>MU825422.1:756782-835146 GCA_029204205.1 Desmophyllum pertusum | reverse complement strand
GCAGCCACACAGCACTTTTACATCTACACTGACACAGTAACGCAACAAAATCAAATTACATACCTTGCAGAAAAAATGCACTGCTACAATTGTATACACTTAAAGTGTTCCTACATATTAAATTAATTTAAATTTTTCATACGCAAACTACATACAGTGCACATTTGACATACATGTATGATTGTATGTTTGTGACTAAAACAACAAAGACTGAGTAGCATTCTATGATCATTTACAATATGACTGATTACAAACCTGTCAGAGGCTGCGTATCTTCCTCTTGTACAACAGTCTAAAAGATAGAACCAAAATAATACATGAACATGTAAGTTTGATTACACAATCATGTTTCTAGGCAGAGATCATAATGTTAAAATATTAATTCAATTGCAATCCTGGCTGATAACATCTATGGGATATGTATGCTGTCTTACCTCAACTTCTGGGCCAAATACCTCTTCCGCAGTAGGGTAATATTTTTTATCCTGTAAACCAATAACACATAAAGAAAATAAGTCTTACATTTCACAGTTAAAATTTAATGCTCTCCCAAAGATACAGTTTTCAATATTATTATTTTGTTTACTATTTAACCCAAAGTAGTGGTGATATGTTCTTCAATTTTTGTCCTAAAATAACACAGCAGGTTTTTACACGTGCAGCCACCATTACGAAAGTATGGTAAACATGCTGGCATGACACAATCCAGACACCAAAAAAATTACAACGCGCCATTTAGTTAAGTGGAAACCTGTACCTCGTGTAGAACAACTTGCATCTGAGGCTCTTCATCTTGGTCCATCTGTTCATCTTCATCATCTTCTGCCTGAAACACATTGATGCAAAATGTATCTAGAGTTTAATAAGCTTTGTAATGCATTGGATGAGATGGATGACTCTAGATGGAAAATCTACATGTACACATTTCAAACCATCAAATCGACCACTTGACTCCATTAAGAAGTGTCTTAAATACACCGAAAGTTTTGATATTTCCAAGTGTATGCCATGTATATCCCAACGTTACTAATCAAACCAAATCGAACATTCGATTAATCGAACTCAAATCCAATCCAATCGCATGATTGGGTTCTACTGGGTTCCATAATCACACAATCGAACTCTCACAAAATATTTGGAGCAAAATTGAACGTTTGATTATGTTCAATTACTGTAGGTTCAATTGAGTCCGATTAGGTTCGATGGCATGGTTGTTCTCACATGCTAATTAGACTAACTGTTCAAATATCTGGTGTACATGTATTTTGAGTGATTTTTAGATTGTTCGATTGTGTATGATTGACTTCAATTGGGTTCAGAAATAGAATACAATCAAACTCTTACACAAATGTTTTTTGTTCGATTGTGTTCGACTACCAAATCCAATGTTGGGATATACAGTGTACAGTATGTGACCCCTGATCAATGCATACAGTATATATGTGGCCCCTGATCCGGTGGGCCCCTGGTCCAGCCACTTTATGGCCAGATCAGAGGCCGTGACCAGACCAGGGGCCACATACTGTATGCATTGATCGGGGCCACATACTGTATGTAATTTAATACATGTACAGTGATCTAGTTAAGTTTGTGCAGCATGATTCCCAAACTGAAAACATGTAGTTCACTTTTGAACAAGCAGCTTAGTACAAACCACTTGTTGCTGAAAACATGATCTTACTCAACAGTTACATCGCACTCTGCTCGCATACAGCAAACTGCTTCAACCAGCGACTTTCGAATGCGTTTTCAAAGGACAAGCCATCAACAAAAGTTCCTGAAACTACAGTTTTCTATTCCGTTGATGACCAATCAAACCGCTTCACTTACAAATTCTATGGCGTCCTCTTCATCAGCCTCCTCCTCTTCCTCGCTTTCTTCATCGCTTTCAAGCTCTGGACCAATGTAGTTTCCAAATTCATCATATAAATCGGCCTCCATCTTGGAAAACGTGCACCGAACGCTCGAGGAGTAAGCCTGGAACGAGATTATTGTCTCGTCCCAGTGCTACTCGAGTGGTTGAGCCAAGCATACACGGTCAGCGATGTTACCCATGGGAGGAAATTTTGCAATATGGCGGACGGATTTGCGTTTCCCACGTGTATTTAAAATCGGATTTTCTCTTGCTTGAAATACCCTGATCTTTATAAAGAGGCGACGCTATGGGTCGTATGAGGAAAAGGCACACTGGAGGGCGAGATTGCAGCCAAAAGCATCACAGGAAGACAAGAAAACGACGCCATCAGCTGAACAGAAAGATGTTCTGGAAAAGACAACGAAGGATGCAGAAGAATACAAAATATCTCATGATGACACCAATGTCCTCGTTGCTCTAGCAAGAAAAACAAAGTTAAGGTAACGGTTAAGGGATCCGAACGAGAAGCGAAAGAAACTCACTAAGAATCAACGAAAAAAATTGGAGAAAATTGTGGAAACGAAGAAAAAGAAAGCGAAGCGGGCAGATTTGCTAAAGGCGCTCTCGGAGCATGCTGTGAGCGATAGAGAGCTGTCTCAAATGAGTTTCTACAACCGATCTGGGGCAACTGAACGCAACTAGGAAACGCACGTTGTCTGAGGTTGATTCTGGCGATCAAACAGATAGGGTTGGAAGTGGAATTGTCTCAAGTATTCGCCGTGGCCGGAAGAAAGGAAAGAAAATGAGACTGGAGAGGAAAGCTCATGAACCTGTTCTTGCTACGATCGCGAAGGAGACGGAGGAAGATTTCGATTCTGAAGACTCATCTGAAAGCGATGATGCAGACGATGATATAAACCCAGATTTGTTGGAGGAAAAAAATCTGGTTATGGAAAGTGTGGATTCAAATGTTGACACGATTGAATGCAAGGAAAAAGATGAGTACGGAAATAACTCTAGGAAAACTTTAAAAACCGAAGTTAATGAGGATAAAAGGGAAAAAATACCAGAATCGAAAGATAAAACGCTCACAAAGAATGTGGCACCAGCGAAACCAGATTCCGAGCCAGCCATCTTCAAGGAAGTTAAAAGAGATCCAGGGATACAAGCCGCGAGGCTTCAACTTCCGATTCTCGCCGAAGAGCAAGCCGTCATGGAAGCGATTCACGACAACGACGTTGTGATCCTTTGCGGTGAGACCGGAAGTGGGAAGACCACTCAAGTACCTCAGTTCTTGTACGAGGGCGGTTACACTACAAAGGGACTGATTGGCGTGACAGAGCCTCGGCGTGTAGCTGCCGTGACCATGTCACGCCGTGTCGCGCTGGAGCTGAACATGAGCACGAACGTTATTTCTTATCAGATTCGTTACGAAGGAAACGTGACGGACGAAACCATCATGAAATTCATGACAGACGGTGTTCTACTCAAGGAAATCGAAAATGACTTTTTCTTGTCAAAATACTCAGTCATTGTGATAGATGAAGCGCATGAACGCAGTGTATTCACGGATATTCTGATGGGTTTACTCTCCAGAATAGTCCCCATGCGTAAAACCCAAGGAAATCAACTCAAACTTGTTATCATGTCTGCTACACTTCGCGTAGAAGACTTCACAGGCAATACGCGTCTCTTCCCCTCCCCACCCCCGGTGGTAACTGTCGAGTCCAGGCAATTCCCCGTCACTGTGCACTTTAACAAGAGGACACCAGATGACTACTTAAATGAAGCGTTCCGCAAGGTGTCTAAAATTCACCGCACCCTACCCCCGGGCGGGATTTTAGTTTTTGTGACTGGACAGGCTGAGGTGCATGGCTTGTGCAGGAAGCTGAAAAAGACATTTCCGCTCATCTCGGAGAAAACGAAATCGACCCACAACGTGGAGGGAAAGGATGGGAATTCTGATGAAGAAGATGATTTCGATCTTGATAATTATCCTGTGAATCCAGCCGTGGAAGAGAGAGACGCGGAAGATGAAGACCTCGGTGAAGAAATCGGCGACGAGAGCAACGAGTTTGACCTCGATGACAGCGCGTTTACATCGTTGATCGATAAAAATCTCCCCATGTTTGTTCTCCCGTTGTATTCCCTTCTCTCCAGCCAGCAACAAGCCAAAGTGTTCCAGCCACCCCCCGAAGGGACGCGGCTTTGCGTGGTAGCGACTAACGTAGCGGAAACGTCGTTGACAATTCCCAACATCAAGTACGTGGTGGACACGGGCATGGTGAAGCGTCGTTACTATGATAAAGTCACTGGAGTCTCCTCGTTTAAAATCACGTGGACGTCCCGGGCTTCCGCGGATCAGAGAGCGGGCAGAGCTGGTCGAGTTGAGCCTGGGCACTGCTATCGTTTGTACTCGTCGGCTGTGTTCACAAACGATTTCGAAGAGTTCTCGGCACCAGAGATCTCGCGCCGACCAGTTGATGATTTGGTCCTGCAGATGAAGGACATGAACATTGACAAGGTTGTCAACTTTCCCTTTCCAACTCCGCCCGACGTAACAGCGTTGCAGAGCGCGGAGAGGCTGTTGTTGAACGTAGGCGCGCTGGAGGAGAAGAAAACAGTGAAGGGGAACATCAACGCGGTCATCACTCCGTTAGGTCGCGCCATGGCCAAGTTTCCGGTTTCTCCCAGGTACTCAAAAATGCTGTGCCTGGGACATCAAGAAAACTGCATGGAGTACGTCATTGCCATTGTGTCCGCCCTCACAGTCAAAGAAATCTTCGCTGATGACAGCGACAGAGAAGCTGGTGAAATAAGCAAGGAGGAACGACGAAAGATATCGCGATTACGACGGACTTGGGCCGGCCAAGGTGACGCACAGAAGCTTGGAGATGCGATGGTTATGTTGCGAGCTGTCGGCGCTAGTGAATACGCTGGCTGCACCGAGAAGTTCTGTGCAGAGAACGGACTTCGTCACAAAGGAATGGTTGAGATCAGAAAGCTCCGAGCACAGCTCACAAACTCGGTGAATCTTGTGAATGCCGACGCAAAAGTTGTGCTCAATCCTCGGATGAGCCCGCCATCTCCAGTCCAGTGCAAGGCCCTCCGGCAGATCTGCCTCTCGGGCCTTGGCGACCATGTGGCTCGTAAGAGCCCCGCTGGAAATAACCCCCAGCTGAAGAACGCCTACAGCTGCATGTCCCTGGATGAGCCTGTGTTTATTCATCCGTCGTCTGCGCTGTTTAATGTTTTACCAGAGTACGTGATTTATCAGGAAGTGGTGGAGACCTCGAAACTTTTTATGAAAGGTAAGGCTGCCGTACCATAATATAAGTCAACAGGGCTAGATTTATCCCTTTCACTCCCAAGAGTGCTAAGTTCAAAACTGAGGGAAAAATCTTGAATTTCATTTTGCAAAACTGTCAAAAACAAACAGTACCACATGAAAGTACTGCTCAATAGCTTTCAATTGAATGGTCACACACTAGGGTTTCATCCACAGACTTAAAAGTTAGAACCACCTTGTACAGTACAGCATAATAAATAGTACCACATGAAAGTACTGCTCAATAGTTTTCATTTGAATGATCACACACTAGGGTTTCATCCACAGACTCAAAAGGTCCAGCCACATTTATTGACTCAAGGTTTGACTCTGGGAGTGAAAGGGTAAATAACATCATTTCTTTTCAAACAATCTCGCTCATCGACAAAACTAATCCTAGCAGTATGCGGGATGTTTGTCACACTTGAGCCTAGTTATATGACCTAAGCTCCCACGAGTCCCTGTATCTCGTGGTAGAGCGTCCAACCGGTGTTCGTAAGGTCATAGGTTCGACTCCTGTTGGAAGAACTCCGGATTTTTAACGAGTTGGCTTGTGTCACTGACGGATTAATATCTTTTCTCATATTACCACCTGGTATTTGTTTAGGTAATTTGTTCAACGGAGCAAAGAATAGACCAATTTCGATATATCAAAATTCTGACTTTGACTCCAAGGCTTAGGGGAATGAAACAAAAGAAATGAATTATTTATCCCTCAACTTCGATGTGATTCCTTTGTTTTATTAGCTCTCTGAGCGGACACACCTCTCGTAAGCGGACAGCTCTACTTACGGCCGCCTTGACAAAACCCATTTGAAACTCTAGCTCGTATCTGTATTTACACATTCCCGTAAGCGACCAGCTCCAGTTGCGGAGACTATTTCTGCTTTCCGAGGGTGTCCGCTTACGGGAGCTTCGACTGTATATCAAAATAAATAACCCTTCGTTGTTATCAGTTCTTCATACACGTCTTCATTGCAAATGAGAAAAACAAAACTATCTATCTCTCTTAATTTATAGGTGTTATTTCCGTTCAGCCCGAGTGGATTCCAGTTTTGGTGCCGAGTTTATGCACTTTCTCCAAACCTTTAGAAGATCCTCCGCCTCGTTATGACTCCGAGGCTGGCGTCGTCAAGTGTCACATGACCTGTACGTTCGGACCCAAGTCCTGGCAGGTTCCGCCTCAAGAGCTTGAATACCCAACAGGTCTCGACAGATTCAAATGGTTTGCAAGATTTTTACTTGATGGAAAAGTCATCCCAGTATTTTCAAAGTTTGTACCTTTCCTGCTGAGCGCGCCTGTCACGATGATCAAGTCGTGGTCGAAGCTACAGCCGAGAACCGAAGTGTTGCTAGGTGAACTTGTTAGCGGGGGTGCCGATAGCAAGATGGCGCTGAAGGTGGCGTGGAAGAAGGATCCCATGTTTTTACTGGCTGCCTTGAAACAGTGGATTCCTCAAAGCAAACATGCTGAGCTGAGTTTACAGTGGCCGCCTAAAGAGTGACACCTTTCATACTTGAGCAAGAGTGCCTCGTCATTCGAAACAAAAACGCTGTCTTGTGTTTTTAGTCCAGAATACTGTCCCCGGCAACGGACTGAGCCCGCGGTTTTCGTCAGAGGTGTTGCTATGCGACATGACGTATCAACTTGACGCCAAACTGACGTGGCACCTTTCGGAGTTTGTTTCATTTACCATATAAGTCAGTCGGGGGAACAAGTACCAGTTTGATGACGAAATCCCGCCTCCGAGACGGGACTGAGCCCGCGGTTTTCGTCCACAGAAGTTGCTAAGCAGCATGACGTATTTGCTGGCGCGATTGCTTTCGGAGTACTCGTGAGTGCTCGGGCTAGTTTTTGGTTGGATAAAATGGTTCGGAAACTCTTCGAGTGCTTCCACGAAGATTTGCCAAAACCGGCACTTGTTCTCCGGACTGAATAAAGTCATACAGACTGCGTTACAATGAACAAAACCAAGAAGAAAAAAAGTCGTTAGCTAAGTTAGCCGGGAGTTTATTCCAAACCAGCGATTGTTCTTATAAAAAAAAAGACGAGTACGTGTAACAATTAACAATTTGCGGTTTCTTTCGAATCGTTTTACGACCATATTAACGGGAATTTTGCTCAATTCGATGTACGGCTTCTTTAAACTAGGGCCAAACGAGGATGAAAATTATTGAGAATTAAAACTGTCGCTCTCGTTTGGCGTGAAACTCTAATGCGCTCTCAGCGACTCTCGTGCGCTATCGTCGTATTTGATTCTGCACAAATTTTTCTTGAGAGTCGCCGAGAGTTTTTTCTCGTTTGGCCCGAGGTGATGATAGTCGATGAGAGTTGAAGAAAACTCTCACGAAAGCCAACTCTCAGCAACTCTCATCCTTGTTTGGCCCGGGCTTTACAATTTATTGTTAAGCTCACAATCTTTGGTCTTACTTTTGCAAAGGTAAATCTTTGAAAACAATTAACGACTCTTAACTACCGTACTGCTAAAATATGGTTTTGTTTATTTACAGTTTTGTCGGCCTCTATAGATACTTAAATACTTTACAATTGTACAGCTTCAACTAATGAGAAATCAGTAAATAAAAATCATTGCTATTATATATATATAGCCCTGGACGTTTACTATAATTACATCAGCATTCAATCCACTAAATAAACACGCTCTTCACTACACTTTTAATAAGAAAAATTATTTTGTCTTGCCATTTTTACATGCAGGTCTTTAATTAAACCCATTGTAAATTCCTAAAACCCTGGGTCTTATAATCAGTAAGGGGGCTTATATCTGGGGGAATGTACAGCCGGGATAAAGGAAAAGTTCTGAAATGCTGTTTACACAAAAAGTAAAGATTGCTTTGGGATACCCGGAAGGAGTTATTTGGGAATGATTGCATGGCCTTTAACCGGGCGGCTTTTGTTTAAGAGCGATTTCACGGTGTTCTTAAATATATTTATTACTAATTAGCTTCTCTGTCTATTTACAAGAGCTGCGTCGAAAGATAAAACAACATTTAAATAGAAAAAAATATAATAGCTCATGGATTTTCTCGCTTAGTGAAATCTACGACTTGTAGTCTGTTTTGTCCAAGCTTTCGAAGTTCATTGTATATTCTGGCGTGTAATCTTTTTTGAAAAACGTTCCTTTGATAAACGTTGTATTTGTCGGACATGGAGTCTCTTGTTCTCTTGTTCCGGGATAATTCAGTAGAGAAGCTCTATGGCTCTATAATTGAAGATGTCGTCATTGCCTCGGTTCATACTTTATTCATAGGTACGGCTTCTTCAGGTGTGACGTTTAATTGTTCCTTCTTCCGTTTAAAGAAACCAAGCTGAAAGAAGAACCAGAAATTAATGCCAATTAGTTGTAGTGGGGGGACGGGGGGTGGGGATGAACTTCCCGTACCTAGTACTGACTCTGCCCCCCCCCTCCCCCCCCCCCCCCCGTGTGCTTTTTCTATTAAAAAATATTACGCAATGTTGCGAAATTGTTTACTATTTCTCCCAGTCCCCGGCGGCCACCTCGGGATTCCCGCTTCCCGCCTTCTTTACTCCCGGGTTGCTGCCCTCGCGAATAAGATCGCTAAATTTTACAAAATCTAAACACAAAAAAATTGTTTGAACAGTAGTTTTCTCATGTAGCAATAAAATATGAACTTATAAAAGGCAATTGTGACGTGGTTCTGGTAGAAAAGGTTTCAATTGAGTGTCGAAAGTAATCCGGAATTGCTTTGGTTTTGCTTTACTGCGCTCCATGATTTGTTAAAAGACTTTCGCCAGCTCCTCAACCAATCAGATATAAAACTAAAACCAATCGCGACTTGGTCGCACGCGTTTTCCCGCGCTTGGCGCCGGTTACGTGTATTTGCTTCAAGTTCTCGTTGGTTCGTTCTGTTGTTTACTTTTGCCGCGATTGGCTGTTGTAATTGCTTTGGTTTTGGTTTTACGACACTCAATTTAAAGCTGCGTAAAACACAAACCTTATAGAGGACGAAAGCCGCGCCAGCCAGTAAGATTATTCCTCCAAGAACCGATACCAAGTATACCCACCACGGGATGGATTTGCCGCTGCCACCAGTCCGCGAAGGTTTGGCTGTTAGAATAATCTGTAACATAAAGGACACTTCATAAGCGTTTTCAGATCAGCACTTGGAATAGTTTGGTGACTAGATAGGGGAGGTCGATCTAAGAGAAGGATTCCCCGTGCCCATGATAATTTTATGAAATCTATTAATAGTTTCGCGCCATGCTGTGAAAGTTCTTCCTTCTGATCGAGGCTCCGACATCACGTTGCTCGAACTGACCAATCAGTAGCGCTCTTAAAATAGCTCAGCTTTGGACTGAAAGTTAAAAATAAATTTCAATAAATTATCATTGGCAGAGATCCATGTATGGGGGAATGCTTCTCTTAGTTCACCCTCTCTTTTTCGTATGCATAACCTGTTTGCTTGAATTGAAAGTGTGTTGCATTGCAATAATTAACATCTAGCATCATAGGTATGCAATGCGTGCAGAGAGCTACACAATTTTATATAGCATTGTAGGCCCGCAATGCGTGCAGAGATGTTGGTACTTTCGGATTACAATATCAACACGCTGAGAATTAACGGTCATCAAAGAAAACCGCACATAATTGCTGGTGGAAGTGGGCCTCAGAATCTAACTTAGTGAAACAATATATATATTAATTCCATACCGTTGTAACGTCATTTCCTTTGTCTGGTTGAATGACTTTAGAAGGAGGCTGAACATGTGCAATTGTCTCAAGTTCAACCACCACAGGCTTGTCGAGCTGTCAACAAAAAAACTTACATTGAATAATGACATTGGGGGGAATTGAGAGCGGAAAGCTGCCTGCCAGAAAGAGGGGTGAGGAATTCAGATCGTTCAGAGGAAAAGCGTTAAAATAGTGATGCTCCTGTCAATTCGACTCTTCCTATCATTGCGAAGCAATTTTTTTTTTTTTTTTTTTTTTTTTTCATTGCAAAGCAATTTGCAGAAAATGACAATTTTCAGTTAATCGCTCGGAATCGCGCTGAAGGTCATTTTCGGCATTCTCAGCCAGTGGATAGTGTTGCGCGTACGATTTGAAGATCTGACGCACTTTTTTAGGGCTATGTAGTGATACTTCTGTGATGGAATAATCACAGTACACACAATTCGACTCTTCCTATCATTGCGAAGCAATTTGCAGAAAATGACAATTTTCAGTTAATCGCTCATCAATGGGCGCTGAAGGTCATTTTCGGCATTCTGAGCCTGTGGATAGTGTTGCGCGCACGATTTGAAGATCTGGTGCATGTTTTAGGGCAAGGGGCATATTTGTGACCAGTTATCTATAATTGTTTTATGAGCTACTGACAAGCCAAGGTAGCGGGTGATCGATGGAGGAAACCAGTTCTCGTGGGCAACAGACCGCTTCCTAACTGAGTAAAACAAATCGTATACAGTAGCTCCAAAGATCAGTTATACGAAAACAGTTTTATTCACAGTGCAAATTTCATTGATCAGATAGCGTACCTTCAGAAGAGTGTTTTGCCAAAGCCGTGACGTCAGTTTGATTTCAACTTTTTCACCGTGTCTCAGTCGGCCCAGTCTACACTGAAACGATTGGCACCCAGCCTCACTGCAGCTCTGCAAATGGAATGGTCAGCGGTGGTTAGATTCACGCTAGGTACTTTATGTATGGGGACATATATTGTAGAGGTTGTATGCAGAGGGTAACGGTACAATATTTGTCCCCATACATAAAGTATCTACCATTCACTGGAAACATGACATTCGTAAAACCTCACGAAGCTCAGTTTCCGTAATAAAATTCATGAGCCAAATCGCTACTAAATGACTGAATATAACGATAAAATATTTTCATCACTGAAAAGTTATTTAATTTGTGAAAATTCATAATAGTGAACTTTGGGCTTTTGTTGCTTTGCGAAACAAAACGAAACGAAAATAGCACTTCTGGAAAGTCAATTATTCTGACTTGATCTAGAGCCTGAGGATTCGTGAAGGAAAAACCTATGCGCATCACACACCTTTTAACACTTACCAGTCTGGTGACGTCACGCCTCTGTCGTTGGAATTCTGGACTTTTACTGAACCATTCACGTTCACCGACTGCGAGAAAAAGTGCGAGAGCAATTATAACGTTAGTTTAGACACAGTTTTAGATTTAAGAATTTCATACGTTCTCATTGGCTAACAGACCTGCAATTCATTAATACAAAGCAGCTTACCTTAATGTCTAGAGGATTCACGACAGCATTACAGCTTCCTGAACCGATAACCTGTAAAATAACAATAGTTTAATAAAGGAAAACTAGGACTCAGAGAATACGTATTCATACTCATACCCAGTCGCTATTTGACTTTTGGCTGAGGAGAAACTGGATACGAGTAATAGGCAGCGTGAGGTGTGATGAGAAGTAAAAGTAAGTCCAGTCCACTCCCTCGCCCAGCATTTTGTCAGGTTGCCCTAACACTTCGCCAGTACCCATTTATACTCCAGGGTGAAGAGAGACACCGTGAGAGTTAAGTTTCTTGCCCAAGAACACAACACAATGACCCAGGCCAGGGCTCAAACCCGGACCGCTCGATCCGGAGTCCAACGCGCTAACCATTAGGCCGCCGCGTCTTCCACATGTGATGGACAAGGAAAAGAGAGAGAGTCATGCTAGCTTCTTTTAATTTTCAGTTGTTTCTTACCTCAACTTGAAGTAAATACATGAGAAAACTGTCAGGTTCGTCCTTCTTGAGCAGTTTAGGAACTGTGATGGTCACTTCCGACCAGTCAACCACACTTGGGCCATAATTACTGACCTACAACACAAGAATAGAATACAGCAGATAAACAACGGAGCTTGGGTTTTATCTTGAGCTGCGCGTACACAGTACAGCGGTTAACTAATAACTATTGTAAAAATCTGAACTCCAACAACGTAATCACAGATGTTATCACTATAAGGCCAATCAGACCAATCAGAACTCGAAGCAAAAACATGTAACCGGTGTAATCGCGGGAAAACATGGAACCAGCGGTACGCGCGGGAAAACGTGTAACCTGCGGCAAGCGCGGGAAAAGTTGCGTTGCATCTTATCGATTTCGCTGAAAGTCCGGTTACCTTTGTTACGAGGGGTCTACCGTACCAACTAGCTCCGGCAATAGCCTCCATTTCCACTAGTTTCATTTGGGTCTAAACCATTAACTGAGTAGTATCAGCCTACCTTGATCGTTTGAACAATTTCAGGTCCAATCTCCTGTTGAAACTCCTCGACTTTTGACCTTTCTTTGACGGCTCCTGAGTAAATGACCTGGTCCGGTTTTGAATAACTGTAAAACAACAGAGATGAATTAGAAGTTTTGTCGAAATAACGTTTGCTGTTACAATACAAGAACAGCCCAAGCTCGTGTTCGCTGGCGAGCTGTTGTTGATGGCCTATGCTCCTCTTGGAGCGACGGGCCTAAGTAAGTAAGTAAGTTACAGTACAAGTAATGCGACCCCAAATGTAACGAACCGACAATTGTTTTTACGCCCACTTGAATTCAAGATGGCGGTGTTAAGACGTTTTCCAGAAAAAGAGAACACAATTCGCGAATTGAGTTAACTCGAACGCACAGGGAAAAATACCTTTCTTTTTAGTGGCGCGAAAATTTTTAACGAAACTCCCTGTAAATATAGTAAACGCCGATAATATACAGACTTTCTGCCGCCTAGCAAAACATTTCTTTTTATCATAACTTCTTAGTAACGTATTTTTTTTAGGCTCTTATAGTAATTAGTATTGTATTTTTTATCATAGTATTTTTTATCTTATTGTAATTAGTATAGTAATATTTTTAATCTTCTTAAATTGTAATATAATGTATTTTTTAGACGCAGGGCCCCTATGGATACCAGCCTAGAGCTGAATGGGCCACCCTGCTTAAATAAAGATTACTTACTTACTTACTTACTTACTTACTTACTTACTTACTTACTTACTTACTTACTTACTTACACAGTAACTTTATTCCCTTGTACAATACAATTAAGCCGCTAGCTGGTTGAAACAATTTTTAAGGCAATATAAACGCGGTGGGTTAAAGTCAAATTCTAAACTGTTGGTTTTACCTGAAACAATTATTTAGTTGCTTAAAAAAATGCAAAACATAAATGGCAGCCATCTTGAAGAGGGCGTAAAAAAAATTGCAAGAACCGAACGGGTAAATGCGGGGTTAGCGTGACAACCGGGCCCAGGCCTGAAATAAAATAAAATCAGAAAACCTTTTATGGCGAGGACAGACTACCAGACACTCAACACGATGAAACAGAAGTGCCTATAAATTTCTACTAACTGTACATACCCTTTGATCACCAAATCTGCTTCATACTTCACAGCAATGGAGAACTCTTTACTGTTATCGTCCTCATTAGCATCTACGTCTTGACTGAAAGCGTATTGCAAACCATGTTAAAACATGTATCACCAAATTCTTCCAGGTTCTGATATAGCGTGCAAATTATTATTATAGAGTTGGGATGATAGTGAACGTCTTACTGTTGTCTTCAAAATTAGAACCAATGTAGAACCTTTGAATCCAGGTTCGCATAGCGTGCAAGTTGTAATGAATATTCAGATGAAACAAACAACTTGACATAATCGTTAATAAAACGTGTTTATATACCTGCCAACTTTTCCTAAGTCGATTGCGTGTGATTTTCGTATCCATATTACCCGAATTTCCGAAACATTTCCGACGATTTCCGAATATTGCCGAAGATGTTCCGACGACTTCCGAACATTGCCGAAGATGTTCCGACGACTTCCGAACATTGTCAAATATTTCCGAAGATGTTCCGATGATTTCCGAAGGCTGCCGAATGTCGCGGTGCGAAGCTAAAAATCTCGGCGCGATCTTGCTTGTTTATATTTAGGACTCAAACGCGACATTTAGCGACGTTCAATTGGACTATTTTGGGTGGAAATTGAATCCAATTTTTCACGTTCTGGTTAATGAACAAGTAGCCCGGAATTGTGAGTCAGGCGTGTGAAATTGTTTTGTATGCGTGTGATCGATGTTTTCGATCCGCAGGCGTGTGACACACGCACAATGCGTGTGAGTTGGCAGGTATATGTTTAACTTACCTTTCAGCTGTGACGACAATAGAGAAATCGTCCTCCACTGAAGCTGTTGAAAACTTGAGGCTAAAGTTTTTCTGAGGTAAAAATAAACAACAGCTAAATATTAGTCCTCATAAACAAGCAACTGCAAAACGTTTTAGAATTTTGTGAAAGTCGAACTTGCAACACAACATTTTAGTCTAAACATTTTACAGTTGTAGAGGTTTTTTTGCAGCCGTCATGAACTGGAGTTTTGTCTTTTCCCGCCATTTTCCCGACACTTTCCGGCCACTGGGAAGCACGCGCGCACGGACACAAATTTCCTGATTGGTTAACATCTTGGATTTACGAGTTGCTTTTCTGCCTCTGAGTCCCAGGGCGTTCTCTGTAATGACTGAATGAAGTAGGAGCTAGGTCCTGGTAACAAGCTGGCGTGAAAAAGAGATTTCCAGCAAGAAAGTAGAAAGCAATAAAGACACAAGCTACTCACATTACTGAGTCCTGGAAGAGCCATCCTTCCCACGTCACAGGTGATAGAGAGCTGGTACTGAGTCTCGTTCTCTGACAAATTGTGGTCATGCTCGCACTGTACGCAAAAAATAGACGGACATAATATGATGAATACATGAAGAACAGAATGACGAGACTAATTTTATAGAATGTATTATTTACCATCAAAACGTCTTTAAAAGGAATGAGGACCGTCCACACCAACATATTAGGGTGTTTAAGCAAACCACGACGGAATATGGCAACGATAACGTCGCTAAACAAAAGGCTCAATAAGAAGTACAATGGCTCTGCACGTGCGTTATGCGTTTGGTACATTTCTTAGCCGTCTTCTGCAAAACAACGTGAAACGACCAAATTCTGGGTTTTGTGGAGATACGTGAACACCGACGACTAATTTTTTTAAATTCTATTTGGAATTTAACGTTGTCTTTGCATATTCAGTTGGAGTTAGTTCTTAACTCGATCGACACACTGAACAGATCTACAATTCTCGTCAATAGTCTTGGGACACTTACTACTTTTCTAATGTTCTAGACGAAAAAACACCGCATCCCCCCCCCCCCTCTTTTCAATGTTGCCTCCGAGGAAAAAAAATGCCTTCAAGTCTTCAACATTGTTTGAGGGGGGGAGGGGGACCAATAGTTCATAGCAAAAGGACCAAATTATTGAATTATAGTTATTAAAACATTCAACACGTTTTCTTACTTATTACCGACGGTGTCCCAAGGACTTTTGACGAGAATTGTAGATAATTGCGAGATTCGTAGGTAAAATGGAATAATTCATTTTTTTTAATAGGCTTGTCCTCGGCTTCACCTATTAACAAGCGGTTACATTTCATTTTTATCCATGGTTACTTACATCACTAGTTTTTTGATAACCCAACGATATCGGATACTTCACCACGATTTTAGAGTAGTAAGCGTAATCTGTTGCCTTGTTTGACACTGTGAGCTGTAAAATCAGTTCTTTCACAAGACCTATCCGCAGATGACGGTCAAATGTGTGATTACGGTCATACCTGTTAAAAAATAAATATATTGGAGCCGTGGAATTAACATCACGCATGCGCTTAACATAAAACCGATATGAATTACCACAAGGTAGACGGGCGAACAACCTTATTTACTTTAAAATTTTCATATCCGAGTTGCTTGTGTCACTGACTGATTAACCTGCCTCGTACCCAGTCGCCGCGGAGCTTTCGGCTAACGCAAAGGGTCAAGGAAAGGCCTAACCTCGTATATCTGACATATCGACAAAACTAATCCTAGCAGTATGCGGGACGTTTGTCATATTTGAACCTAGTTATATGGCGTAAGCTCCCACGAGTCTACTGTAGGAAGCTCAGTGGTAGAGCGTCCGACCGGTGTACGGAAGGTCATAGGTTCGACTCCTGTTAGGAGAACTGTGAATTTTTTTTCCGCGTAGCTTGGTCACTGACTTTCAGTTCACTGACTTATTGAAATCGTGATCATATTATCATCCAAAGACGCAATTTCACTACCTTTTATTTTCCCTACTCACCCTACTAAAATCGCATTTCCATCGACAGCTAAATCAGGTACACAGACTTTTCTATTCTTGCATCTTTTCATAAAGAAAGCCTGTCAAATATACAAATAGAAACTATAATAAACGTCTCTAGTCGGACATTAAGCACAAAAAGGAAAAGTGACATAAGACAAGTTGTTGCTGTAATAAACTGCCGTGAAAAGCGCGGGAAATTAAAGACGCGGTTTGGATTGGGTGTAACTTATGATTGGCTAAATAGACTGCCGTGAAAAGCGCGGGAAATAAAAGACGATATGATTGGCTAAGTAGACTGCCTTGTAAAGCGCGGGAAATTAATGACGGCCATTTAAAGAAGCGGTTTGGATTGGGTTTAGCATATGATTGGCTAAGTAGACTGCCATGAAAAGCGCGGGAAACTAAAGGCGCGGTTTGGATTGGGTTTAGCATGTGTTTGGCTAAGTAGACTGCCGTGAAAAGCGCGGGAAATTAAAGACGCGGTTTGGATCTCATCTCCCGCCCCCTTTACTCCCGGGTTCCCGCCCCCCTGTCCCCTCCCCCCACGTGATTCTTACCTTTGCTGTATGCGTTGTGTGAAGAGAATCGTTTAACACGGGACACAAATCACTGCCACAAGACTTTACCAATCCAAAGTTGAGATCGAATGAGAGTGAAGAAGCAACGTCACCAAGACTGTCCTTTTCCTTAATAGCACAATATAAACAATCAATTTCCATCATTTTTCGCATTTCTTCAAATTTACAGAATTTTAAAAGAATTAACGGACACGTCAATGTCTCATGTGTATATGATATACGTACGTACCATGAGGTAAACGGTCCTGGGAGCAGAGCAGTGACTTTCTCCTCGTTTAGTTAAATTGTGAACACCATTTATCATGAACACTTTTTCTTTAGTTTCTTCGTCTATGAAGAACATTCGGCGAAAAGAGTCCGTTCCTCTCACAATTTTAACTCGGTCTAAATCTACTGTGTAGGATATCCCAAGGCCTGCAAAACAAAGAAATATTTGAACTTAGTTATATATATGACCTATTGTAGCTTCCATGAGTATGGTAGAGTGTGTAGCCTGTTCCAGACGTTCAGATAGTGGAGTAGCGACGCGAAAAGACGCGCAAAGCGCGAAAAGTGGCGAGTGAATAAAAGGCTTCGCGCATCTTTTCGCGTCGCTCCCCAACTATCCGAACGCCTGGAACAGGCTAACCGGTGCGCGGAAGGTCATAGGTTCGACTCCTGTTGGGAGAACTCAGAATTATATTACCGAGTAGCTTGTGTTACTGATTGGATAATATGCGTCGCCAGCAACCCGTTCTATTGTAATGAAATATTCGCTTTGTTTTCTAGTCTCACCAAGCGTGTGTCACAGTAACATGTAACTGGACATTTGCCTGATTTCTGACAAACTAAACCGCCATATATAGAAATAATGACGTACAAGAAGAAATGTTACCTGCATAACTTGTAATTCCTTTATCTTTGTTTGTAAAACACACCGAAATGTTCAAGCTAAAACGAAAAATAAAAGACATTTTGACTAAACGTACAATATTCGACAGGGTTGGCGCGAGAGCACGGAGCGTAGTAAAGCAAAACCAAAGCAATTCAGTTGAAAACCGCTCCACTCCACCAAAACGATTTAGGTGCTCTTATTTTTATCGGGTTCTGAGACCGATGTACACAAGTTTCCAAACCTCAATTTTTAAAAATAGCTTAAACATAATGTTGGGTTTAAATACTTTAAGTGCATCAGCGGAAACCGCGTATTGTGGCTCAACTTGCATTCAGAAACCGTATTACTTTTGATCAGCCGTTTGGGTACTATCTATGATAAGGAACTTATCTAGTAACAGCTTACCACTTGTGGGATTGTCCGCCATCTAAAAGACACAAACTGTCATTACTTTCCACGACAATCTGATTTCTGCTCAGCTGGATCCTTCCTTCGACGTTAACAATCGACCGAGTCCTGATAAACCAAACATAATTAATTGATATGTTGGATGCTATGTTTCTAAGTAATATTTAAAACACGAGTAAGTGTTTCATCCGATTTCCAAACACCGAGAAGAGAGTTGAAAATATGACGCGTAGCGGAGTATTTTTGACGACATTCGAGGTGTTTGAAAATCGGATGAAACACTGTCTCGAGTGTTTGATATATCTTCTCGATTGACACCAAAACTAAGGAGTAAACGGAAAAATAAAATCGTAAAAACATCTACGCTATAATTAAGAGCGGGTATCCAAACCTCCGACACGGTTATGATTTCCTTCGTTTTAACTTGATGAATTATTAATGAGTTTGAGAATGACTGTCGAAAAACCAAACCAATCATAGAGCAAATCAGCGTTGACAGTAAAAAGGGCGATAAACCAATCAGAAGTCAGAACTCGAAGTAGAAACACGTGGGAATTTTGTAACCGGTGGCAAGGGCGGGAAAAAGTTGCGTTAGCCAATTGACCATCTGTTTTGTTTTTACGCCTTTTTGACTGGTCGAGGCGACAATATCTACGTTGATTTACCTGAAGAGGACTGCTTTGTTTGATCCGTACGCACCAACTGCGATATCTGCAGAAAACAGAGGAAAACACTTTACTTTACTATATAGTCGACTTTGATGGAATGCAATAAGTGTTCGCTAACGGCATTTTACTGAAAGGTTTGTGTTAGTGTGAATATACCGAAACGGACCATTAGAAATGAGATAACCATAGTTTACCTGGATAACCATTGCCGTCCATGTCAACACCTCCAGCGATAGCAGAGCCAAACAATCTTAATCCAGAGTCTACGGAGGAACCTTTAAGTTTCTGCAACAAACAGAAATCGGAATTTAAAAAAAAACATGAATTGAGGAATGAAGCTTACAATATAATTGAAGGACTACACGCAAATTATTTGGGTAACCTGCGATGGAGCGATGGACTAACATTCCATCCATGACCAGGGGAAGTAAAAAACTCTTACAGTCGAAGCTCCGGTAAGCGGACACCCTCGGAAGCAGAAAACGTGTCCATAACTGGAGCTGGCCGCTTACGGGAATGTGTCAATACATAGTTTGTATGAGATAGAGTTCAAACGGGGTTTTGTCAAGGCGGCCGTAAGTAGAGCTGTCCGCCGTGAGAGTGTCCGCTCAGAGAGCTTTGACTATACTCTGACTGATGAGCCTCAATGCAGCCGATAGGTTAGGGGCCAAACACTAGCTTGCACACATACTTGTTTATAACTGGGGTTTATTCCGTTCTCTGAACCGTGGTAAACATAAACAACACCATCACCTTCAAACGGTGCTCCAATTGCAACATCTGAAATCAGAACAAGATTTATTAAAAGTAAGCACTTTGAACTCGTCCTCTTACACTTCATCTTATAACGCTTTCAGTCGCAAGATCAAAATATTAATTCTCGTTTCTGATTTCCATACATTTCTTACAACCGATCGACGCTACTTCTGAGAATTTGTTGGTACATTAAGACAATATCTGCTAGTTGATGATTTTCTTTATTGTCATCACCTGTCTGCTTGACAATGCATGGATATTGTTATGAGAAATAAGATGTGGATCACTCGTGGTTACCTTGGTAGCCATCTTTATTTAGGTCTCCCACTCTTGCTATCGCTTTGCCGAACTGAGCGTATGGAATATCGTCACCCATTAGACCAAGTGGGTCTTGCAAATTGAGCGCACCCTAAAATAGAAGATAAAAAGGTATTTTATTACCCAACTTCACTAAGTAGAGTACAAATCAGAAGTACCCGTTGAAGCCGCTCTGCAAAATATGCGCTCTGCAAACTATAATTGAGCTGCTGGGAAACTTTGTACTCGAGAGAAACTCGCTCGAAACGAGTACGTTAAACAGGAATGGTTTTCTGAAGTCTTTGTATCCGCGCGCAACACAAAACACGGTTCAGTCTTGATTTCGGAAAGGAAAAACGTGAGATAATAAATCTCTTATTAGACATTTTAGTTTTTTTAGTATCGCGGCACATTTTTACTCGTTATTTGTATTTTGACTTGCCCTTAGGGCTTGCTAAAATACTGCAAGACTCGTCAAAATTATACAGACAACAGCGATACTACAAATCTCTAATTTCAAGAAGATATATTTATTTTTTGTTGCAAAATGCATTTGAGGTTAAAATTGATTGACAGACAAACGGATGGACTGACAGACAGACGCATATACACTTTGCTCCGACGAAGGACTAACGCTCGAAACGTCAGCTTTTAGAAATTCGCTACGGCGGTTAATTTACCTTTATCAACTCTGAGTTGATAATCAACATAGACGCATATACAGCTGTTTCGAGAAAGGCTGTCGGAAAAAAGCGCACGGGACAATCCCGAAAGGTAATCTGGAATATGATCAATGAATTTTAATAAGTCAAATAAATACATCAAACCCGCGATGCCTACTTTTGTTTTCGCAAACATACGTCCATGGCGTCTCTTGCCATTTTCTCAGATTTCCCTGAAATGCTGAAGTCAAGGAACCGTGAACTTAAAACTACCCAAAGTACCTTTCGGGATTGTCGCGTGCGCTTTTTTCCGACAACCTTTCTCGAAACAACTGTATATATAGGCTTTTAAAAACTGATAAAATATTTTCAGTATAACTCGCCTTTCTGTTGTTAACGTAAACAAATACTCGTCCTTCGTCTTTGTAAAAGGCTCGTGGAGCTCCTACCAATAAATCTGAAAACCTACAGAACAGAAAAGTTAATAATGAGTGTTTGATGCTTCGCTTTTTGAAAAAATAGTTTTGTATGTAAAGATTTTGTATGCGTTACTTAAGGGAGTATAATAGCTACTTAATGTTGTCGTGATTCTTTATATAAAGCACTCTTACGCAGCTTTAAATATTCTCAAAAGCGGTGGACTGCCAATTTGATCTGTTCTCTCTTTTCTCTGTAGCAGAAGGTGAGAAAAGCTTGCGCGTCGCGAGTTGCGTGACATCTTGTGGTGAGTACCCGGATGTCAGGCTTTTCTTTGCATACTTGTAAGTGTAAAACGAAAAGGCGAAGTACTCACATATCATTGTTGAGATCAACTACACAGAGTGAGCTTCCAAAGTAACTTCCAACCTAAACAAGGGAAATTATATCATATCAAATTGAATAGAGCTATGGTCCGTTTTACAGTAACTGGCGAATTCCTAAACGTGCATTGGCCGAGAACAAGGCGTAACCTGAAATGCAAGGCAGCGCAATTTTCGGAAAACGTTTAGTTATTGTGAGAAATAGCTATAGATCTTATGCATGATAACGTTATTATTATTAAAACCCAAGGACTTTGGACAGAGCTCGAACCCAGGCCTCTCGTTCCGAACTGAGTCCAGCGCGCTAACCATTAGGCCACCGCGCCTCGTTGCCAGCTGAATAAGACCTCTCTGTTTTATATTACAGTGGAACCGGCCCCGATATAACGAAGTGCCAAGGGACCGGGAAAATGTGTTCGTTATATCGGGGGTTCGTTATATCGGGGGTTCGTTATATCGGGGTTCTGTTCCATACATTTTACTGTAACTTTAATTGGCCGGGTTGAAATATATCGTTCTTTAAAGCGAGGACTTCACTATGTTGGGGTTCCACTGCATGATTGTTTCTACTCACTGTGATTCCTTGTGGTGGTTGAACTTCAGATGTGACTTGTATTGCAGAGTTTTTATCCCTTGAGTACATGAGAACCTACAGAAATAAAGAAATTAACGATGAAAATGAATCTGTAAACGTTCAATTGTCGTCTGTAACACTACAACACTATCCCAAGACTCTACTTTCTTCCTCCCCTACTCATATCACAGGAGTACCCAACGAGAAAATTTTCAAAATCGATTTGCCATTGCCCGAAACGATTACTGGACATCCAATAAGGGATTTACGGTTAATTGTTCAACCGATTACTTAGTTTTCCAGCCAGCTCAATTTTAGTCTACAGAGCGGATATTTTGCAGAGCGGCTCCGTTGGGTACTCCTGGTATAACCCAACTATAAATCAACTGACGATCCGTTTATCGGAGATATATCGGCAATCAAGCGGTGACTCTTATGTAGGTCAGGTGTAGCATTTGATAACGAAACGGCAAGGTATTGATAAATTAGAAAATATATCGTTAAGTATTGTTGAGGAGTCGGTAAGTTGTCAGTATGGTATCGGTTAGTTATCGGAAAAGTGCCGGTAAGGTCTCGGTTAGCTAGGTGTTCGTATATAGGTTAGTTGTTAGTAAGGTATCGGTTAGTTGTCGTTAAGGTATCGGCTAGTTGTCGGTTAGGTATCGGTTAGTTGTCGGTAAGGGTATCGGTTAGTTGTTGGTTAGGTATCGGTTAGTTGTCGGTAAGGTATCGGTTAGTTGTCGTTAAGGTATCGGTTAGTTGTCGGTAAGGTATCGGTAAGGTTTCGGTATAAAACCGGTGTCAGGAGTGGAGAAAGGGAAATTAATGTCCGACTACTCTTTGCAGCTAATACTTACTTTGCCAAGTATATTGTTACCTCTAGGTGCACCTCCTATAAATTCTAAGCGGGAAAAATTGAAAACAAATCAAATTTTTGAAACAAAACAAAAAGCTGTAAAATATGACCCAGACGGACTGTAAATGTTTGAGAAAATATATACCTGTTGATATTTGGCTCAAGAAATGTCCGCTTGATACGGTGTAACCTGAAAATTATCGATGAAAAATAATGATGATGATGTTATATCTGATATCTGTCTTTCAAGTATTGAATCCCAGCAGGAGCATATCACCCCGGAGCCTCTATCTGTACTGATTAATGACAACAGCGAAATTACACCTTCGGCTATTTTTAGAACCGTTCTCCCGCGAAAATATTTCCGTGTACGTCCGCGGTCAATAGTGATAATTCGTAGTAACGACATTCCGCCGTTCTAGTTTTATTCCACGTTCCTCTCGTCCATTCTAGTTCTTGGTTTTATTTTTAATCTGAAACGTGAATGACAACCTCGTCCTCGTGCTCGCAACGGGTGATTTTCGCGGCAAAAGAAATTCTAAAAATAGCTCAAGGTGTAACTACGCCGTGTCATTGGGCCAATAAGGGAGATGGAGGCTCCAGGGTAATATGCTCCTGGAACCCAGCTAAGCATTCTGGCGATTTCTCAGAGAGGAAATGCTCACAAATGTACATTTACATGCATGGAATTATCTGATACAGTTAATTCATTCGTATTCTTACCCATGTAATCATCTTTTCCCACTGAAATATTTGGAGAGAAAGTTGACATCTTTTCATAATCGGAATAGGAAACCAAACCACCTGAGGAAGTAAAGGTAACCGATTTCAGCACAGCGTGACGGAATATTCATTTATAAAAATGGTAGATAGATTGTTTACAGCCACTTGTTTACAGCTCCTCTATTTTCCGCGCGCTTTTTCCGCGGTCTTCTAGTTGAGGCGCAAACAACGCAATGAACCAATCAGAACTAAGAGCAAAATCATGCAACCAGCGCCAAGCGCGGGAAAACATGCAACCAGCGCCAGGCGCGGGAAAACATGCAAACAGTGTCAATCGCGGGAAAACATGCAACCAGTGTCAAGCGCGAGAAAGCTTGTAATCGTTGCCAAGCGCGGGAATACATGCAACTGGCCATGGTGCTAAGCGAGAGAAAATTGTCCACATATTCGCTTTGAATGGTTGCTAGCTTCATGTTGCGGACTTTTTAACGAAGTCGTTACAATGTGTGTATTTTATATTTGTATCAATTTTTACCTCGAAAACGCTTAATTCCAACGGTTCCCATAAGTAAATCTTCGCCATCTGAAGTGTACTCAGCACTGATGCCTGCCTGACAATTGCCGGAAGGATGTCCTACTTGACCTAACATAATGACATGAGAAAATTACGTAAGTATTGCGAACGAATGAACTAGCGAACTAGCGAACTAGCGAACTAGCAAACTAACGAACTAGCGAACGCGAACTAGCGAACTAGCGAACTAGCGAACTAGCGAACTAGCGAACTAGCGAACTAGCGCGCCTAGCACGCCTAGCGAACGAACGAACGAACTATACGAACGAACGAACGAACGAACGAACGAACGAACGAACGAACGACGGAAAGAACCAACCAACCAACCAACGATCAAATTACAAACAGACCAGGATTTCTAGGAATTTAATTGAATAACAATAACAACCATGTTTTTCTATAATAATCAAATAAAATATACCTTCACACGGAGTTATCACTGTTCCTTGAGTTCCATGAAGATCTCTCCTTATTAGGAAACATCTCCCTATTAAGGAGATCCATCGGTGATCTATTATTCCCTCTTTCGGGGTGAAAGGCGCATGCGTGTATCTTGGAGCACAAGTCTGACGTGAAGAAATTACAATCGTTAAAATATTAATTCCTTTTAATGTTAATTTTATCAATTGAATGGTATAGAACGATTATCGGAGGGCTTGGGTCACTCCGGATTACAAGATCAGTGCCCTAAGCCACTCAGTCCTGTCCGCTTGACAATAAATTAATATGCAAAGGTAGTATCTTTCGCGGCCGTTATTTGGTTCGTCACGCAACGTTCCTCGTCACGCAACGAGTCCTCGTGTTTCATTCACTACGGACACTGATTTCTGGGTGTGGCATGCATAGATTTATTTGCAGTGCATGGTGTCGTGCATGGTATTATATAACTAGTGGGGAAAGCGTTGCGTGACGACCAAAGTAACGGCTGCGAAGGAGACTACTACAATCTTGGACGGAGTTAAAAGAGCCTACTCTCCCGAAATCAATGATGAATTCGCGCTAAAACGAAAACCCGCCATTCTTTCCATCATTGAAATGGGGGGAGGGGTACAGCGCGAAGAATACAGCTGTTTCGAGAAAGGCTGTCGGAAAAAAGCGCACGCGACAATCCCGAAAGGTATTGTGGGTAGTTTTAAGTTCATGGTTCCTTGACTTCAGCTAGCATTTCAGGGAAATCTGAGAAAATGGCACGAGACGCCATGGAAGTATGTTTGCGAGTGCACAGCTACAGTGTCAGGAACGTACCTTGCTGATCATATCCCAGATTACCTTTCGTGATTGTCGCGTGCGCTTTTTTCCGACAACCTTTCTCGAAACAGCTGTATACCTGGAACAGGCTAGGGGACGGGTGGTGTTGATTTTTCTTTTAAAGTGTCCAAGAATGTAGGTATATCACTGATGAGCATTCCAAAACATCTCGACTTACCACTACATGGCCGTTTTGCCCAGAGCTAAACAACGTCGCCCCAAGCATTGCTCGGTTTTCTTTTCGATTTCAACTGTGATAGTTTTGTTTCCCAATTGATGTTGTTCCTCGAGCGGGGCTGCAATACAAAGTGTTCTTGAGTTACTGTATGAGTACGAGTCTACTCGGTCGGGGGAATAAGACCCGTTCTATAGAAATCGAAGAGCACTCGAAGAGTTTCCGATTGTTACTATCCAATCAAGAAACGGCGCGAGCACGCACGAGTACTCCGATAATTATCATGCCAGCATATGCGCATAGCGCAAATGAGGATTACGTCATGTTGCTTAGCAACTTCGGGACGAAACTCACATCTCTGTTCCCGACTGTGCCGAGAAAGCAGATTGAGAAAACTAAAGTGCATTGAGAGAGCTAGAGTTGGTTGCCTGTGAACACGAAAACAGGAAGGCTTCAGGCTACTGTGGCTCGTACCCTAACTATAGGCTCGATTTCCGCCGCTCTCTCGAGTCCGGTCTTCGTTAATTCCTCCCGAACAGCGACTGGTAATCGAGCCTAGTACTTAACTGCATATGCAAGTTTCAAAAACACGACTGAACCAGGAATTATGTTTTCCCGAGTAGCTGGAATTGGGTCAGCGTTTTGGGAAAGTCTCTGTTTTTCCCCGTCTATACTGAAGAAAATAAAATTGGTAGTTTGTAATTGAAATCCTAGAACTTATGCTAGATCTAAACCGATATTGTTTTTTACTGACTTACGTTTATTGTCCACCGCAATCTCCGTGCATAATTTTGAATTAGGTTTGTATTCACATTTGAACACAGTTTCCGTACTTCACTAAGGACTCCGCTCCAGACGATGACGTCACATTACTGAGAGGTGCTCCAACCAGCAACCTGAATAAAGAAGAAAAATCTTCAGAATAACCAACACTTAAATGAGTTTAATTGACGCCAGGGCCGGACGAGTGCCCTCAATGCAGTCCCTCTTTCGGATAGGTGAGCAAACGGAAATCCTGCGAGCGCGGAGCGAGCGCGAGCGAGAAATACGACCGCGCTTCTTCTCTGCTCCGTTTCCACTCGACCCATTTCCGCTCGCTCGCGCTTCGCGTTTGCTCGTCCGAAAGTGGAGACTGCTTGCACTTGCAGTCTACCTAAGTCTGTCCCTAACAAACTGTAAAGGAAGAGACGGATCGAGGCCACCGAGCGCGCACGATCCCCTGTCTGCTTAATTTCTCTAAATTTTACTATAAATTTCTTCTTTGCCTCGTTTCTTGAATCTTATACAGTCAAAACGGCTGAAGCGTTCTGGCGATTAATTTGTTTTGGGAGTCTAACTTTAATAGCGTCCAGCGGTCGCTACTACGGGTCTCGATCCTTCAGATCCTTCATGCTACCAGACAAATTTCACGGTTTTATTTTTTTCTCGCGCGCGCACTTACCCCCTCCCCGCAAAACTCATCTGACACGGTTGAATGATTGCGTTATGAGCTTTCGGGATTTGAAACGGGAATCGAAACAACCTCGTTCCCGAGGGTCTCTCTTCTTCCCGCCAAAAACGATTGACGCTTTTGGCGGGAAGAAGAGAGACCCTAGGAACGAGGTTGGAATCGAAACAGCTCTGAATTCTAAAGGTTTTCTCGCTTTTTTAAGTGGCCGGGAAAGCTTCGCAGCTGTACATGTAAAGCTCTTTTTGGGCGCCAGTTCGAGTTATCTGAATTTCTATCTCACGCACAGTGACAATGTCAGAATCTGCCCTCTCCCAATAACCCGGACACCACGTAACCTGTTACGTAAATCCCACGCTGCGATAAGACCCATTCTTCTTATCGGATATCCTAGGTAAAATATAAAAAATAAATAGGAAAAATAGGCTATGTTTTCGAAGTATTTCCTGAATTACTCGGTTGCACCATCGATCTGCACGGGCCAATGCGCCGTAGAATTTCCGGCCCGGGGTACTCCTTTATATATTAATTATTTTAAACCATTTTTGCATTGCGAAGTGCCACATCACCTTCAAACTGAAAAAAGCCTCAAAATAACAGTTTACTAAGGTAGAAAAACACCAAACAGGCTATAATAAATCAAACAGGAACAAGGATGGTTGAGGATGGAGAAGATGCGAACTAGATTTTTTCAAGATGCGCCACCGTGGCCATTTTGGATTGAGATAGGGTATTTTTTATGCACTCTGGTCTGGAATTGGGTATGGTTTTTATAAGAAACTATATTTTTTTATTATAATCCAACTCTTGAGAAGTGCGGGAACACTCATCGGGAATTTAAAGTCTTTAAATGTTTACGCAACGGAAGTATTAAGTCCCCGAAAATTTGGGTGGGGGTGTTGTACGGGAGCGGCTTCAGCTCACATACACACAGTTATGTATTAAAAGGTCATTTCCTACGGAATAATTCGGCTGACTTTTACGATACAAATATTAAAAGAACGGGGCATTATATTTCATACTCCCCTTTCAGTAATGTGGCGTTGCGCTTCAGTTCATTCTAAGACCATTACGATGTAAAAGGCTTTTAAAATTTTGTTTTAACTGTTAACTCAACAGGACTATTTATAGTAACCCGATAAATTATGCGCATGAGATTCCTGATAAAGGCAAAACGAAATCTAATTCGGGGCTTTACAAAGGCGAAAATGAAATTCTCTATAACAATCACTAATTTGGTCAAAGAGATGTACAACAAAAACACCCAATGTCACAGTCACGCGATCACTGCTGAAGCCAGGACCGAAGAGGTTCGCGCGCACGCGAGGGATTTAACATTCTTTACAGTTCTGAAAGCCGCGATAAGTTCATTGAAAGCGTATTAACACAAACTCATGTCAAGTGAGATAAGATTCGAGGTATAAGTTATAACTGAGAAGCAGGACTGAAGCGCTAAGCAGCTTTTGTGTGTGTGCTTCAGTGATATGGCTTCAGCTTAAGTTCGGCCAAGTCACGAATGTCTTTGACTCAGTTTGTGTCCATTTCTGTGTTTGGTTTTGAAACTTGTTTTATAACGTATTTGTTTTTGAAAAAACTGTCTTTCGGGATTGTGTGAATCAATTATTTCGCAGACAAAGGAATCGATAATCACCGGACCTGCAATTGTCGTCTTGATCACGTCTATAAGTAAAGTAAACAATGCTTTCGGATGGAGAATGGTTTCCCGTCCGAAATATATTGGACACAGACAAACAATATAAAAGTCCAAACGGAATATTAATTAACAACTGAAATATACTGCTAAGAAGAATATCCGACAAAAACAAACTTCAGAGCAATTTTTCTTAAAACAACAACATCTTAAGGTACTTTAAGTAACAATTTAAACAGTTCTTACCAGTTTCGACCATCGTACGAATGCGTTGCAACAGTGTAGCCAAATAGTTCACTTTGGAACGGTCCTTCATAAATAACTGCCGACTTTATATCCAAGTTTGAAGGCAGACACTTTTCCTAGTGTTAAAATAATTAAGAAATGAACGGTAGTCGATAGAATTTTGTGCTCCATTGTCAATTAAAACGTTAGCTCCTCTTGTCGATCGAAAGCAAACTAAGTCTGAAGTAAATAAAGCTGAGACCAGAAGTTATGCCGGGTTCTCCACAAATGACGTCACAAATCGGGCGGAATATTGAAATGGCCGCGCCAATTATAGTGTGGGCGACACTCGATCAATCACAATATTGTATTATTTGGTTTTAAAATAGGGCGATGTCTATCATGACTCTAAATAAGGAGATATACTTTATAGAAATTGTCAAAAATTATCTGAGCAATGCGAATCACAGGTAGTTGCATTATAAAATTTAGTGTGATTTTATAACAGCCGTGAAAACTTCGGAATGCCGTCCAAAAATGTTTGTGGCACTTGAAGTTGTTTTATTACCACTCCTTTCCTCCGGGCTGCATGCGTGACCGTGTCAACTGACCTCTGGCTGAATGAAGGCATAATTTTGACGTAATTTTCTTTTTAAAAACAAACTTCCCATTTATCTGATGACACTGAACACGTAGGTTGGGATAACGTTAACAGATCCCCGAACGACGGTTTCTGTCAGCACTTTAACCCTTTCACTACAAGAGTGCAAGTTCAAAACTGAGGAAAAAAATCCTGAATTTCATTTTGCAAAATTTTCAAAAACAAACAGCACCACTTGAAAGTACTGCTCAATAGCTTTCATTTGAATGGTCACACACTAGGGTTTCATCCACAGACTTAAAAGTTAGAACCACCTTGTACAGCATAATAAACAGTACCACGTCACGTACTCCCGGGGGGGGTACCTGGCCCATGTTTGGGTATAGGGGTGCCGCTGAGGGTTTGAAACCCTGACCCTGTTTTAGGGCAAAAAAAAAACCTAAAATAACCCACCCTGTGTAGGGCAACACCCTCCATTTTAGGACCCTGTTTAGGGCAAAACGACAAAATACACACTCTCTTGTTCTAAAACAAGTGTAGGATACCGACAACAATAGCATTTATCTTGTCTTGAAAATGATGTGATGTTGAGTGATGAGCTGCTAAAGACCGGCAAACTTCTCCGTGCAACAATAGCCCGGAACAATACCCTGTTTAGGACAGACTCGCATGGAATTATATACCCTGTTCAGGGCTGGGAGGCCAAAAACCATACCCTGTCCAGCGGCACGTCCCCGTATAAGCCACATAAGGGAGTACCCCCCCCCCCCCCCCCCCCCCCGGGCACGTACTGCTCAATAGCTTTCATTTGAATGGTCACACACTAGGGTTTCACCCACAGACTTAAAAGGGACAACCACATTTTTTTGACTCAATGTTTGACTCTGAGCTGGGAGTGAAAGGGAACATCGTATAGTAGGTCACACAGTAGTCTCGACCGGTCTGATGTCCGAGAGGGGGTTTATAATAAAGCACGAGATTATACATCCTGGGCCCGGCACGGCTAGATCCGGTCAACAGGACATTTCTATAAGATGGACATCTCTCTAAAAACGGACATCTGGTGTTGGCCCCTGCGCGCAGTTTTTCAGTCATTTTTATACTTATCTTAACTCTCTATGAGCCGGACACACCTCTCTAAGACGGACAGTTGGTGCCGGTCCCGATGGTGTCCGTCTTAGAGAGAGTTGACTGTATACATTTTCTTTCGTTTCTATTTGAAAACGAAGTTCCAAAGTGCTCATCCGTCTCCTCAGTCGCCTACTCCAGACAGAGTGAAGCGAAAGACTCGGAGACGGGCTGAAATTCATGCAGCGGGCTATACTTCCTTTTTTCCGCACACCTACGCACGAGCGGGAAGGTATTTAATTCAGTCGGGGGAAACAGTTCCGGTTTTGGGCAAAGCACTCGAAGAGTTTCCGAATCTTTTTATCCAATCAGAAACTAGCTCGAGCACTCATCGATCACGAGTACTTCCGTTGGACGATTTTCCAAAAAATGACGTGTAACTTGCGCATGCGACACCTGCGCTCCTCCGCACGCAGTTCTTTATTTGTTACACTTTACGCTTATTTGAACGCAGAGCCAGGAATGGAAAACACTTCCTTCCCACCCGCTTCTTGCGCGCCCGATCCGGTGTGACTGTAAGTATCTGAAATATTTGGCGGCAAGTCTAAATCAGATGCAAAAACCAATCGCGCCTTATATTGCCGGTCGCCCGCGTTTTCCCGCGTTTGGCGCTAGGGTTAGCCGGATTATGCCGCATAAATTTCGGGCATAATGCTATATCTAGAGCATCGGGCATAATGCCGGCACCCCTGTGCCGGCATAATGATGATATTTTGCAGCTTAAGGGGGGACTTAACCTAAATTCTAATGAAATTTTAAGAGGTTTAAAGAAGGGTTGGAAGAAAGAAAATATTTTTTGGAACACCAACAGACAGTTGATACCCACGCGGGTGCTCTTGCGTGGTTATCAACTGTCGTCAATTGTCAATCTACTAATTTTTAACTTCAAATTCTAATTTTAAAACTACATTAAATCTTCAATATTTCTTATTTCCCTGAATTTTACAACTCCTTTGAGAAAAACTATTTCCTCCCCAAAATACCCAAAAATCACCCAAAAATTTACAAAACACCCCATAACATAGATTCATGGGATGAGTGGAGAGTTTTTGGATTGCTTGAAACGCGAACGAGATATTTCCATTAAACCCATGTTAAGTGGCGGAAAAATGGCATTCAGGTAGAATCCCGCCTTAATAGTGTTATGTTCCAGTTTAGAAAGCCTTTGGATTAAAATAGAAACTCTATCTAGAGTCTAGACTCGTTTCCAGTACATCTTTACATAGTTGGAGGCCTGGTTATCTCATTGGAGGCCTGGCAATGATCAGTACTTTTTGCACTTTGACCAGTTTGGTTTGTTAAATGTTTGACTGATAATTATAAGTTGTGTCTTCTAGCTATAGGGTGTTTATTTTATAGGGGTGCGGGAGGTGGGAACTTTTTTTGAAGGGAAAAATTGTGAAATCTAACCGGCATAATTTAGAGCATAATACAACCATCCGAGCATAATTTTGAGCATAATGCTCCGTTTTCAAGGGTGACGCCCGGGGGGGGGGGGGGGGGGGTACTCCCTTAATGGACTATCGGGGGGCTCCGCCCGAAAGGGGTCCTTTTTTAGGCTCGAGGTATGTGAAAGGGTAGGGATTTCACGAGTTGAAGTATATGAAAGGGTAGGGATTTCACGAGTAAATGAGTAAATGATATTATTGTTTGGTTAACATCTCTACTGGTAATGCTTGATGATTTCTGGTGATATATATTGTTCATTAAGTTCATTACAAGGGTATAGAAAAGGGATGCAGTGCTTCTACTGTAGGTATGTGAAAGGGGTACCATTTTCATAATTTCTATGGAAGGTATATGAAAGGGGTACCATTTTCTATGGAAGGTATATGAAAGGGATATGAAGGTACCTTTTCTGTCAAAAATGGTATATGAAAGGGTAAGGGGTTGGACCTCTGGACGGAGCCTCCCCGTATAAAACTTTTTTGAGTACCCCCCTCCCCCCCCCCCCCCCCCCACCCCCCCCCCCCCCCCCCCGCCTAAAAGCATAATGCTTGATTTTACGAGCATAATCCGGCTAACCCTACTTGGCGCAAACAAGAGTATTTGTTTCGACTTTCTGATTGGCTCACTGGGTTGCGTAGGTTTGTTGTGATTGGTCATTCACTTCGTTGTTTCTCAGTCAGACGCTCGACCATCGTATACAGTCCTCTCTGAACGCTTATCAGGCTTTTCCTCCGCCTGAAATTCACCAGGTAAGTGAACATCAGTTAGCATACATCTATTTTAGTGGTATTTTCGTTTGTTTTTTCCCCGTTTCGATTCATTAACTTATCGCGAAGCCAACCCACCCAAACGAAGTCTAGAGTACAGTCAGTATCTGCGTGGCAAACGAGGAAACATTGCTGCGGAAACATTGTTGCGGACGCAAATGTTTCCCCGTTTGCCCGCTCCGAGACGCAAAAAATGTTTCTGAATTCTTTCAGAAACATTTTACGTCCGCAACAAATGTTTCCCCGTTTGCTCGCCGAAACATTTGCGTCCACAACAATATTTCCGCAACAATGTTTTCTCGTTTGCCACGGCCTTTAAGGGGGGACTTAACCTAAATTTCAAGGAAATTTTAAGAGGTTTAAGGGGGGATTCTACCTGAATTTCAATGAAATTTTAAGAGGTTTAAAGAAGGGATAGAAGGGAAAAAAAATTTTTGGAACACCAACAGACAGTTGATACCCACGCGGGTGCTCTTGCGTGGTTATCAACTGTCTGTTGGTGTCCATCTACTAATTTTTAACTTCTAATTCTAATTTTAAAACTACATCAAATCTTCAATATTTCTCATTTCCCTAAATTTTACAACTCCTTTGAGAAAAAACTATTTCCTTTCAAACATATCCAAAAATCACCCAAAAATTTACAAAACACCCCATAACATAGATTCATGGGATGAGCATAGAGTTTTTGGATTGCTTGAAACGTGAACGAGATATTTCCATTTAACCCATGTTAAGTCGCGGAAAAATGGAATTTAGGTTAAGTCCCGCCTTTAAAAAAAAAATCACGCGGCGGCCATCTTTGTTTCCGCATCTGAAACCCGCGTAACTCGTTATGAAACGTCTGAATGCGAGGCTTGGGGGACCTTGGGGAATAAAAAGCTGTATTGTTTTTACCAACATGGCGGGCTGTGATTAAGGCCCAATGGGACTCGATTTTTCTTTGTTTTTGTTTTATCAAAAAGGAAATGCAGTATTAAAACTAAAACGACATGAAGTCCATGAACGGCTTGTCCGGCTTGGTAACAAATGACTTGACGTCGCTGGTCCAATGTAAAGATGGCTTGTCGTGTCACGCAATGCCGTTTCTCCTCAAAGAACGAAGCAAATATTACCTGACCCCTGTACCTGCGTACGTACGCGTACGAAACGCGTACGTTCAGGCTCGTACGTTCTAATTCTCGGCAGTGTAGCGTTGCGTGACAGAAAAGACAGCCTACGAAAATGAAAATAGAGAGGCGAATTAAAAAAAGCTCGCGATCTCAAAAAAAGATGACAACCGAGGGGTCCCCAGGGTTCGTTTTCATACTAACATTGCGATGGTATTACACGTAATTATAAAGAAAATTGAGAGAGAGAGAGCAACTTACTTGAGCTTTGATATACCTTTCGTTGTTTAGTCGTCTCACTACTGGATTGTGTGACAAGTAAGCCGACACCTCTCCCTTATTCGTCTCTCCCTCCCCCGTCAAAAAAACGCGCGCGGCGCTAAAACATATTTGGCGTCAATTTGACTCGGGCCTACTACAACTCTTCGTTTGTAAAGTGAAATTTTCTCTATTTAGAGCGGCGTAGGTGTCGTTCGGTGAGTGTGATTTCTTCAGTTTGAGTTTTCAGCAATTGTACGTGTTGTGACTCAGGGCCTTTTGGGGCGGGGACTCTTGGGAAGGCTCTCGAAACGCGACACGTGCGGTAAGCCCTTTGTACACAAGAACTTGAAAAGCAGTGTTGAAAGTCCTCGACTTATGAACTTGGGCATTCTCTCTTCTCTTCTGTACAGGCGTGGAGACAGTTGGTTTGGAAACTTTCCCTTTCGTGGTTCCAAAAGTATTTTGCCGGTTTCGAACCGCAAAAACGTAAGCTTGTACCATATAAAGCCTTCAACTTGCACACCCGACGGCAGTCATTTCAGCTGACGGATTAATCGACCTACTGACTTCTTGGAGTTATTGTTTATCTCTGTCCGGATCCGGCGTCTAATAAACCTCACCGCCACCTATTTATAAAGGATTGCTATCTTTATACATCACGACTTATTTGGCAAGTGGCTGTACAGCTGTGTGGATGAATTAGAGAAGTTTTTGAGAGCGACGCGACACGAAGCTTATCGAGTAACTTGTGAATCGAAAAGTGAACAGTTGACATGGAATTTGAAGCGCTTTTGACTGCATTATTATGTGTATTGCAGCTCTCTCTTGGAATTTATGGTTTTAACGTGGATATAGGATCAGCTGTTGTCTACGATGGTCCTGCGAAAAGCGAATACTTTGGGTATTCTGTCGCCCTCCATTCTCATCAAAATAAATTCTGGTAGGTGTGTATTTTTGTTTAGAATGAGCTTGAACAGATTTTACGCACGAGTGAAGCAATCGATTCCAATATATTTTATTTCGATTCAATCAGTGGCTATTGTTAATAGTCTTTTTGTTATATTAGCTTATGTGCGATTTCCACATGCGAGCGAAATTTTTCTCAACTGAAGTTTATAATTTTACAGCATCAAAATTTGATGATTCATACCGATTGTTCCGTAACGTGAGATATCACTTTCCGCTCATTAATTTAATTAGTTATCCATATTTGGATAGAAGACGTAAAAGAAACCGATCAAATATTTCGAGAGGTTAAAATTTGTGTTGTTTAATCGTGGCAAATAAACATATTTAAGATAAGCTTAAACAGGCCCTGTTTTCTATTCAAAGTCCGAATTATTCAAATGTGTTTACCGAGATAACGCTTTTAGCTTGTTGTCCATTTGGTTTGAATATATTTTAATTTGTGCAATTTAGTTTAAAGTGTTTGTTAATGAAGATATTTAGTCTTTGTTGAAAGGTATGAACAGTAAATACTTCTGTGTTTTTGTCAGAAAAAATTATTTTTTTGTAAACAGAATCTCGATTTTTGCCTCCCCAATATTATTGAATCGATTGATCGGAGCAACGATATTTCTAAGTGAGGTTGACACTTATTTTAATAAGTGTCAAAATTGCTAATTTCCTTTGCATCCAAGATAAGGCTGGAATTTTTCAGGGTTAAGCTGGAAGAACAAAGGAATTCTTCAGGTTTATACACGTACATTTGTAGACTGGGGGAAGGAGGGAATTTTTCTAGGAACTGATTTAATTTTCAAGGAATTCTTTATGGGTGAACTGCTTTTTCTTGGAATTCTTGAGGGGTGAACTGCTTTTTCTAGGAATTATTGAGGGGTGAACTGATTCTAGGAATTCTTGAGGGTTCTACCTGATAAAAGACAAGTCCTCAACAGGAGGGTACGGATGCATTATAGCCCAAATCAGTGTACTTTGCAATTTAACATTGTGCTTTGTCAATCTGATTAAATTTTTTAAGCAATCTCACACCCAAGAGTCCAGTTCCCCTATGAATTATGCATGTGCATTACATCTTGTCATGCTTTGCTTGCTTACATTTGCATTTGCGCTTGTGTTTGCAATGGGAGAGATGCAGTGGCCTAATGGTTAGTGTGCTGGACTCTGGATCAAGCCATCCGGGTTCGAGCCCTGGCCTGGGTCATTGTGTTGTGTTCTTAGACAAGATACCTTTAATTACTCTCACAGTGCCTCTCTCCACCCAGGAGTATAAATGGGTACTGGTGACAAAATGCTGGGGGTATTACCTGCAATGGACTAGCATCCCATCCAGGAGGAGTAGTCAATACTCATAGGCTTCATGTTAGCTGTAGAAACCGGGTTATGTAAGCTCTAGCAGTGCACGCGTGTGCATGCACCAGTTTGGCACAAGTGGGGCTTTTATTTACACGTACTTTGCAATGTTCACACGTGAAACAAGCGCAAGGAAAAGGAAAGTTTGTATTACATAATTATGTAAAGCAGGGTTTGACTGAATTGTTCGTTAATTTATTTTTACAGGGTTATAGTTGGCGCCCCACTCAGTAATGTTACTAATGCATTAGACGCCTCTGATACATTAACGCGATATGGAGCTGTGTACAAATGTCAATATACTGGTTCAAAGACACCATGTAAAGTCATTAATATTGATAACCGCCGTAAGTACAAGTCATATATAAGGAAACTTGTAACAGATAATATAAACAGAGATGCCAACTTCTGGAGGTTTGAAATAGGGAGATTTTTTGAGAGGGGACACAATGCATGTCAAAGGTGTGGAAACGAGTGCCGGAGTTGCCAGCTTCTAGGGGGGTCCAGGAATTTTTTTTTAAATTTTACCCTCTAAAATTGCCATTTCCTGGCATTTCTGAGAAGTGTTTGCGAACTCAAGGTTTTCCTTAATTTTCAACCAGAACACCAATTTTATTATTCATGACATTGATCGGAACACGTGTTTTCGGAAAACGTTTCATTTATTTCTTCACTTTTAGACATGATGATCATCACATTCGGTAATATTTTGCCTATAGTCAAAAGATTCAAAGTCGCTTTTATCTGGGAGATTTGGTGTCCCATACGGGAGACCGGGAGATTCATTCCGTATCCAGAAGACTCCCGGTCAATCCGGGAGAGTTGGCATAAGTACTAGACATATGTAATAATCATTAATTTAGTATTATATCGATGACTTTAATTTATGCTGCATTATTTGTGAAAAGCTTGCAAAATTGGGCCAAAATTTCTGCAATGATGCATAATATTTAATATTTATAATAAAATATATCAAGCCTTTTAGCCAAAAGGGTGTCCGGGATGTCCTGTGGAAGCCCAATCCTGGGAGAAAATGATTAAAATGCACAAAGCTTAATTAACAAATTTATGATTAGACATGTCTTCAGATACGTATACGATCTATCTAGAAAAATGGGGAAGAGGAAGGGGACTATCTCAACTGCTAATGGCCTTGACTTTCTTTGATTTGCCGATCATCCCAAGAAATGGATAAATCAGTCCAGTTAGAACCGGTCAGGCTGGTTTTTTCACTACCAACACATGCGCAATATTGAAATTTGCTGTCATTTTGTAAATGTGCCCACATTACCTGAGCGGGAGAATAATTGAGCATGAGTAGAGACGTCTTCCAAATCAATGAAATGGGACATGAGCACTTTAGACATAGACATTAACAATACAAGGTCAATTAAAGCTTCTGATTATTATTACTTTTATAATTAGCTGTCAACAGAGATCTGGTCACATTAAATAATGTACCCAATGTCTGGGTTGACCTGGAGGAGAAGAGTGGTCAGTGGCTCGGAGGAACAGTCCACAGTACTGGCACTAACGGCAAAGCTTTGGTACAGTGTTCATTCTTTTTTTTTTCTGTGACATATCAAGGAGCAGTGGCAAAAAAAATAAAAAAATAAAAAATATATAAAATAAAATAAAAGAGCAGTGGCCAATCCAGATTTCTCAAGGGGGGGGGGGGGGGTTGGGGGTGGGGGGTGGGGGGTGGGGGTGGGGTGGCACGCATGTCCAATACACCCGAGCTGAGTCGAATCATCAGTAAGCCCAGACGATCTGATTCACCAGAATTCAGGTTGCGTTCAAAAAAATGTTAACATGAACTTTCCTTGTTCTTACAGCGCGGACGCTCGAAACCGTGAATGCTTTGGCTTTATTTTGACTTTATGTTCACTTATTTTGTACTTATTTTGTATTTTTTTATAAGTTAAAATAAAGTCAAAATAAAGCCAAAATAAAGCCAAAATAAAAGCCAAAGCGTTCACGGTTCGAGTGTATATGCGACCTCCAGCAAGTCGAATCAACTACAAGAGAGGACAGGTCATGTCAAATAGATCAATTTGGGTCGAATCAAGTTGATTTGTCCACAATTTTCTACCATCTCTGAAACTTTTTTATTGTGTCTCGCAATTGCACATCAACTGCAAGAAAGACAGAGAGAGTCAATTCATGCTTGTTTATATATATAATATATAATTATAATTTTTTTAAGTGACACAAAAATTGATTTCGGCCAGTAAGTCGAATTGTTAGCCACAACCCTCAAGGGGAGGGGGTACTTGGCAGGGGCAGGGGTGGTTGGAGTGAAGGGTAAAATTAACGTGGATGTTTCTTGTTATTTCAGGCTTTGTGCATCCAGATATATTTATCGAGGTCGACCTCCAAGTCCTGACCAAGACCTGCAATATCGCTGGCTGTTGGGAAAGTGTTTTCTTATTTCTGGAGATCTTTCAGTTACAACTGCTCATCGCGAGCCTTGCTTTTTAGGTATGAGCTCAATGACTTTACCATTCTGACTCAGTTAGTCTGATTCTTGCATTCGTGTCAATTCAGCCCAGATTCCTAATGAGTCTGTCACCAGCTCCGTGTTTTTTTAAAGGGAGTGTTAGGGAGAGTTTCACGGTTCAGCGCATGTTCAGGCTTATCAATTTTATCCGTTTAAAAAAAACCCACTCATGTACTTCTCGATACTCAATCAGTAATCACATATGGTAATGGTAATGACATTTATATAGCGCATTTTCTATATAGTATATCCAAATGTGCTTTACAATTCAACCCAGGGGTAAGATTGGATGTCAGCATGTAAAGGCGCCTATGAACAGGCGCTATCAGTCCATTCATGATCTCACCCACCCACCCAACCATGAATACATGTGAACAGGCCAGACCACAACACTGGGGACTACGTCCCCTACTCTTTTCAAACAGTGATGTGGGTTCTGAATGTCCCCTACTAATTTGGTATGAAGAGATGTAGGAGACAAGGCCAACGGCTTAACGTCACTGCCCAATGACGCGATCATCTGAACTGAGACAAGGTGTTGAGCACAGCCAGCATGATCTTACCAGTTATTTTAAGACCCTGGTTGTTGGTCCAGCCGGGATTTGAACCCGCGACCTCCCACTCTGCAACCAACTGAGCTAACCAGGCGGCGGTATATACCTTTAAATAAATAATCAACTTTGTTTAATGCATATGACACTTAACAGTTTTATGACTGGCAAACCCATGCTCACGCCCTCGGATTTTGGTACATACGGGTTAATAATGGAGACCCTAAAACTATTAAAAAAAATATCAGTCATGTTTTCAGTGTTTGTAGATGTATCAGTGTACTCACTACTGTTTTTTTTTTTTAATTTTAGAATCAAAAGGCAACAATCATTATGGATATTGCCAGGCAGGATTTAGTGCCGAGTACACAGTCGATGGATATGATGTTATAATGGGAACTGTTGGAGTGAAAAGATGGAAAGGTATACATTTTGCGTATGTGTGCTGGTTGTGGGATGGTGCGGTGGCCTATATTGTTAGTGCATGTACTCCGGATCAAGCGGTCGGGTTCAAGTCCTGGTTGCGGTTGTGTTCTTAGGCCCGGTTACATGAGACCAGTACGAACTCTGACTGGTACGATTCAGACCGGTACGATTAAGTTTACATGAGACCGGTCTGAAAGTATGAAGCGATTACATGAGACCGGTACGAACTCAGACTGGTACGACTTCAGATCGGTCTCCATACAAATGCTTGTTTTCTGTTTACATGAGCCAGTCTGAAAAATCATCTCAGACCGGTCTGACTCATTCTGCTTGTGTTTACATGGTTCCGCGCGGTCCGACTTCAGACCAGTCCAAGTCATTCGTGTCGGTTCAACAACCGGAATGAGTGAAACCGGCATGAGATGATTTTTCAGACCGGCTTCAATGATGCATGTAAACAGAAACAAGCATTTGTATGGAGACCGATCTGAAGTCGTGCCGGTCTGAGTTCGTACCGGTAGATCATGTAATCAGGGCCTAAGGCAAACACTATTATATACTCTCCTAGTGCCTCTCTCTGCTCAGAAGTATACATTAAATGGCCGGTATGATCTGCAAAATATGAGGGCAACCTGATAAAAAAGCTGTGGGGTAACTTTGCAATGGAGTCTAGTATCCCATCTAGAGAGAGTTACTGTTTACAGCTGTAGTTAGGCAATAATCCTAGTAGCATCATGCTATATGGAAACCAGGAGAAGTCAAAAGAAGTCAGAGCCACAGTGAGTTGCAAAATGGTTCAATGAGACACTCTCTTTCAAAGGCAGAATTTCATTCCAAAAAGCATGTCTTTGTTTGAAAAATAAACAAATAATTTCATTTGCTAACCACCCCCCCTCCCCCCCCTCCCCCTTTCAGTGTTGTCTCTAAATGGTTTTGAATGTATTCCCGACATTTTGACAACATTGATAAGGGGAAGAGGGGGTGTACAGGGTATTAATTTTTAAAATGTCTGAAGTTGTCCTCTTAACGAAGAGTGTCTCAACTCTTTATGCAAACAATTGCAGCTACTTGTAGTTGCCACAGCATAATAATCAATTTTATGGACCTTGTATATATGTGGCTTTGTTTCCAGGTGGTTTAGTACTCGCTAATACTGGTGGTAGCGCAAACATACGCCTTATCACCGCAAGATCAAATTGCCTTTGGAGATTACATGGGTATGTGTCATGAATAATATTGACTCATTATTAATATCTTTTTCAACTGAATACAATCACATGTAACTACTACTTATACTTAACAATGTATGACCTTGTTAATCATAAAAATAGACGGTATATAGTACAAAATGGATGCCAGAAATGGAAAGAGTGCGATGAGATTAGTTGCCCAATTTTGGGACCATTGATGATTAAGTGTGAGATTTTACTGCGGTTAGCCTGAATTTCCACCATCTCCTCTGTCGCCTAGCCTACTCCCAAGAGAGACGTCTCAATCATAGTGATGTCACTGGACGGTGTTAGCGGCCGATTGATTTAGACGTCTCTCTCAGGAGTAATGCGTGACAGCCTAGGAGATCGATGGCTGAAATTCAGGCTATATGGCAGTTTGAAAACAGTTTGGAAAATTTAAAGGATTGAATGTATGAAAAAAGCTGTTGGAATTGCTGCTTTATCATACATGCAAATTATATTGATGACCGTCTTTGATGTGTTTTTTTTAAGGCTATTCAGTGACTAGCGGATACTTCTCTAGCACATCAAGAACAGGTTTGCCAAATTGATGTGTGTATAATATTTGACTTCCCAAATTGAGAATTTACTCAGCAAGGCATTAATAATTATCTATCATCTAATTGCACACATTGCAGACTTACATTGACACTACACATTATTATGCTGTAGTATTTCTAGCAGAAGGCAATTACAAATTAATGTACATTGTAGGCAAGAATCAAAGTACCTTATTTTCACGAGTATTAATTGTCACAGTTTTTACGATATAGCAAAAAAAAAAAACGAAAATAAAGACACAATATTTTTTGAAAAATTGTAAAGCCTTTGAGCCCTTTTTTCTCTGATCGAAATCTCGAAAATAAAGCCTCGCGAAATTTAAAAGTACATGCCCAAATTAGTGAGAATACGGTAATACATAATGCAGACTGTCGAACCTCCACTAACGGCCACCTCTCTATAACCGCCACCTCTCTACAACGGCCAGGATTTTTCGTCCCAACCGTACACCGATACATACACTTTACTCTTATTGAAACCTCCCTACAACGGCCACCTCTCTACAACGGCCAGATAATTCTGCACCAGGGTGGCCGTTGTAGAGAGGTTCAACTGTATTCAAAAGTTCAACTCTTCATTCACCACCTAATTAATGGTCCTCTCTCAGACCTGAATCTCTAACACAGCAATTTTTTTTACATTTTAGAGGTTGTGGGTGGTGCCCCAAGGGGTTCAGGATTAAAAGGAAAGGTATCTGTCATGAATGGTTGACACTATATGCGTATGATTTACATTGTACATGTACTAGCTTTCCTTTACAAAATGTAATTGGCTTAGGTCCTCATCTCATAAGTTTGGTGATGTAAAAGATCCTATTGAACACTAGCTGGAATTTTTTTTCTTGAAAGGACGTACATTACAATGTACACTGCAGGTCCAGCTGAGTGATCAGACATTTTAGTTGGACAAAACTCAAATTACATTGTATGTGTCTCAGGATTTTGTTGGACATGGGCAAAATTTGGTGAGCCATTTGCCCAATGCTTGTTATTTGGCTGCCTTCATTGAATTAATGAGTGTCTCTGATAAATTGATCAAGTTCTGTGGCCACAGCTATTTGCTCAAGAGATAAAGTTGTTCATTCAGTTTGTTTACAGCTGTTTCGAGAAAGGGTTGTCAGAAAAAAGTGCACGCGACAATCCCGAAAGGTAATCTGGGATATGATCAGCAAGGTACGTTTCCTGATACTGTAGCTGTCGAACCTACTTTTGTTGCTTTCTTTTCGCAGTCTCGCAAACATACGTCCATGGCGTCTCGTGCCATTTTCTCAGATAATTTTCCCTGAAATGCTGAAGTCAAGGAACCGTGAACTTAAAACTACCCACACACCTTTCAGGATTGTCGCGTGCTCTTTTTATGACAGCCTTTCTCGAAACAGCTGTATATCTGTCCCTGTATTATGTCAGCTACTTATACCTTTTGCTTTTGTTAAAGGTGCTTATTTACGATGTTTCTGATGACCAGCAGCAACTCTCTGTGAGTTCACCTTTACCTCAACCCAAAGATATACCGGTATGTCTGCCTTTACACTGTGCTACAATTTATGCGAGAAATGAGACTCGTATCATGAGTAACGAGACGCATCTCACAAGTAACGAGATGAGAGGTGGTAATTAACTTACTTTGAGCGGTACTGTGTCATGTACATGTAGCTCACCCCAAGCAGGTTTAGCATATATTTTACCTAGTTTTGAGTCTGTAGATAAAACTCTAGTGTGTGACCATTCAAATGAAAGCTATTGAGCAGTACTTTCAAGTGGTGCTGTTTGTTTTTGACAATTTTGTAAAATTAAATTCAAGATTTTTTTCTCAATTTTGAGCTTGGCACCCTTGGGAGTGAAAGGGTTAATAACTGCACCTTTCAATAACATGCAAACTCTGAAGTTAAAAATGTAACCAACGGTTGCATTTTACAGTAAATTAATATTAATAATCAGCATGAAAGGTGGTAAATAATTTGGTAAGAAAAATTAATTACTTAATCCATGTTTATTTTCAGACTGGAACCTATTTTGGGAGTGTCATATGTGCAGTGGATCTTGACAGTGATGAGTAAGTAGACAGACAATCTGACTCGCAACGGTCTCCTGGGTCAGCGGTGGTCGTCGCCAGGTTAGACTCTGGGGGAATGCAATTTTAAATACCAGAAATCTGGGATTCCGGTTTGTTGTTTGTTACACAAACAGCCAATCAAAAAATTCAACAACAAAAAATCCATTCCCCCAGAGTCTAACCTGGCGATGACAACCGCTGACTGAGGAGACCATTGACTCTGGTACGAGATAATTTGGTAGACAGAACTTGATTGCTTCTTAAACAATCTGTGTTTTTTTTTTGTTAATTAACCCTTTACAAAGTGTGATATTTATTGAGTTAACTTGTGGCGATGTTTTGTTTGAAGGTTCACAGACATTCTTGTTGGTGCTCCGTACTACACGCACAAAAAAGACGAGGGACGTGTTTACATCTATTTGAATAATAAACAGGTTTGTTTATAAACAATCTCTATTTTTTCCTATTGCAAAACTGCATGATTGTGTACTGTAGGGTGAGGGTTCGTAGAGATCCTTGAAATCCTGGAAAATCCTGGAATTCTTTAAATTCAAAGGAAAATTCAGTAACACAAAGAAAATTGGAGAAAATTCTAAAAAAGCTAAAAAGATGTGTAGCTTAATATTTATGTATTATTATATGGCAAACTGGTCCATGATGAAAAGGAGCATTCTGATTGGTTCCCTGAGCGGTCCGAATTTTGCAATACGGACCGCTAAGGTGGACCGCTCACAAGCTCATTTCGCAGAATTCCTTTTATGAAACATTGAACAAAAGAAAACTGTTTTTTATTAAGTAGAAACATTTTTCCTCATGTCTGTTGAAAATTTTGGTTAAGGGTTAGGCCAGAAAAAATGCAAGAATATGCTTAGCTTTGGCGCGCCCGCATTAGCTGAGAATGGTTGCATTAATTTATCAGTAAGCTGTTATAATAAAAATTTTATTGAACAAGCTTGTTCAGTCCATATTGGGAAAATATTGGTCGAGTTCTTTTATTGCAAGTTTATGGACTGAGCCGAAGGCGAGGTGCATAAACTTGCAAAAAAAAATTGACCAATATTTTCCCAATACGGACCTCACGCTAGTTCAATAACATAATGTATATTGGAGTCTAGAAAATCTACAGGAGTCCTGAAAAAGTCCCCGAAAAGTTGTGCAAAACTGTTGCTGAAAGAGTACAAACCATGTGGCAGGGCCACGCCCGCTGTACCCCTGTACCCAATAATTACTCCCATGTACATGTACTACCATTAAACATAATTTATATACATGTAGTGGAAGTACTCTACTTACAAATGCTACAAGTTAACCAGGATAAATAGCATTACCCACATGAATATGTTGCAATTTAATAACAGATCCATTTTCATCTGCAGGGTGCACTTAATTTGCAAGATAAGGTTCTTGAGGGAGACAGAAAATTGAATGCTCATTTTGGGAAAGCCATTGCTAAAGTTGGAGACCTGAACAGAGACGGATTCCAAGGTACTCGTCTGAGAATTTGTCTCCATCAGTGCATGAAATTAAAATAGAGATTAGATGAAACGTTGTGTGCCATTACATTACATGCCATTACATGGGCCAGTTTGGCCTGAGTGCGGCTTTACATGTACTAATATACCTGCCAACTCTCATGCCTTGGGCATGAGTCTCATGCCTGTGGGTCGAAAACTTCGATCTCATGCCAGCTCACGCCTACGGAACAATTTCTCACGCCTGGTTGAAAATTGAAGCTATTACAGCTTGAAGCTGACACACTTTCGAAAAATGTGTAAACTTGAACCAATACAAGGAAACATAGTCCTATAAATAATTATGTCTTGTTTGAATCCTCCAAACTGTATCCGAACATATTGTGAGACTGCACACAAACTCTTACCGGAAATCGTCGGAACATCTTCGGAAATCCAGGTACTCTTAAGACAAAAATCTCACGCATTTGACTGGGGAAAAGTTGGCAGGTATATACTAAGTGTATTGTTCTTTAAACTTCTGACAGATGTTGCTATTGGAGCGCCAATGGAAGGTGAAGACGGAAGTGGTGCAGTGTACATTTATCATGGTAGCAGCAAGGGAATAGAGACCCAGTATAGACAGGTATGTATGCTTAATCATTAAACCAAACCCAACAGCAAAGAATTAACCAATCAAAAGTACAATGCAAGTATTATTATCTTTTATCAATATGAATGCAGTAAAATTACGAGTAATGTTACCCTCTATGTTGTGAAATTATAAATAGACTACATGTATGTAGTATACTATATAATAAGTACTTGTCACATTTAGTGTTGTAAAGATTTCTTTCCACCCCTGAGGAATAAATTAACGTACCGGTAAGTTAAATTAATAATAGATTTGAAATACTTTCAGAAAATTTTAGGCTCAAAAGTCAAATCTGGACTCAAGATGTTTGGGCTGTCAATATCTGGAGGTGTTGATGTGGACAACAACAAATATCCTGGTAACATTATTTGCTTGTTTTCATAAACGTTAATTATTTTGCGTTGTACAAAATGGATCAAAATCGACCAATCACAACCCACAGACACACATGTAACCTTTTGAACCCGGTCCATTGAAGTGAACTTCTGTTTCCTGAGACGTCTGCTAATTTGATTGATGGCAGCAAAAATGCAACTGTTGATTGAGCAGAGTTATTGAAAGGTGCACTACATGTAACTAAAATGAACTACACTGTAGTAGAGAAAATTGTGATAAAAATTATTTTGCTTCAAAATGTCCATCTTTGACTTAGGGACTGTGCAATAATTACCAGGGGGGGGGGGGGGGGGGGGGTTGGAAAACCAGAGGGGGGGGCATAAAGTAAAATCAAAGCAAGGAGAGGGGGGGGGCTCTAGGTAAAATAGGTCATTCAAGAGGGGGGGGGGGCTTAACATTTTATTTAAAATACATATTACATTGGCGAATCCATACCTATTTATAAGGTGGGGGCCGAAAAATTTTCCGGCCCTTCGGGCCTAGCAAGCCTTCACCGGACCTGAATATAACACACATGCCCTTTTCCTTCTGCTATGGTTCTGTTGAACATCGCCACGGAGGTGATGTTTGTTCTAGACGCGGATGTCCAACAATTAAACATGCAGTAGGAGCTCTTCTTTCTGTTATAAGATTTTAATCCACACTAGTGTGTGTAGAGAAAATGTAGCAGCTTACTTGTATAAAGGTGTGTGTATACTGTGGGGGGGGGGGGGGGGGGGGTCGTACATAATTTCTGACTGATTAGAGGGGGGGCAATAACTAAATTCACTCCTTTAGGAGGGGGTATTACCTAATATTTGGCTACATGAAGCCCATTTTCCAACCCCCCCCCCCTCCTGATAATTATTGCACAGTCCCTTAACGACTTAGAATCGCTGAAAACACAGGAGCTATATATTACGTGATGACAAACTAATCTACATGTAACACATTTGCCATGTTATTACCTTCCCCCCTCCCCCCCACACAAAAAAAAGACATAATATTTAGCTTGGTTGTTTGTTGCCCCATTTCAGACCATGTGACGTTACCCTAGAGAATTGTTTCTTTGAAATTGTTTCATATTCACATGTATTTGAACACATAATTTTTCGATAGACAATGGAAAAATTCTCTAGAGAATATCACATGGTCTGAAAATTTATGAGCAATTTACATACAAAGCTAAATGAGTCTATTGGTCAAAAAACAAAATTAATAGAACCCAATAGAAGTTGTTTTAAAGAGATGTTGAAAATTAATCAAAAACTTAGTAATTAGTGGTTGCATCACTGTCATTGCTTCAGTTATTGATTTTATTGTTGTCTTGACAACTAGATATTGCTGTTGGTGCTTATGGATCAGAAAATGCCGTTATTTTGAGGTAAATTATATTTTTAAGTTTACATTTATTTATTAACTTCTAGAATGGTTTCTTTTTAGTCAACCTCTTCACAACATTAGAAGTGGTCATTAATTTGAAATTGATTTCTCTCTTATTGTACAATTTAGGACAAGGAGGATTGTGAATGTGAACGCTGTCATTAAACTGAGCAAAGCGCAGATAACGTTGGAAAGTAACGACAGCTTGTGTGACTTGGAAGGCGTTAAACATAAATGGTAAGTAATAGAACCATCAGATTAAAGGGTGATGCCAAAATAACATGGTTAACTTAGCACCCGCTTACTCGCCCAGTCGAGTCTCATTCCTTTCAGGCGAGTAGAAATTGTAGATTTTTTGGTGCTTATGGTGCTGGATTCATTATAGCTTATCCTCTGCTCACATTGCATGCCCTATATGATGCTGGATAATTATACAAACAATGTAGCTATCCTCTGCACGCATTGCCTACCTATGATGCTGGATCAATAAGTAGCTATTCTCTACGTGCATTGCTTACCTATAATTCTGGATTAATTATAGCTATCCTCTGCGTGCATTGCTTGCCTATGATGCTGTTATTATACTTAATAATGTTTATCTTCTGCATGAGCGTACCTATGATGCCAGAGTTTGTGGTGTGCTGTTTCCACTGCTAGCACTGTCCTCCTTCCAGTTTCTACAGGCATTGTTTGTTTCTAAGTGCCAGGATCCTGGCTTCAGAGACAGTAGTTAATTCCCATGCGATGGATAAGTTTACAGTTTGGTAAAAAAAGCTGAATAAAAATGATGTAAATTGAAATTTTGCCTGCTCTTGTTTTACAGTTTGAACATGACCATGGTACTTCACTATGCAGATCAGGTTGAAACAAGTGCAAATCAAGGTAGGGATGGTATTAATAAATTGTTAGAAAAGCGTGCGTGGGTTTTGCGTTGATGTTTTTCGTTAATTAGGTAATTTTAGATTATTTTAATTTTTCATTGTATTTTATAATAGGACCCTAGTAAATCACCTTACGGTGACGCTGGTTTTCCTAATAAAATATTAAAAAAATAACAAATTACATGTATCTCTGAGCTGTACTGTAGTGTACATGATATACTCTCATGGGAGGTGTGGTCAGTGACCTCGTGGCTGATAGTGCTTTAGACCCTATTGAGAGGTCCTGGTTTTAGCCCTGGCTGGGGTCATTGGTGTGGTCAGTGACCTCGTGGCTGATAGTGCTTTAGACCCTATTGAGAGGTCCTGGTTTTAGCCCTGGCTGGGGTCATTGTGTTGTTTTCTTGGGCAAGACGCTTTACTGTCTTAGTGCCTCCCTCCACTGACCTAGGAGTATACATAGGCACTGGCAAATTATTAGGGTAACCTGACAAACTGCTGGGGGGTAACCTGCGATGAACTAGCATCCCATCCAGGCGGAGAAGTGATACTCCTAGTCGCTTCATGCTATCATGGAAACCAAGAGTTTAAGCACTGTCGTGTTAGGTGAGTAAGTTCCATAAAGGCTCTCTCTCATCATCGGAAAGCTGCATTGATGCAGAAATGAATGCCATAAATAGAGCAATTTTCAATCAAGTGTTGAAAGCAATCCAGAATTTATTTGGTTTTGCTTTACTACACTCTGTGATTGGTTTAAAAAACTTGCGCCACCTTCTCAACCAATCAGATGCAAAACCATAACCATGCAATCACGACTTGGTCGCACGCGTTTTCCCGCACTTGGTGCCGGTTACCGTGTATTTGCTTTGAGTTCTCATTGGTTCCTTGTGTTGTTTTCGTCTGTTGTGATTGGCCATTGTAATTGCTTTGAGTTTGGTTTTATGACACTCAATTGAAAACAGCTCTAACAAGAGTTTATTAATTTCCAGAATTAAACATAACCTACACGGTGGAACTGGACAAAGGAAAGCAATCCGATGCATTGCGTCGTATGTTCTTTTGGGACGTTGTGAACAAGAAGAAAGCCTTCATCCTGGAAAAGCCCTACACGATGAAATCCAAGAAAACGTTCTATACTCTGTCACCAGTGACGGTCTATCTACTGGTATGGCAGTGTTGTTTGTATAGCTCTTGTAATATATCAAACATGAGAGAAAGCACCCCAGGGTGGGGTTGTGCCGCTAGCCTATAAAAACCCTTACCCTGTACCACACCACAAAACGCTAATTTTGCGACCCTGTTCCAGACTAAATGTTTAAAAAAAGATTCCCCGATCCAGACGATTTTTAACGTTTTTTTGCAAACCCAAAAGGCTAAACTAGTAGGCAGCACTGCGAACTTGTAAAGCCTACACGTTTCGTTTCGTCTGACTAACATAATCCTATTCCAGGGTAACAATTACCGATCTTCGTGCCAACTTCTGGGAAACTGATACCCTGTTCCAGACCAAAATGCTTAAAAACCATACCCTGTACAGTGACACGTACCTATATAGCGTATGTAAGGGAGTGCCCCCCTCCCCCCCCCCCCTCCCCCCACGGAGACAGCGTTTCATTGGGATCTATCCAAACACCAAGAAGAGAGTTAAAAATACGACAGCTAATGAAAAAGACATGGAAAACAAATTACCTAGAGCAAATGTTGAGAAAAAATATTGTTTAAATTAAAAAAAAAAAAAAAAAAAAAATTACCTAATTCGGAGCAAAGCAAATACATCACGTGCGAACTAAAAACATGTAGATTTCTTTTCTACCAATATGCAAATTTTAATGAATACCCAGACTACAGTACGATTCGGTCTTGTCTTCTATCCGACAACGTTAATAGCTGTATCAAACACAAGAGACAGTGTTTCATTCGATTTCCAAACACCGAGAAGAGAGTTAAAAATACGACGTGCAGTGGAGTATGTTTGATGAAATTCGAGGTGTTTGGATAGCCGATGAAACACTGTCTCGAGTGTTTGATATATCTTCTCAATTGAAACAAAAACTAAGGAGTAAACGGAGAAATAAAATCCTAAAAATCTATGCTAATTAAAACCGGGTATCCAAACCTCCGACACTTTATGTTGGGATGGAATGAAGTAAGGGCAGAGATGTTTATTACACTCTGTGCTGCCCTTTGGATCTCTGAGTTTTGAAAAGGTTATCGTTTTTTTCTTGCAGGATAAAGATGAAGTGGCAGATGTTGGCTCGCTACTTACCTTTGATCTGACTATCTCTTTACCGCAAACCGCTTGTAATGGTCTGTGCCCAGTACTCAATGAGTATCTGCCAAACTCCTACAGGGCCACAGTAAGTGTCCTGTGTAAACATTTGAAGACTGAACATCTTATTATATGGCAAAGTGGTCCTTACTAGTAGATATCGCCTGAGGAAACAGAATACCAATCTTTGGAAAATCTTTCTTCCACAGGTTTCTTTTAAGAAGAAGTGCAAGAACCAAGAGGCTTGTGTGACAGACTTGGCAGTTGAAGGAAGCATGCTCTATTCCCCTGGGTAAGTTTATATGTTTTCCCGCGCTTGCAGCTGGCGCTGGTTACACATTTTCCCGCGCTATTGAGCAGTACTTTCTTGTGGTACTGTTTATTATGCTGTACAAGGTGGTTCTAACTTTTAAGTCTGTGGATGAAACCCTAGTGTGTGACCATTCAAATGAAAGCTATTGAGCAATACTTTCACGTGGTACTGTTTGTTTTTGACAATTTTTTCAAAATGAAATTCCAGATTTTTTCCATTCGCTTTGTTTCCATAGTGACCTTCAAGAAGTCAGAATTGGTGTTGTCCGTGATTTCACGGTGAATCTTAAGGTCACAAATAAAGCTGAGGACTCCGCATACTATTCCCAGATCACGTTGAAGCATCCTGCTGATCTGGATTACATAGGACCTATCCAGGTAAGAGCTTACTGAGATGTGTGTACCACCATTTACACTCACAATACAGCGGTTTCAATTGACGTTCAACCTCTGTAATTGGTTCAGTGAAATTCTGTGACATGCCCCAGGTAAACTCTTTTCCTGCGCTTACCATTGCTTATACGTTTTCCCGCGCTTTCCACCGGTTACACGTTTTCCCGCTTTTTTCACCAGTTACACGTTTTCCCGCGCTTACAGCCGGTTACATGTTTCCTGCGCTTATCGCCGGTTACACGTTTTCCCGCGCTTACCGCCGGTTACACGTTTTCCCGCGCTTATCGCCGGTTACATGTTTTCCCTCGCTTACCGCTGATTACACGTTTTCCCGCGCTTATCGCCGGTTACATGTTTTCCCGCGCTTATCGCCGGTTACATGTTTTGACTTGTAGTTCTGATTGCTTTACTGTACTAGCCTTAAGGTAGTTTTGTTTTACCTGCATAATCTAACTGATGTTCTCGTACTTCAGCACATAGAATGCACCAGGAGTGATCCAAACAATGGTACTTCAACGCTAACTTGCGACGTGGGAAATCCTCTTCTGGGGAAATCCAGTGTAAGTGACCTTCACTAGCTCCATAGTACAGATACATGTAGGTGCCTTTGGACCTCGGAATTGGACCGAACCCGCAATTTCAAATGGGGGGTTGCTAAGTAACATGACGTATCTTCGTGGCGTCATGGGAAGTGACATTTTTAAGCCCGACCCCGACCTAGTGACAACGACATACAGTCAAAGCTTTCGTTGCGAGCGCTCTCGTAAGCAACCAAGCTCTAGTTACGACCACCATTGTGAAACCCCGTTTGACTGAATTGTCACTCGAACTCTGTAATTAAAAGCTCTCGTAAGCGACCAGGCTCTAGTTACGACCACCATTGTGAAATCCCGTTTGACTGAATTGTCACTCAAACTCTGTAATTAAAAGCTCTCGTAAGCGACCAAGCTCTAGTTACGACCACCATTGTGAAATCCCGTTTGACTGAATTGTCACTCAAACTCTGTAATTAAAAGCTCTCGTAAGCGACCAAGCTCTAGTTACGACCACCATTGTGAAATCCCGTTTGACTGAATTGTCACTCAAACTCTGTAATTAAAAGCTCTCGTAAGCGACCAAGCTCTAGTTACGACCACCATTGTGAAATCCCGTTTGACTGAATTGTCACTCAAACTCTGTAATTAAAAGCTCTCGTAAGCGACCAGCTCTAGTTACGACCACTTTTTCGATTCCCGGTCGTTTACGAGAACTTCGACTGTAGTTGGCAAGAGTTCAAACTCTCGCTCTCGTTTGGCCTGAAACTCTCGTGCGCTCTCATCAGCTCTCATGCGCTCTCATCAGCTCTCATGCGCTCTCATCAACTCTCATGCGCTCTCATCGAATTTGAACCTGCTTAATTTTTTCTTGAGATTCATTGAGAGTTTTCTCTCGTTTGGCCTGGGCTGTAATATACCTTATTATAGGAAATTAACGCTCGTGTTAATTAACGTATTTGAAATTAACGCGACTTAAATTAACGCGAATTGGAGGGAAAATGACTTCCGAATAAAGGAAATTAACGCGAAAGAGGAGGTAAAATTTCAAAATGAAGGAAATTAACGCGATTAACACAAAGAAACAAATATATTTTGGCCGAAATGTCAAGAACTGCTCTTCTGAAAGCGAGCCAGGGTGAACTGGAAATATTGTCAGGTAACGTTTTAAAGCTTTTACATTGTAAAAGATTGAAATACAGTGTGCAGAAAAGAGAAAGCTATTGTTTTCTAGGTGTGAAATATGTCTGTACATGATCCAGAATTTGGGGTTATAATAATGGAAATTAAGGTCACGGAAATTAACGCTCCACTTAATTAATGTCGCGGAAATTAACGCTCACAAAAATGAACGCGACTTAAATTAACGCGAATGTTTACAATTCGCGTTAATTTCATGGAGCGTTAATTTCCTGTAATAAGGTAGTCACTGAGAGTAAAAGAAAACTATCGGCGGCTCTCATTCTTTAACTTTACAACAGCACTAAATGTATACAATCCAGTTGTTGAAGAACTCTTTTTTTATTGCCTACCTGTAGGTATCGTTTGGAATCAAGTTTGCACCAGGCTCGGTGAAAAGAAGCTTCACAATGGAAGTCGTAGCGTCAAGGTGCCTGTTTCATTTGATTAATGTCGCCACAGTAGCTTTTCTTGTCTCAAAGTGCATGTAAAACGCGCCAGGACGTGTCGCGCGAGAAGCGAAGTAAAGCGAAAGGGGGAAAAATGGCCGCGCGAAGTCTGGGGACGAGACGCGCGTCTCGCCCCAGACTTCGCGCGGCCATTTTTTCCTCTCGCTTCATTTCGCTTCTCGCTCGACGGACTAAGGGAAAGAGGGACTGCTCGTAGTCCAGCCCAAGTTGTTTATCTTAGAACTAATAATAATAATAATTTAATCACTTTTATAGCGCTATTTACATATACTGATCAACAGTGCTTTACAATAATCAATCCTAATATTAAAAACAAGTTAGAAATAAAATTAAACCTAATCTAAGACAGCATATAAAAACAAATCAACAATTTCTAAAAAGCTTTCATAACTACAGGTATGAAAGTGAAAAACTAATATTGTTAAAAATTGGTTTGCTCAATGCGTCAAATATGCCATGTCAAAACTAGTCTCCCACGCAGCCGTTATTTGTGTCGTCACGCAACGCTCAGTGGGGAGAAGCGTTGCGTGACGACACAAATAACGGCTGCGTAGGAGACTATGTCAAAACTGATGCACCGATAGATTCTCAGAACTAACATTAAAGAAATGTATAGGAATCAGTTAGGATAATCTATATTTTGATCTTGTACTGATCATGGTTAATTTTTGTTTCTACTCTGCAGCCAAGATAAGGATAAGAACGACAAGGACAACAGGAAGACGTTTTCCGTGCCCGTGAAGTTTGAAGCTGATGTTGAAATCAAGGGGTATATTATATGGTTAAATGTATAGTGCATCATAAATTCGTGGAGGAGTGTTACAATCTTTGGAGCGAACTTTGTATTCGCTTGGAAATATAAAGAATTGAATTTATAAGAACGTACTGGTTCAAGAAAAGTTCAGCATTATTTCTGCAACTACGCCAAAAGTCCAGTTTTATCACTCCAATAAGACTTGAAACCACACCAAAGAAGAGCGAAAAGGAGAAAGAAGAGAAGGAAGAGAGAAAAAAGGACTGGCATACCTGATCTTATTATATCGTCAAAAAGGTCAAAATGGTGCAATTTGGTGTGACCATGTTTTTATAAATCCAGTTAGATATTAAATATTCGCTTAAATTATTTCCAGATGTAAAAGAATGAATATGACTGGCTCTTTTTAAAGGGGCACTGTCCCGGTATATTTGCCAAAACTGTTATAAATGCATGAAATTGTCCCTAAATCTATGAAATAACAACTTAATAAACTCTAACTAAATGATAAAAAGCAATTTCTTCAATAAATTCCATACTGCAACAAAATTGTTGCAAAATTTCAAAGATTTCCGAGCCAAATTTGAAACTTTGAAAAACAGACATCCTGACGTTTTTTTCAAAAATCCATATTGCAATCCATTTCCATCCTCGCTGTCGTTTGTCATCCTCACTTCCAAATGGGTTCCTGTCATTTGTCGAGTGCTATTCTACAGAATCAAACCATTATTGTTCAACTTCCTATGATCTAGATATGTTTCTGAGCTTCCCCAAATCATGCTAAAATCAGGACAGTGTCCCTTAAGTCTCGATGCAACCTCAAATAATGTAATATGTCCCAAAGTAGAGGTTCCACTGGGGACACAAACCTTTTTCCCAGCGGCAAAATCAATGCTCACAATAATAAAATGTATGGGATGGAGTAAGGATAATTTTATTTTAAATGGTCATAGGACCAAAAGAGTTAACCGTGTTTCTATTCTGTGTAGCTTCTCAAAACACGGTCAGGTCGTGTATTCAGGCCCGGTGAGGGAATTTGAAGAAGTAACAAAATCCCTGGATTCAATTGGACCAGAAGTGATACAGACGCTATCTGTAAGTACAATTCTTTGTTTGCACAAATCGCCGTTTAATTGTTGGATGTCCAAACTGAAATTTGCTGAAATAAATTGGAAAAAAACATTTACAGTGAAGATGACGCTACCGTTGCCACTCGACAAAGTTTTTGATTAATTTTTGATATCTTTTTGACAACTTTTTGACGACTTTTGGATGGGTTCCGTTTGACTTGACCAATCAATTGCAAAATCCAAGGAGTGCTGGAGGCGGAGTCGTGAAATTTGAATGGTTTTAGTTTCTAGTCTAGTTCAAATGTGGCACCACAAAACGGAACCCATCAAAGTTGTCAAAAAGATGTCAAAAATTAATCAAAAACTTTGTCGAGTGGCAACGGTAGCGTCATTCATCTTCACTGTAATTGTATGGGAATTTGTACAGTCAAACCTGTATTAAGCGGACACCCTCGGGGAATGCTCCAGTGTCCGCTTAATACAGGGTGTCCGCTTAATAGAATTATTATTTACAGTAAATAAAGCAACTGATAAATTTTGGGAATTTTGCTACTGTCCGCTTGATAAAGGTGTCCGATTAATATGGTGTCCGCTTAGGTTTGACTGTATATACAAATATGAAGGTTTAAATTTCCCGTGCTCTGCCATTTTGTATCATAGGTTTATCAGGTTTTTGGGAAACACGAAACTTCATAAAGTCCAAAATGGCGGGGCGCGGGCTATTCATCTACCAAATTATGGCAGAGATTTCCCGAATTAGTTTGCTCCTTAGAGGCAGTTGTGTAAAAACTACATGTTTGTATTAATTAGGTACCGCATAATGAATTTTCTACTGAACTATATATTCCACACTCGTGCTATTTCAGATTCGCAACAAGGGTCCAAGTGCTGTGGATGGCTCGGAAGTGACAGTGAATTTTCCCGCCCTGTATCAATCGTCCAAACCCAAGAGCTATCTCCTCTATCTTCTACATGTTGCGGTGAGTGAATGTCACGCTCTGAGTTGGCAAGTGCGTGACCAAACGTGTTTAGAAAGGGGCTATGTCACGCTATCGTATGTCACGCATCTTGGATCACTCACTCGGGAATGACACTATATAACCTCTAAAAAATAGCCTACGTAGGTAGAGAAACACCAAAGATATGTCAATAAGCAAAAAGTAGTAAGTAATACGTGACTGGAGAGTAACAAGGATTATTAGTTTTGGTAGTATATGTAATTTTCATGTGGTTTTTGCCTTCAGCTCGAGGGTGCTTCAGGGAGCTGTCATGCCAAAGTCAACCCTCTCGATATCAAGGTAAGACAGAATCAAATGAGGACATTATTAAGCGAAAGAGGGCATACCTTGAAGACCCCCTGCTGCCCCCATACCCCCATACCCATCCCCTTCCCCCACCCCATCCCCCTTCTTCCATCCCCTGCCCCCCCTATATACCACACCCCCCATACCCATCTCCCCCATACCCATCTCCCCCATATCCCACACCCCCATCCCCATCCCCCTGCCCCCATACCCATATCCTCCAATATCCCGAAGTCGTGCTGATTCTCGGTGAATATTTACCGAGATGAAGCACACAGCCCTATCAACAATTACGTCTATCAGCCGCAGCTATTTAATTTAGAGTGATTAAGCATCCCGTTGGTACATGGTCTTCCCGCAAAAGGCAAATGAAAAAATCGCACTTTTGCTGTCTGCCGTTTTTACCTGAAAGTGAGTCGCGAGTTTTGTTTAAGGCGGGACTTGAATGCCATTTTTCCGCGACTTAACATGGGTTAAATGGAATATCTCATTCACGTTTCAAGCAATCCAAAAACTCTATGCTCATCTCATGAATCTATGTTATGGGGTGTTGTAATTTTTGGGTATATTTGGGAGGAAATAGTTTTTCTCAAGGGAGTTGTAAAATTTAGGGAAATAAGAAATATTGAAGATTTGATGTAGTTTCAAAATTAGAATTTGAAGTTAAAAATTAGTAGATTGACATCAACAGACAGTTGATACCCACGCAACAGCACCCGCGTGGTTATCAACTGTCTGTTGGTGTTCCAAAAATCATTTTCTTTCTTCTATCCCTTCTTTAAACCTCTTAAAATTTCCTTGAAATTTAGGTGAAGTCCCCCCTTAAGGCAAAACAGTTTCCAAGATCAATCTTCGTACCAATGTTACTGTCTGTTCTTTTAACTTTTTACAGGCATCAAATGACTCATCAGATGAACCCACACGCAAGCGCCGCGACACTAGTAACACATTGCTGGTAAGTAGCTTGCTACCGACCTTATGATATAAAAAAAAAAATATTAAAAAGTTAACCCTTTCACTCTCAGAGTCAATAAATGTGGTTGTACTACCTTTTGAGTATGTGGATGAAACCCTAGTGTGTGTGACCATTCAAATGAAAGCTATTTTTCCCTCAGTTTTGAACTTAGCACTCTTGGGAGTGAAATGGTTAAAGTGCTTAAAAGAATAATAAGAAACCAAACAGGAACAAGGATGGTTACATTGTAAGGATGGAGAAGATTAAGACGGATTGCAAATGACGAACTTGAAACATTTCGCAATTTTTCAAGGAAATGGGAGATGTGTTTTACAGGGTGATGAAGACTCTAATAAACGCTTCTTTTTGGGGAGATTGCCGGGAAGTGTGAGACTATTTTTAATTTTACCCTCAGCTTTACCTAATACCTTTTTATTACTCTAGTTTTCCATGAAATTTCTTTTTCTTTGTTCATGTAACCTTTCAAGCAGGAGCATATCACCCTGGAGCCTCCATCTCCCTTATTGGCCTATGACACAGCGTGTAGTTACACCTTGAGCTATTTTTAGAATTACTTTTGCCGCGAAAATCACCCGTTGCGAGCACGAGGACGAGGTTGTCATTCATGTTTCAGATTAAAAATAAAACCAAGAATGGACGAGAGGAACGTGGAATAAAACTAGAACGGCGGAATGTCGTTACTACGAATTATCACTATTGTCCGCGGATGTACACGGAAATCTTTTCGCGGGAGAATGATTCTAAAAATAGCCCAAGGTGTAACTAAGCTGTTGTCATTAATCAGCACAGATAGAGGCTCCGGGGTGATATGCTCCTGTTTCAAGGTATAAATAAAATGTGTTGTTGTTTTTGCAGGGCTGTCGTACTGCTAGCTGCAAGTCATTCACTTGTAACCTGGGTCTCTTGAAGCTAGGTGATAAAGTCGATATCAGGTTGACATTTCGATTGTGGCAAAACACGCTTATTAAGGTTAGTCTTCGTTAACTAATCAGTGTTAGATCCAGAATGCAAGCAATCCTCGTCTCAGACGAAATTTGTCTGAGAGGAAATTCCGTCTGATATGAATTTAAGGACGGTAAAATTAGACGGATAAACTTAGAGCCGTGGAGACTAGGACGAGTATGAGGCCAGGTTACATTTCTATCCAGAAGCACATCTTTGTTTTGCGTTCATACATTATGCATGAATTACGTAATCACAACGTTTCTATTGGTTAGTTGTTTGAACACACGTAGACACCTATTGTATTTTGTCAGGTTTTTAGACGAGAAGTGGACGGATAAATAGCGAACAAAAACATATAACAAAGAACGATTTGCAGGCTCCATAACCTTTTCCGTCTCTATTAACTTTTGTCAGATCAAGTGAGCGCGAAGAAAAAGGGTGGGGGGGGGGGGGGTACTCTTCACTCCCATATAAAAGTGACGGGAATGATCGTCCACAAAACATATAATAACTGATATTTTCCAACACTCCGAGTTTCATTTGTAATTATTGCAGTTGATTCTGTGGGAGGCGCGGTGGCCTAATGGTTAGCGCGTTGGACTCCGGATCGAGCGGTCTGGGTTCGAGTGCTGGCCAGGGTCATTGTGTTGTGTTCTTGGGCAAGACACTTTTCACAGTGCCTCTCTCCATCCAGGAGTATAAATAGGTACCGGCGACAAAATGCTGGGGGTAACCTGCCTAACCTTACTCACTTACCTGCGATGGACTAGCATCCCACCAAGGGGGAATAGCAATACTCCTAGTCGGTGTCATGCTACGTAAACCGGGATAAGCTCCGGCAGTGTGGGACAGTTTGGCCTGAGTGTGGCTCTTACGGTTGATTCTGGTGTCTTAGCTTCTCCTCTGGTCAAAGATTTTGGAAAATAAAAAAAATCGATTATCCACAGTATAGCCTGCGTAGCAAGCGTTCCTGTACAAACGAAGAGCTTTTTCTGCATTTTGGCCGCGCGAAAGTTGGGGCGAGAGCAAAAAAGACGGAGGGGAGGGGAGGAGCTTTTATTTCTTGAGAATGTAAATCTGAATGATCATGAATTTTTGTTGTCAGGAACTCGACCCTCCCAAAGCAGTAGACCTCGAGACAACTGTCAGGGTAAAAGTACCCAGTGAATTCACACAGCCCAATATCAACAATGACAAGGACACGGTACGTACAAATAACGATACAGCAGAGTGAACCAGTGCTCCAGTAGACTATAAGCAGCGGTAAATGGCCGAGCGAAGACTGGGGACGAGAGGAAACGCGCGAGAAAAGAGGGACTGCGCGTTGTCCAGTGTCCCAGATAAGAGAGGTTCTCGGGTCAAAAACCTGACAAAGGCTGCTACCTGACCTGAAAAATTAATAGAAAGCTTCAGATGATTTAGTGAGGTGCATATCTATTGACACGTTGCAATGCGTCATTGACACGTTGCCGTTAAAACTTATCTAGAATTTGAATGCACTCTAGTTATCTTCTGTTCAACTGTGGGGGAGGGGAAACAACATAGTTCGAGTCGAAAATTATCCAAAATTGCTTTGGTTTTGCCTTACTACGCTCTGTGATTGGTTTAAAAAACTCGCGCCACCTTCTCAACCAATCAGATGCAAAACCAAAACCAATCGCGACTTGGTCGCACGCGTTTTCCCGCGCTTGGCGTCGGTCACGTGTATTTGCTTCGTATTACGATTGGATAGTCGTGTTGTCTGCGTTAACTGTGATTGGCCATTGTAAATTACAGCAAGGAGAATCAATATTTTAATCGTTTAATCATTTTTTTTTACAGATTATAACGACAGCCAAACCAGCTCAAACAGAAGCACAGAAAAAGAAGACTCCCTGGTGGGTGATCTTCTTGTCTGTTCTGGGTGGAGTTCTACTGTTGGGTGGTGCGGCAGCTGTCTTGTGGAAGGTAAGGATACATTGCCCCACTGGTGAACGAAGTAAAAATATAACCTTGAGTAACCTTGACCCAACCTCGTTCCCAGGGTCTCTCTTAAGAGAGACCCTGGGAACGAGGTTAACATTGACCTTGGTAAGTTACTCTGCTTCGCAGCCGTTATAGAGCGGTGGTAAAGTGTGACGTCACAAATTTTCATTTTATTTTTATCAAGCCTCAAAATCGCATCATTAGATAAATATTGCTGTTGTATGATCAGCCACAAAATTTCAACTTGTTAGCACGAATAGAACAGAAGATATAGAGGTTCAAAGTTTGGTACCGTCCCAAACAAACCTCTCTAATTTTACGCCTGTTCTAAACTGAAGGAACAGACGCAAAATTAGAAGGGTTTGTATGGAGAAATTAAAACCTGAATTACCCACATCTCAGCCGCAAATTGCAATGGAGAGCTAATATTTAGCAAGTGGACGTTTTTGGCATGCTTCCTCCGAATAGCTGATCAAATGTCATAATTTCGCAAATTTAATTTTTGTGACGTCATAACTTTAGTGCTCTATTTGGGTCGTCGCGCAACGCATCTCACCACTGAAGCATTGCGTGACGACACAAATAACGGCTGTGAAGGAGACGATTGGTTAGTCAACACGTTCAAGTGCGCCTATTCCACGTGGGAACAGGCTGAGCCCACGGTTTTCGTTAGAGGTTGCTAAGCAACGTGTCGTTTACTTATGACGTTATGCTCGCGAGTGCTCGTCACGTGTGATGTTCTGATTGGTTGATATAAATCGTAAATCTTCGGGCGTCTTTACGAGGAATTCACAGAAACAGTACATGTCCCCTAAAGTAAGGGTGAATGAAAGGTGGACTATTTCTTTTGTAAACTGACGAAAAATTTGACGCAAATCGTATGAACATGATTTAAAACTAATGATTGTAATATACATGCGATAGAAATGTTTATAATTTATTGTTATTTATATGATTTTAGCATTCAATGTCGTGCTCATCGATCTCTTTACACGTTAATTCAAAACAATCCGGTCAAGCTCACACAATAGAGACAGTCAGTGCTTTTGACTAATGTCAATGCGTTTCGAGTGTACAGTAATGTTTGTTGTAATGAATGTACCAACATGCAAAGACAGCTAAACACGATTAAACGTAATGTTACAGCTTCTATTAACTTAAACTATGTACATTGTATGTAGCTAGTGTGAACTAATGGTGTAAGCGGTGAAGGGCTAGTGTAAACATTAGCTAAATCATGCTTGGCTAGCCTTGCTAGTGTTAAACTGAGTTTATGGCGGTGAAGGGCTAGTGTAAACAAAAAGCTAAGTCACATAAAGTATCAGTGGTGAAGGGCAACCTGCTAGTGTAAACAGAGGTTAACAGCGGTGAAGTGCTCGTGTACAGAAATCTCGATGTCGCCTAAGCTGTACACTTGGTGTCAACATCATCGCTTCATCATTGTCATCTCTTCCACAATCACGGACTCCATCTACATCATCAACAGTATCATCTCAGTTCATATCTACCTCGCCTAGTCATCATCATCGCCTCACTTCATGAACGTCATCTCATAGCAAATACCGTAAAATTCCGATAATAAACCTCCCCCCCCCCGAAAATAAGCCCCCCAAATAACCTCCCCCCGAAAATAAGCTACCCAAATACCCCCCCCCCCCCCCGAAAATAAGCCCCAAATTTTCAGATGCACGACTTTTTCCGACAACCCCCCTCCCACCACCACCACCCGAATATAGCTTATGTGCTTATAAATTTAGCTTTAGCTCTCAAAGAAAGTTATAACTTCCTCCGATTATAAGCCCCTATTGAAGAACTTCTTTTGTAATTTGTCGTTTAAGTATGCTAAGAGACTTGTAGAGTTTGCCTTGCGGTTATTCTGGTATGCACCTGCGCCTAAACCTTTTCAAACGCAAAATCCCTTCCAAGTATAAACGTTTTCGAAGTGCAAAATTCCTGCCAGCCCCTCCCCCCTCCCCCCTTCCCCTCCCCCTCCCCCCTCCTTTGCCCTCCAAAAAATAAATGTTGTCGAAGCTCCGGTAAGCGGACACCCTAGACTGCGAGCAGTCTCTATTTTTCGCTAAAGTCCGTGAGGCGAACGCGCGATTTGCGAGTCGCGCTTCCTCTCGCGCCCACGCAACTCGCGGCGCGCGCCACTCGTAAATCGCGCGTTCGTCTCACGGACTTTAGCGAAAAATAGAGACTGCTCGCAGTCAACTAGTCTCCTCGCAGCCGTTATTTGTGTCGTCATAGGAGACTAGCAGTCAACGGATACCCTCGAAAAGCAGAAAAAGTGTTCGCAACTGGAGCTGGCCGCTTACGGGAATGTGTAAATACAGAGTTTGTATGAGCTAGTTTTCAGCTAGAGTTCAAACGGGGTTTTGTTAAGGCGGCCGTAAGTAGAACTTCGACTGTAAAATAAAATAAGCCCATCAAAAACGCCTTTGAACAACATAATCCCAAGGTTTATTATCGGGATTTTACGGTCACACGGACTTCATCTTTCGTGCATGTCCAGTTGACAAGCTGGTGATTGATTTTTGCCTTTCTCTTCAGCTTGGCTTTTTCAAAAGGAAACGCGTAAAAGACATCTCGGGTCCAATGGAGGAAAGCGTGCCTATGACACAAACAAACCGTGCGTGACGCGCGTGACGTGGAGAGCAAGACTGAAAAATGTAACGCGTGACAGTAGTTGTGATTGTGTTACTTTTGTTATTCACAAAGCTTCAACAGGCTTGTAGTTCAGTAGTTCCTATGGTTCTTTTGTGTGACCATAGTGGTGTGACATAGCTCAGAAATAGCGTTGCGTGACAATCTAAAGAACGGCTGCGAAAGAGACTGGAATCGAAGGAACGCGCTTTTATCGTTGCTATCATAAAAATTCTTTCTTAAAGTGCTACTGAAACGAAATTTGCAGCTCTGACTCGATCTGAGTCTCCATAAAGATGAGATTCGTAGGCTTAAACCACTGGTCTCTTCTCCCTTTTACTGCGGCATTTTTAGTGACACAACCAGTGACGTCACAAGGCTGTTTTGGCCGCGCCAAGATGGCCGCCAATTTTGGGCTCAACCAGCCGACTTCGAACGGCTAAAAAAGTAGTTTTCGCAAACCGTTGGCGAAAAAAACCGTTGACATTGTTTGTAAATAAGGTTCAAACTTTATTATTATGCAAAAATCTCACGAAAATTTCGTTTCAGTGCATGTACCACTTTAAACCTCAAGTTTAATTCAATATGGGTATTAGTAGTTAACGCCAGAAATTCACTTATACAAAGGTTGCAATAGACGCAAATTTCTCAGGTTCGTTTCTGAAATGAGCAATTTCTCTAGTTTGTATGTTGGACAAACTCGCGGACTCACTCCATTTGTACGGTTGTAGACTACGAGTAGTCCCTAAAAATCTTTACTGGATGAGGACAACATCAAGATTATGCAAGAAATTGTTCCAATATCCCCAAATAATTCTTGCATGATACAGAATTATAAAATTCTCTTGACATCTCTAGACTTACGTTACACAGTCGAAGCTCTCGTAAGTGGAAATATCCTCGCGCGAGAAGACGCGCGAGGATATTTCCACGCACTTCGCGCGCGCCCGCCCGCTCGATCTGAGAAAAATTAGGGACTACTCGTAGTCTAGTACGGTTGTGGTTTCAACATTTGTTTCACATTTCAGTACTCACTTTGGTTAGCACACGCACCAAACTTGACTTGATGAACGAGCGTAGATAGATGATGGTTGAAATGCCGGACGGTTGCTATCACCGTGGTAGCGTTTACACTTGAACGAATCTTACTTGATAGAAAGCTTACTTTATATCCTAGAAAACGTGCTCGATAAATTAATTAGCGGTTGATCGCAATTTGTAGGAGGAAATAGCAGCCTTTTAAAAAATTAAAAAAACAAAAAGCCTAAGCTGCTAAGCTGGGCAACCACAGAGATTATCACTACATCATAATTTATTGGTATAATAGCTATCTTTAGCAAATTCTAATAATAATGACGCATTGCTACAAAGACATCACGTTTCACAACCAACAATTATAACTAAGACTTGTAGCGTTGTTGGAGCGTTCACTAATTTCTCCGTTCCTGTCGTAGATTGGGTTTTTCAAACGTAAACGAATAAAGGACATCTCTGGCCCGGACATTACTGAAATGACTTCTACGTAGAGCATGTTCATCCTGGCGAGACAAGCGATGAAGAAAAACGGTTTCTATGGCTAGCGACTACAATTTTGAAATTTAAACAAGGTTATTGATAATAATTCACAAGGGAAAAATGGAGACAACTTTACAACTATCATAAAGTAGCTTTTATGGGAAATTTTTCTTCCGGGAATTGCAGGAATTAGGAATGCGACATTCCTAAGCTGTGATTGACACTGAAAGGTTTTGACGTCTTTTTGTTGGCTTTCCAATTTTCTCAGCCAATCAAAGACCTTGCGAACGCACGTGCAGTTTATGGGCATATGACGTCTTTGACTTCTCGTGGTTTATGATTGGCTAAGCGATAAGGAAGCCAACACTTCTCTGTTCGCGCGCGCAATTCTTTCCCGCGCTCTGGAGACGTCTGAGATTCGACCCGAAAAATTCCATACTGATGACGTAGCTCTACAGAGATTCGTGCAGTGTCTCCGATTGGTTGTGGCTACCGCGCGAAAATTCAAGAGCCACGTAGAGTACGTCATCGGTATGGAATTTTTCGGGTCGATTCTCAGACCTCTCTCGAACGGGGGAAAAATTGAGCTCGCGAAGAGAAGAAGTCTTATAAACTCGGGCTACTCTTGGGGTTTAGTAGACTGTTCACAGCCTCTCTATTGTCTCGACGCTAAGATCGCTCGCAGCTACAACGATCTGAGAAAATAGAGAGGCTGTGAACAGTCTAGGGGTTTAGCGGGTTAAAAACAAATTAATCAAAAGCTAGAAATTAAAAAATACTATCTTTACCGAAAATCACGCGGTAAAAAGCGTGTACTAACAAAAAGGTTGAAAACTCGTGATCATTGGGTCATAAACTTATTAGAGTGATTTCATTTAACCCGTGAAACAATATCTTGCAGTTAGAGCGTAATAGTCAAAACTAAACAAAAGAAAACAATGGAATTAGTGTATAATAGTATCTAATAGTGTGGTAACTATTTCACGGGTTTAGTAAATAAGACTCAATTGATATTTACACCATTCTCATTATAAACAAATTGCTATTTTTATATATACAATGTATAATTTATGCGAATGCATCTGTGATAACTCTTAAGTATCGAAATATTTCGAATTTATAGCCCTTGACACACTAGGAAAGTGCTCGTTCTTGTTTGATTGTACAATCTATATTGCCAGCCGAAATATAAACGAATTTTCTGTTCGTAATACGTGTGATAAAATTAAGTAAAATTGACCGTTTCCGAAATAATAAATTGTTCTTGATATCCAGATTTGAGAGACCAACCTCGTTCCCAGGGTCTCTCATCTTCCCGCCCCCTGGAGCGGGAAGATGAGAGACCCTGGGAACGAGGCTGGTGAGAGACGCGGTGACCTAATGGTTAGCGCGTTGGACTCTGGACCAAGCGGTCTGGGTTCGAGCGCTGGCCGGGGTCATTGTGTTGTGTTCTTGGGCAAGACAGTTTACTCTCACAGTGCCTCTCTCTACCCAGGATTTATAAATGGGGACCTAACAAAATGCTGGAGGGTAACCTGGTGTTGGACTAGCATCCCATCCAGGGGGAGTAGCAATACTCCTAGTCGCTTCATGCTACGGAAACCGGAATAACTTTCCGGGATTGCACTTGTATGGAAAAAAAAAATGTCATTGAAAAATCTTCATGTTTTTTTATTATTTGGTGTGAGGGCATAACATGCCCAGTAACTTTAATTAAGCTTCGTGCTTGTAATCACTTATAATGAAAAGCTATAATTAAGTCTTTTCTAGAAAATTGTAAAGCAGGTTTTCTAAATATTTTTTTAGGTAGGAAATGATATGTCAAATGCAAGAACTGCTATTTTTATCAGTCGCGTTTATTTAATTGTAGATTTGTAATAAATCATAACCAATATTTTTGCTATGAATCAAATAAATACTGTGTAAAGTTCCGAGTTCGTCTTTTTATTTGCTCTGACTGAGTATAAAGGAGTTAATGCTCGAAACATCATCCTTTTAATGGTGGCCAAGTTACGGTCGCCAAATACTCTCAATGGTGGTTTTCATCAACATTACAAAAACTGCTTGCATGCATGAACAACATCACAAAATTAACAGGTAAAAGAACTGGCAGAAAGAAACGTTCTGTCCAAATTATAGCTTTGTAGCGTTTTTCATAACCGAGTTATTGCCAAACTAATTTTCAGAAAATTACAGTATTTAATATGCCGCCGCCATGTTTGCATCCTTCAGAGGGGCGCAAATATGGCCGTCATAAAATTGCACAAGAAGTAGAGTAGATTCCACCGTCAATATCATTAGCTTTCACTTCAAATCTGTTTAGACATCACTTCTAAATTATTATCACGTCTGAAAATTTAAAAATGATATAAAAATATCCGGTTTTTGTGACAGTTCAGAAACACGTTCATCCGGGACATCAAACATTTCAAATAGCTTTATTTCCAAAAGGAATCACTGGATCCATACCAAACTTTGCATAGAGATTAATGATTTCCATGTCTAGAAGATATAAAAAGAATAGCTTTGTAGGATTAATAGTTTAGATTTTAGACTGCAAAACAGTCCTATTTTAGCGCAAGAAGTCGGGCTGAACGTGGCCCGAAAAGGATCTGGAACGAGCGTGAAAATCACGAGTGGGATTGGGGAGAGACGCTGACGCGGGAATTATCGGCGCGTCGCGCACAAGATCTCGAGAAAAAGAGGAACTGTTTTGCAGTCTGGATGACGTCAGATGAAAACAAATAATACCACGTTTTCGCGAGGTTTTAAATTTCCCGGAAAGCTTTATACAAAACGAGCAGGGGGCCGGATACAATTTCGCGGAAAAAATTCCCGCTATTGGAAGAAGTCACGAAACAAATAAATAAATCATTGCATATGAAAACGTTTGTTGAATTTTGTATGTAATGTTAATTAAAGGGAGTGTTTCACGGTTCGGTGCATGTTCAGGCTTATCAACTTTATCCGTTTAAAAAACCCCACTCGCATGTACTTCTCGATACCTCAGTAAACATAGTCCAAGAAAAACGATGAATGACCAAAATTCATGAAAAATTTAAACGGATTACACCGAGAATGTCGACATTGAATACCAGAATAAATTATCAGAATAAAGTGTTGACCCGAAGGATTTATTCTGGTATTCAAATGTCGACATCCTCGGTGAAATCCGTTGAAATTTTGTTGTGATGTTTTGGTCATTCATCGTTTTCTTGGACTAGTTATAGTATGTGATTACTGAAGTATCGAGAAGTACATGTGAGATAAAGATAAAGTTGATAAGCCAGCACATGCGCCGAACCGTGAAACACTCCCTTTAAGGGAAATGATTCCTTAACGACATACAACTAGACTGCAGAAGTGTTATTAAATATAAATGGCCGATTATTTTTCACATGGGACTCTTCTACAGCGACCATGCGGAGGCTACAACGTGGATTATGGATGAGACACAGCTCATATGGTCTGAATTTAAACGTGGTTTGCCATTTTTCCGCGACTTAACATGGGTTAAATGGAAATATCTCGTTCACGTTTCAAGCAATCCAAAAACTCTATGCTCATCCCATGAATCTATGTTATGGGGTGTTTTGTAAATTTTGGGGTGATTTTTGGGTATATATTTGGGAGGAAATAGTTTTTCTAAAAGGAGTTGTAAAATTTAGGGAAATAAGAAATATTGAAGATTGATGTAGTTTTAAAATTAGAATTTGAAGTTAAAAATTAGTAGATTGAAACCAACAGACAGTTGATAACCACGCAAGAGCACCCGCGTGGGTATCAACTGTCTGTTGGTGTTCCAAAAATTATTTTCTTTCTTCTATCCCTTTTTTAAACCTCTTAAAATTTCCTTGAAATTTAGGTGAAGTCCCCCCATAACTGAAACGATTTCTTGTGTGTCTATTGGTTTAAATTCCGTTTAGACCACGGTTTTCTTAAACAATGTCTAAATATTAAGCCCAAACAATACGCCATCTGTAAATTTACGTTCAAGTGCAGATATTGAAATTTAATATACAATGTATGGTAGGACGTTACCTTTCTTGAGTTTGTTTTCTTCTCATCTCTTACTTTGGTCAGTATTTGCTGGATGACCACAATTATGTAATCAGCTAGTATGGAAAAAAAGGTCTTGTGGGGGGTGGGTTGGGGGGCATGGACTGCAGCCTGCCAAGGGCGTTGGCGTTACAGCGTGTTTGACGATAGCGGAAGTGACGTAAGGGCATAGCCGGATTTCAGTTTAACTTATGCTTGGCCACGATTTCCAAACTCTCCTTTTATGTAGAAAACAGTTTTTTTTATGGCGTAAATTATTCTAACATCGTTTCCTTATGACGGAAATTATTTTGCTAACAAACATGTTAATAAGTGCTAAAGGCACTTGTTGACTTGTCAATCGGTGGATAAAATTTTAATTTAAGTTTAAAAAATGTACACGGAAATATTGTCAAAAAAGGTCGCGCCAACGTATAACCTTAAAACGTGTCTCTTTTAATTTAAAACATAGACTGGAAAATGCGCGCGCTCTGATTGGTTAAAAACCATGTTTTATCAGAGTATAAATCATAGAAAAGCCGTGTTTTATCGTTTCGCGCGCGTTAAATCTATATTTTAAAGCACATAAAGAAGCCAAAACCATGTATTATACTGTCATAAAACACTCCGGGAATTTGAGAACACTTGAGAAATTTAGAAAACACTCGCCTGCGGCTCGTGTTTTCTAAATTTCTCTCGTGTTCTCAAATTCCCGTCGTGTTTTATGACAGTATAATACATGGTTTTGGCTTCTTTATTTGTTAAATATATTTAATGAATGTATCGTGACCGAAGCTCTCTGAGCGGACACTCTCGTAAGCGGACAGCTCTACTTACGGCCGCCTTGACAAAACCCCGTTTGAGCTCCAGCTCTACATTTACACATTCCCGTAAGCGGCCAGCTCCAGTTGCGGACACTTTTTCTTCTTCCCAAGAGTGTCCGCTTACGGGAGCTTTGATAGTACTTCCCTTAGCTTCCCAGAAACTTTCAACACACTTGTTATGTGACTTCCGGTTCCGGTTAAGCGTGCAAGCCATAGGTCATGTGCATTTACGTCGACGAACAATATACACATTTGCAAATTTAAATTTTTCTCTCATTACACCAAAATAAACGTAACTGTACTGGTCGGTCAAGTCTGACACCGATCTGGCACTGATCTCGCACGTTGTTAATTACGAGTTTTTAGCTCAGACATCGAGCATTTTTACATCAACAGCGATGGCTCGCACTTGGTTAGGTATCATGGCACTTGTTGCGTGTTTTGAGATAGTTCTACCTTTCAATTTGGACGTGAAAGATCCGTTCATTTATCAAGGAACATCAGGGGAGTATTTTGGATACTCAGTAGCTATGCATACCGCACAACGAAGCAGAGAGAAGTGGTAAGTCACAGACTTAATGTGAAACATTTTATTAATCAAGGAAAGTTTTTTAGATTCAAGAATATTGTTAGCTTTTGTAGCCTGTCAGTGCTTAAATGCCGTGTGTCGGTTCGGATATGTTTTTAAAAGCACTATCAATAAGCTTTTAGCGAACGACCTGCACATAACAACGTCACTCGTGTTCTTGAAATCACGACATCCAACATGGCTATTTGACGCTTTTATACATACGAGACGAACCTATCGAAAACTGTTGTCACGATAGTTTTTTTATTATCCAAAATTGATTTTTATTCGTCGGATAGCTGATAGTTTAGAATGATAGCGTGATATACATATTGACACACCTTGGAGTTATCACACATTCAATCGCGTCATATATGAAGTTAATTAACACTCACTGGTACATGCATTGATTGATAGAGATTAAATAAATACGCGAGTGAACAAGGGCTACTCGCTCGCCTGTTTTGTTTGTTCATTTATCAATTTTATACACAGTTGCAGTCAAAACTACACAGATGCGACATTTCTACCAATGAAATGCATGTAAAGCTACTTCGATAGTTCACGAAACCTGTCAAATTCGGCAAAGTGCTTGCGAAGTACCTCGTAAAAACCTCGACAAATACACAGCACGAAATATTCCTTTAATGTGGCGTATCTGTAATCTTTGCTGACATATCTTTGGTGAAATCAGCATAAAATACAAAAGAAATGCAGATAAACAACCCATTCTCCCTTTATTCATTTCTTTCGTTATTTAATCTCCTTCGAACATTGTATTGCTGTCTGTGTTAATAAAATACTTCACAGACTTTGCATAAATCTACCGTCACGCTCTCTGTGTTTTTCACGGAATGAATGAAATGTGACAATCGTCTGAAGAGGTTTATATTTTAGAAAAAATGCCAATAATTTAACCCCTACCCGGCCACAAAAACACGAAACAATAATTTCCTAAAATTTCCATGATCTAATCCCCAGGAAATTACGTACAACGAATAAAATTTTACAAAGAGACAATGAACATTTAATTAAAGAATACGGATATAAAAACAAACGAACGCCTTCAAGCTATTTTTAACCCTTTCACTCCCAAAGTCAAACCTTGAGTCAATAAATGTGGTTGTACCTTTTGAGTCTGTGAATGAAACCTTAGTGTGTGACCATTCAAATGAAAGCTATTGAGCAGTACTTTCAAGAGGTACTGTTTATTTTTGACAATTTTGCAAAATGGAATTCAAGATTTTTTGTTGTAACGTCAATACATTGTTCTTATTTATAGGGTTGTGGTGGGAGCTCCTTTAGGAAACAAGACCTCGTCCAATAGGGAACGTACTAGATACGGAAGTGTTTATAAATGCAGTTCCGACTCAACAACATGCACAGTCATCAGAATTGATGACAGCGGTAAGTTTAATACTATGTAACTTTGTTGGTATAATTAACAATTAGATTATGAGCTCGAGATTTCTATGATGTGATAGTTGATGAGGCCGCAGGCCGAATCAACTATCGCATCATAGAAATTGAGAGCGAATAATCTAATTGTTTTAGTAAACATCATAACAATTGTCTAGTAATAACTCTAAATTCTCCTCCGAAACTTCGGCGAAACGAGAAGAAACAGCAATTTTGTAGACGACCTCCAGCCACTGCACACTAATGGCTGATAGTATACGAGTAGCTCAGCCAATCAGATTGTCTCATTTGCATTAGTATACTAGTAGATTTTTACTAATTATTATTAGTGTTATTTACTTATTTTCATGTGAAGTTTTGGCTATATTCCACTGTGCGTGATTTTACGTACACAGACGGCCGTGACTCAAGTTTACGGGCGTAAAATAAAATGGGGAAAATATATGGGCGGCTCAGACTCCAGTACCCAGTCGCTATTTATGTGTTTTTGGAGATGAGAGAAGATTGGATACGAGAGTAGATCGAGGCGCGCGGGGAGTTCCATTGTCCCTTCCCAGAACGCCCCACGCGCCGCATAATTAATCTCGCTCCAGATTTCCTCGGCTAAAATTGTTTCTAATCAGATAAATAGCGACTGGGTACGAGTCTGTGGGCGGCTTGCGTATGCGAAAAAAGTTGAAACCTGTTTTACAGGTAACTGAATGGGAAATTATTGATAAGGTGACTGTTTCCCAGTACATCCACATCCTTCCAATGTTACCCTGTAAAATACTTTATCCAGTTTGCGGATGCAGACCCAGAAATAGAGGGGGGGGGGGGGGGGGGGGGGGGGGGGGAGAGAGAGCGCGAAAACAGAGGTTACAGAGCACGAAAAAAGAGCGCACAGAAAGCAACCTTGTCCCCAGGGCCATCTCCGCTTTCAAGATGGCGGGTGGGCGCGAAGAAGATCCTGGGGAAAAGCAGGTAACGTGACCACAAAATTAGCCAATCGCGAGCCCGCCGCCATTTTGAAACAATCAAAATCTTCAGTATTTTTGGAGACACGCGACCTGCTCTTCCCAAGGGTCTTCTTCGCGCCCAGCCGCCATCTTGAAAGCGGAGATGGCCCTGGGGACGAGGTTGCGCAGAAAGAGCGTGAAAAGAGAACGCGAAAAGCGAGTGCAATCGTGACGTTTTCTCAGCTCTTCTTAGATTTCTTTTTAAAACTCTAATTTTAATAAGAAAATTATTGACATCCGATTCCCATACATAGGGAGGGTGAGGGGGGGGGGGGGGGGGGGGGGGTGTGATACTCCTGGGATAAACCAGAACTATGTGAGGTAAATATTGAGGTTATATACCTCTCTTACAGGACCTGAAACTACACAATGGATAGACGAAACGTAACGTCAGGCATTTTGTGGATTTAGATGAGAAGACTGGGCAGTGGCTTGGAGCAACTTTGACAAGTACTTCCCAAAACAATGGCTACTTACTAGTAAGTAGGGTCTTTCAGTGGGTTGCAATACAAGATTATTAAATATTTTAGCGACTCAAGTGCTAATGTGATGAAACCTTCCGATTTATGACCAATATCGTTCCCAGAGTCTTCGTTACCCTTGTCAGCTGTGGAGCGGCCAACAAGGTGCTCTGGGGGGAAGCGATCCGCCATGACAGGATTCTTGGACTTCCGGCTCTACTGCGCATGTGTTCGACCCCATGTTTCAACTAACGGACGCTAAGATTCTTGGACTTCCGGTCTTACTGCGCAAGTCAGGCGGATCACTCTATCCCAGAGGTCCTTGTTGGCCGCTCCACCGCTGGACAAGGGTAACGAGGACTCTGAGAACGAAATTGATTTATGACAAAAGCTTTTAACTTTTAGTCCTTGTATTACCTTATTAGGCTTGTGCCCCAAGGTACGCACTGCGGGGCGTGGTATTGACTGGTCAGAAACCTGATGATAGGAAGCGATTGACCCTGGGAAAATGCTTCCTGGTGGATAATGATTTGACTGGAGTGAGCAGAAGCACTATTCAACCATGCTATCACAGCCGTAAGTGCAGATAAGAGGGAGAGGGTGAGGCACAGGGGGAGAGGGGCAGAGGCATGAGCAGGGGCAGTGGCAGAGGGAGAGGTAGATGTAGAGGGGAGGCAGAGGCAGAGGGAGGGAGAAGAAGAAGAGAGAGAGAGAGAGACGCAGGCAGAGAGTCAGGGGTAGGAAGAGTCACAGGGATATTTTATACGCCATTATTATGAACATACAGTTAGATGCTGATATATTGTAAAAGCCTTGCTGATCTACTGACGTTGGGTAATATTGGTGCCTATTTTAGGGTCTGGTCAAGGCAAACAGTACGAAGAGCAATTTGATGGACTATGTCAAGCTGGATTTAGTGCAGCGATGTCACGTGATGGTACCGTCATGATTGGGACGCCTGGTCGATACTTGGTCAATGGTAATGTTGTCGTGATCTGTTCAATAGCAGTTATTACAGACGGTCAGCGGTTTGACATGCAAACGAGGCGAAAGGGTCAATCTGGTATTGTTAGCCGTTTGACATGCAAACGAGGCGAAATTAGGTTCAATCTGGCATTGTATTGGCCCATTAGCCTCATTTGTAGGCTCAGATTGCCAGCCGTTGTTCGGGAAAATGAGCCAGAACGAAGACCGGACTCGAGAGAGCGGCGAAATGGAGCCTAACTCGTTTGTATACTTTTAAAAACAAAAGAATATTTGACTGCGGGCTCAACTGTAATAACTGCTAGCAGTGATAGTAAACCAAACAGGAACAAGGATGGTTGAGGATGGAGAAGATTAAGACGGATTGCGAACGGCGAGCTTAAAAAAATTGGTCAATTTTTTCAAGATGCGCCATCCGTGACGTAGCTCCTTTAAGCCTTAGCCAAACGGAGACGCAAGCTATTTGCGTCTTCATTTGGCCAGGACTTGCGTGCAGTTGCGTCGACTTGCGTTCACTTTGAACAAGATAAAATTTAAACGCAAGTAGACGCAAGTTTTTCACCGTTTGGCCAGTCAACGCAAGCTTTTTTGTTTACTTCGAGTACTGAATTGCAGCGCGCGCAGGAGCATTGAAATGCTTTTGTAGCTTTTTTTGCGACTCGGTTTGTACGCAAGTTCACAATTTAAAACTCGCGTCTCTGTTTGGCCAAGGCTTTATAGTCTTCGGCTTGCTGGGAATGGATTTGATCCCTTGTAAATGAAGTGTTTTATTTTCAAAATGTCTACTTTTTTTTAAACCAGGCTCTGTTACAATATATTATCCTGATACACGGGATTTTGCAACGTCGGCGGTGGTGCAAGATAGCTTTAGCTCTGGTAATGCGATGGGTGAGTAATAGCTCATTTGTTTTTTAATATATCAAGCACAAAAGACAGTGTTTCGTCCGATTTCCAAACACCGAGAAGAGAGTTGTTCGCCTAGTTGTTCGTAAACTGCGGCTGTCATCTTGTGTACTGCGCATGTATTGTCAGCGTCATCCTCTGGCCACATGTAGACAAGGAATCGCGCCCACCCGCCATCTTGAAAGCGGAGATGGCCCTGGGGACGAGGTTGGGAGAAAATCTGAACGGGCTATAAAAAAACAGTTAAACTGTCCATTTTGCTATGTTTCTGTTTTTCTAACACAACTTTGTAATAAAAATTATTTTTTTAGGATACGCTGTTGCCATGGGAAATTTCAAATCGCTAGACAGAGAAGGTATGATCTTTACAACATACTGAATGGCTAGCTACCCCCCCCCCCGGGGGGGGGGGGCACTCCCTTATATACGCTATATAGGTACGTGCCGCTGGACAGGGTATGGTTTTTGAGCATTTTGGTCTGGAATAGGGTATACCAAAAGGCATTTTTTGGTCTGAAACAGGGTATCATGCAGTTTCCCAGAAGTTGGCACGAAGATCTGTTATTGATACAATGAAATAGGATCTACGTTACGGTCAGACAAAACGAAACGCGTAGGAGTATTAAAGAAGCTTTACAACTACAAGTTCGCAGTGCTGCTTAGTAGTTTAGCCTTTTGGGTTAGAAAGAAAATCGTTAAAAATCGTCTGGAACAGGGTATCTTTTTTCAACATTTAGTCTGGAACAGGGTCGCAAAATTAGCGTTTTGTGGTCTGGTACAGGATAAGGGTTTTCATTATACGACATAGCATTTTAGAGTGCGAATACGCACAAAGACGAGAGCAGATATGAGACCGTATTACACGGGTCTCAGTCCCCCTGACCGCGCGCTACGGAAAACTATGTTGAAAGCCTATATTTTTGGAGAATTATGTCGTATAATAAACAATTTATTCAGCGGAAAGTTGTGTAATACGGCTGGGCATTTTTACTCGTCAGTGTTTATTTTTTCTCGCCTAAAGGCTCGAAAAAATAAAAACTGACTCGTAAAAATACCCAGCCGTATTACACAACTTTCCGCTGAATAACCTCTATTTATAGCCTAGCGGCACACCCCCACCCAATTTTTACCCCCCCCCCCCCTCCCCCCACCGGGCTAGCTACAGGGCTATAAATTATCTGCTGTACTTCAAGGTAGTCTACGTTTGTTGAGAGATCTTTAATGATAGAAAAATCTGGCTTTGGAGAAAAAGCTGCTTTGCAAAATTGACAAAGGGTCATGAATTATTATTATTAATTTTAATGGGTTTTTTTTTCATTTCCATTGCCCACAGAGTTTATTGCGAGTTCTCCTCGGGCCGGAATTCTTCAAGGAAAGGTAAACTTTATACTTATTGTATTTTATTGGTGGACAAACTCATAAATCTCCGGCCTTGCTTCGCCTAGCATGTTCCAGGCTCTCGGATATAGTGAAAAAGCGAAAAAGAATACGGCCGCGCGAAGGGAGTCTGGGAGAGAGTTTAGGCCGCGGCCGAAACTCTTTCCCAGACTCCCTTCGCGCGGCCGTTCTCTTTTATCCGAGAGCCTGGAACAGGCTATGCTTCGCCAGGAATAAAATGAAAATTAAAAAAAATTAAGTTAAAATGAAAAAAAATGTTTCCTTTTGCAGGTTGTGGCGTTTAATGTTGATGAGAACAACTTCCTAATGGACATCAGCTTTACTCTTCCTTTGCCTAAAAACCTACAGGTATGCCTCAATATTAGTCCAGTTCTATCTCTGTCACGCAACGCTACGCTCTCTCCCGAGATAACTGAATTGGCCTCAATACAAGATCGAAATATGAACTCCGGCCTGTAGCTCAGCTATGGACCGAAATTTAAAAATAGATTTCAACAAATTATCATTGGAAGACACCCATGTATGGAGGAATGCTTCTCTTAGATCATCCTCTCTTGAAAGAAATTGAAACATTCTAGCTCTTGTGCGCTATTTAAATTATCGTTGTTGTTTTTTTGTTTCCTCTATATATCCTGTAGCTCATTGGAATTGTTGGTGTTTTTATTTTCAGTTTGGAAGCTACTTTGGTCAGTCTCTTTGTGCTGTCGATTTGAACAACGATAAGTAAGGCCCAGTTCAGACGCCGAATCGAGCCGATTCTTCTCCGTTTTAAAACTATTTTTATGCTAACATAGTTTAAAGGAGCTCAAGAAAATCACGATGTTTTACAGCTTATGCCCGAAATTGCCTCGCTTCTATGTTTTAGGCTGTATTGTTATGCAAATATTTCAGGTTAACCGTTGAAAAGGGCTATTGAGTGTCGAAAGTAATCCGGAATTGCTTTGGTTTTGCTTTACTACGCTTTTTTGTGATTGGTTTAAAAAATCTCGCGCCACTTACTCAAACCAATCAGATGCAAAACAAAACCAATCGCGACTTGGTCGCACGCGTTTCCCGCGCTTGGGCGCCGGTCACGTGTATCTGCTTCGGGTTCTCATTGGTTCATTTTGTCGTTTACGTTTATTGTGATTAGCCATTGTAATTGCTTTGGTTTTGGTTTCACGACACTCAAATGAAAACCGCTCTAAAAGAACAGTGAGGCAATTTTAATCAATCTTTCACTTGTTTTTTTTTCTGTAGATATTCTGATCTGTTGGTAGGCGCTCCGTATCACCGACACGGACACGGGGAGTTGCATGGCGATGAAGGGCGAGTCTATGTTTATATGAATAATGGAAAGGTACGCAACTTACCGCCGCTTACCTTTTCACTTCATGGCCAAAGAGTGCTAAGTTCAAAACCGAGGAAAAAATCTAGAATTTCATTTTGTAAAATACCAACAACAGAAAAACAGCAGCACCACACGAGAGTACTGCTCAATAGCTTTCATTTGAATGTTCACACACTAGGGTTTCATCCACAGACTTAAAAGTTAGAATACACTAGTGTTTCATCCACAGACTTAAAAGTTAGAACCACCTTGTACAGCATACTAAACAGTACCACGTGAAAGTACTGCTCAATTGCTTTCATTTGAATGGTCACACACTAGGATTTCATACACAGACTCAAAAGGTACAACCACATTTGTTGACTCAAAGTTTGACTCTGGGAGTGAAAGAGTACCACTTCAACTTGTCTCTCAATTTTGTTGCGACTGACAAGTTGCTCGATAAATTACCGAGCGCAACACCCCCTGAAATGAACATGTCTTGCAACGTTTTCGTTGCAGCAAGCGTTGCGAGAAGTAGAATCCAGTTCTACTTTTCAACGCTTTGCAGCGAAAACGGAATTTTTTTTATGCGTT
>MU825422.1:718359-756282 GCA_029204205.1 Desmophyllum pertusum | reverse complement strand
AATCTCACTCGCTCGCTTACTCATTTCGCTGGACACTACTCTGATCTTTCGCTCACTCACTTAATCAAAACAATCTTCAAACCACTGGCTCAAACTTTAAAACAGCACCTGTGTTTGTATCATGCTCACGAATTTACATTTGCTTACTACCGCAGATATTGCTGTTGGTGCATATTCGTCGGACAGAGCCTTTCTTTTGAGGTAAGAGATCAACTTGTATAATTGTCTGGTTTAAGAACATATCTCAAGATATTTAATTTCCACAGATAAATAAGGCACTGTGTGTGCCTCGTTTTAGTTATTGATTAGAGTGTTTCCGAATCTAAGAAAATCAGAGCAGAAGTTTTTCTACCAATTCGGTGCGTCGTGCGTCGTCTTGACTTACACAGATTTTCCCGCCGCAATTGGCACCGGTTACATTTTCCCCGCGCTATGCACTGGTTACAACAGTGTTTTCCGACCTTGGTTCTGATTACATGTTTTCCTGCGTCTGGCACTGGTTACATCAGCGTTTTCCCACCTTGACTTCTGGTTACATTTTTCCCACCCTGGATTCTGGTTATATATTTTTCCCGCGCTTGGCACCGGTTACATCAGTGTTTTCCTGCCATTGGCACTGGTCAGATGTTTTTACTGACTTCGAGTTCTGATTGGTTTAATATCGCTATTTGTAGATGTAGTGACTGGCTTTATGCTTAATGAAAAAATCATTAGACATGGAAAACATTTTGTTTATCGTTCCCATTAGATCTCGACCAATTGTAGAAATGGAAGGGAAGATAATATTGAGCACGACGCAGATCTCACTGGAAGACAACAAAACAATGCGATTAGCAAGCGACAGTGTTTCACGTAAAAGGTATTTTAATATTTTATAATGCTGCTTGAACTTGAAATGTGGTTAGCGGCGTTGGACTCCGGACTCGAGCGGTCTGGGTTCGAGCGCTGGCCGGGGTTATTGTGTTGCGTTCTTGGGCAAGACGCTTAACTCGCACAGTGCCTCTCTCCACCCAGGAGTATAAATGGGGTACTGGCGACAAAATGCTGGGGGTAACCTGCGATGGACTAGCATCCCATCCTAGGGTAATTAGCAATACTCCTAGTCGCTTCATGCTACGGAAACCGGGATAAGCTCCGGCAGCGTATGCCAGTTGTTGGCCTGAGAGCGGCTTGCGTTTGAAGCTGTGTTGTATTGTGAGATTGCCAATATTTAAACTGAGGTTCTTTTGGTTACAGTATCAACGTGACTGTTTGCTTGAAATACAAGAATCAATTACAGTCTCTTGGTAAGTGATCTGACAAATCATAGTTAATAGAGGGGAATGGTTATGAAGCCCGGCAAACTTCAAAGGAGCAAACAAAGAAGCCAAGATTTATGTTGGAAGATCCATGACCGTGCACATTTCTTGTTTTGAGCTCATACACTATGCATGAATTACGTAACCGAAACGTTTCTATTGGTTAGTTGCTTGAACACACGTAACCACCTATTGTATTTTGTCAGGTTTTGTGCACGGTCAAACCCCAAAATAGCGAACAAAAACATATAACAAAGAACTTTGCCGGGCTTCATAACCATTTCTCTCTATTAACTATGGACAAATTAAAAGGTTAGAGAGTTTAATTTTAAGCAAGTCGTTCTACAGCAAACGCCAAATGTCAATTTATTCCGTATATTGCCGTGGAACAGTCTTTCGCTCCTGATCATTAAAGGCTATATTTCTCTATCACTTTGACTTACATAACTAGTTTTTTTTTCATTTAACCCTTTCACTCCCAGAATCAAACCTTGAGTTAGTAAAATGTGGTTGCACCGTTTGAGTCTGTGGATGAAACGTTAGTTTGTGACCATTCAAATGAAAGCTATTGAGCAGTACTTTCATGTGGTACTGTTTATGATGCTGTCCAGGGTGGTTCAAACTTTTAAGTATGTGGATGAAACCCTTGTGTGTGACCATTCAAATGAAAGCTATTGAGCTGTACTTTCAAGTGGTACTGTTTATTTGTGACGCTTTTTGAACTTGGAAGTGAAAAAATTAAATATTTTTCTTTCTTTTCTAGGAATGCCAAATGTCACTTTCTCAGTGGCGCTGGACAACGATCGCAAAACAGATGAACATGACACTCGCCGAATGTTTTTCTTTCAAGGGAACAAGACTTCCTATAACACCACTGGGCAAGTCACTTTAACGAACGAAAATGATTGGCATTGTCAGTTTTTCGACAGAGCCTACTTAAGGGTAAGCAGCGGAAAAAATCGAGTTCATCATTTTGTCAATTTTCAGGTTTATTGTGGTTGATACACTCAAAATAACAGCCATTTTGAGAGTAAAGTGCATTGGCTATCGGCTGTAATTGTTTAACACTTTGAAGCTATCTAATTAGATTTCTGAAATTAAAAAAGACTTTGCACTTTGTCTTGCAGGAAAAGGAGCAACTCCAGAATGCGCTATTTGACCCGTTAACATTTGACTTAACCTATGATCTTACCCAGTCTCCCTCATGTACTCTTTGTCCAATATTGAACAACAACCAGCGGTCATTTAGAGCTACAGTAAGTATTTCATACTGGGTGGTTATTTCAACCTAATCTTCTCGGTCATTCTTTTGAAAACATGGTTGTTTGCGGCCTTTTCCTTCATCAAGGCAACACTGAAAGTCGCAAAACTTTAGAACAAAAATTTATCTTTCAAATCGGCACCTTGGCTCCTCATGGGAACAACGAACGCTTCTCGTTTAATTAACTAATTGATTCATGCATTCTTTGTTACCATGCTCCCTCCAATCACTTAACTCCATGTACTCTAGTATATATACACACACAACCCACAATCCTCCACTTTGCTCCGACGAAGGGCTAACGTTCGAAACGTCAGCTTCTAGAAATTCGCTACGGCGGTTAATTTACCTTGTCAACTTCGAGTTGATAATCAACTAAGTGGTTATTTCAACCGAGACGGACTCTTTCCTTGTCGTTTCTTCTTTAATCGTAGCATTGTGTTTTTGCCCGGCTCATGACTCCGCGATTTCTTTTTAATTAGTTGTGACTGGGGATGAGTTGTACCTTAAAAGAAGCCTCGGTAACTGCAAGCATACAACTGTAAAATGGCCTATTTCTGGATTTCGTTATTTTTCTTGTTTTTCAGGCGGGTTTTATTAAACAATGTGGACAGGACAAAGTCTGTACACCAGACTTATCTGTGAAAGGACAAGTGATGTTTGGCGATGGGTCAGTTTTTAATCATTAAAATATTGACTCTCCCTACTGATTACAATACATTTCCTTCAACGTTAGTTGTGAGAATTTGATTGTACATCAAAGACAATATTCCGAGTTGATGATTTTCTTTATTCTCATCACCTGTCTGCTTGACTATGTATTATAGGAAGTAACCAATCAGAGAGCTGGATTTTGGTCACGTGATCGATTTGGACCAATCAGAAGCCGTTATTTTCACATTCCGATCCGTGGCATTTCTTAAAGCAGCTATGTCACGATATTTTGAGTGGAAAGAAATGATGGTATATTTTAAGCTCGGCAGAAATATGAGAAAGATATTATTCTGTCAGTGACACAAGCTGAGTTATTTTTGCAAAGTGCAAAATCACCTTCAAATTGAAGAAAGCCTCAAAATAATAGTTTACTAAGGTAGAAAAACACCAAAGAGGTAATAATAAACCAAGCAGGAACAAGGATGGTTGAGGATGGAGAAGATTAAGACGGATTGTGAATGGCGAACTTGAAAAAATTGGCCATTTTTTTTCTCAAGATACACCAACCGTGACGTTGCTCCTTTAACCATCCTCTGCAAAACAACAACTTGTCCAGCGTAGCGTTGCGTGACAGAGAGGGGCCAGAACTGGACTAAACAACAACGTGAAATGACCAAATTCTGGGTTTTCGTTTACGTGAACCGCAACGACGAATTTTCAAGTTTGTCTTTGGATTTGAACGCTGCCTTTACATATTCAGCTGAGGATAGTTCTGACACCAAACTGAATGAAACTAGAGATTCGCGAGATTCTGAAGTAAAATATAAATCCATTTTTAATCAACGTTGTCCTCGGCGTTGTCCCTAATTCTAACCTGCCTTGGAAGCTTTCAGGACAAAATTGAAAATTTAGTTTAAGTTTCCTGTTTCTCATATTCTCAAAAGACACTTGAATTCAAAGAAAACAACACCAAATATAGAAGTTTGTCCCGTAAGCCTCGGAGCTTTGTTAGAATTTTCAGATTATATCAAACGTGGCCTTTTATTTCATTACTCCATTCACGTTTTCGGTCTGTTATAGATAAAATGTGTCTTATATCACAGCAAGATAAAACGCGCGCTATGATTGGCTTATATCACAGCCAGATAAAACGCGCGCTATGATTGGCTTATATAACAGCAAGATTCTATCATTTTTTTGCAGGAATCAAAGCGAGCTTCTTATTGGTGGCGTGAAAGAAATTACCGTCAGGGTGGTAGTGGAGAACAAGGAACCAGACGCAGCCTACCCTGGAACGGTCATCGTGACGTACCCTTCTATCATCGACTACGCTAGCAGTCAGGTCAGTTAGTCGTTGAAGAAAAAATGTCAGTAAATATTACATTAGCCCCAAGATGTTCAAGTAATATATCATAGTTAATAGAGCGAAATGGTTATGAAGCCCGGCAAAGTTCTTCGTTATATCTTTTTGTTTGCTTTTTGGCCTTGCACAAAACCTGACAAAATCAGGAGCCCATCACTAGGAGCGAGCAACTGGACTGGATTCGTGTCACAGCGTTTTTACAGACCAGGTTATTTTTAGATTCGCTTTTCCCGCGAATTCGTATTCCCGCCAGACAATCAAACGTTTTTCCTTTGTAATAATTAATTGGCGTTACCGCGTAACAAAGGCCGCAATTAGGTCGCCATCTTTTTATTTTATTTTATTTTATTTCATTTCATATTACACATGGACCAGAAACACATTTTCCCGGGAAAAAGGAATCTAAAAATAAACCGGTCTGTAAAAACGCTGTGACATAGGCGTAGTGTTGGAGTTGCTCGCTCCGCTAATGGGCTCCCGACAAAATACAATAGGTGTTTACGTGTGTTCAAGCAACTAACCAATAGAAACGTTTCGGTTACGTAATTCATGCATAGTGTATGAGCGCAAAATAAAAGATTGTGCACGGTCGTGGACCTTCCAACATAAATTTTGCCATCTTTGTTTGTCCCTTTGAAGGTTTCCGGGCTTCATAACCATTTCCCTCTTTTAACTATGAATATATCAAACACTCGAGACAGTGTTTCATTCGATTTCCAAACACCAAGAGAGACGCGTGGTGGAGTATTTTTGACGAAATTCGAGGTGTTTGGAAATGTGATGAAACACTGTCTCGAGTGTTTGATTTATCTTCTCAATCGAAACAAAAATTAAGTTAAGGAGTGAACATAGAAATAAAATCGTAAAATGCTAATTAAGATCAGGTATCCAAACCTCCGACACGGTTATGATTTCCTTTGTTCGGTAAATCCTTGTCCCTCACAGTTTTTTCTCTCTCTCTTTCTTTAGGATGTCTCTTGTTCGACAAAGGCGGGAGAAAACAGCGACAGAAAGGCCGAGTGCATTGTTGGGAATCCCTTCAGAGGAAACGTAAAAGTAAGTACCCCTGAAGCAATCTTGAGACACTTATGATATGCACGAGCAACAGACATGCACAACAAAAAAAATACCGTGACACTAAATTTTTGCGTTTTTTTTTTCGCGATCCGCAATAAAGTTATCGCAAAAATAAATTACCGCAAAAAGTTTTTCCGCAAAACTTCACTCCACTCTGGAAAATTATATACCTAATTGTGATAGACTTGCACTGATTAACGTGTTATTTAGTAAGTAAGTAAGTAAATTCTTTATTTAACCACGATTAAAAAATCAGCAGAGCTGGTGGGGTCGTGTATAAAAATATAAAAAGTATATAAAAGATCTACCTATAGATCGTTTTCACCAAAATAACAAGATCGTTTTGCGTGCACCAAAAACATCTACAAACTCAGAGATTGTAGAGTAGGTGGAAATAAATATATTCCCCAAGTTTTGATGTGGCAGTGTTCATTGCAACGAAGTTATTGGGAAAACAATATTCTGAAAATTACAGAACTTAGTATGAGTCCGCCATATTGGTGGACCACTTTGGTCCACCAATATGGCGGCCAAAAAATGTCTGCGAGAATAAAAATAATTTTTCTACCGAAGTCATACGTTTTCACTTCTGAATGCTTTAGTTATCATTTTTAACTTATTAGCATATCAGAAAAGTATTTAAATGTGCGAAAATATTGGTTTGTGTAACATTTCAGGTCACGTTGAGCCAGGCCGTCTCAAAAATGAGAGTGGAGGCTTGTGTGTTTGTGATGCGAGATGGAAAGCATCAATATGTTGAAGTATTATTTTTATTGTTTGTTTTTCTATAGAAACAGTTCGATATCATATTTAACACGCAAAGAGTCACTGGAAACATCACTAAGTTCACCATTCATCTCGAGGCAACAAGGTAATTTTAGCAGAATTGCGTTTCCATAAAATAATATAATTTTGTTAAATAGCATGAGGCTTTTGTTAGTCGAAAACTGACCCAAGATTGTTACAACAACAACAAAGTTAACAGCTTAACACGATAATGCATGCTTAAAGCGATGCCGCTTGTGGTGTTGTGTATCACAGCAGAAACAAATATTTATCCGCGGCCATATGGCGGTCAATAGAGGATGATCTGAGAGAAGGATTCCCCGTGCCTCATGGTCATTTTAAAAAATATATTAATAGTTTCACGCCATGCTGTGAAAGTTATTTTTATTTCCTTCTGATCGAGGCTCCGAGCCACGTTACTCGAACTGACCAATCAGGTAGCGCTCTTAAAATAGCTCAGCTATGGACTGAAAATTCAAATAGATTTAAAAAAATTATCATCGGAAGAGACCCATGTATGGGGGAATGCTTCTCTTAGATCATCCTCTCTTGTCAGAGCATTATCTGTTTCTTGAAGCTCACAGTTTACAAAATAGTTCACTTTTTGAGCAGATAATCTCGGACTTGAAATATCCATGCACCAACTAACTAGAGTTCAACTTCACTGTGCTTTTGACTGAAAATGTTCTTGTTTCGTATTATTTTTAGCGGTCTCACTGCAGACAAGGACCTCTCCAATAACAAAGATACGCTCACTGTTCCTGTCAAATTCGAAGCAGATCTTAACATCATCGGGTGAGTTTGATGTTGTGCTATTTCACCTTTCCAGATTCTATCATGGAGGCAGCGTGGCCGAGTGGTTTAGGGCGCTGGTGTTGTAATCTAGTGGTCCCGGGTTCTAGCCCTCCATCTTGCCACTAGCTGGATTTGTTCTCGGTAGTCCCGAGTTCAACTCGTTGGTCACGCCTTGTATTATAGCCAACTGGTTAGCCTCCTGCCAGTTGGGATTCTTAAGCCGGGTTTTTCACTAGCGACGCAAGCACTAACAGAAGCATTAGTGCTCCACCGTGGTCAAACGTCAAACAAAAATAAACTACGCCGACAAACCTCATCACTACACCGTGTTTTAAACACGTCTAAATTTTTTGGTAAAACGTCCAAAACATGGTAAATCATAAAGAATGTTGGAAATATACTGAACTTTGTGTTTGAAAAGTCTAAACTTTTCATTTTTACCTACTTTTGTTTCCTTTCGCAAATTATTATCAAGGTTTTCATTTCGGCTTGTTGCAAGGTTTTCCTTCAAAATTTTGCGCGGGAAATTGGCGCGCGGGCGACCAGAATTTACTCCTTTACGCATGCTCGAGTGTTTGACCGCGGTTTCATTTCATTAGTTTCATTTATCCTTGCGCTTATGCTTATGCTTGTGTCGCAGCCATTTCACGGTGAAATAAGGGCTTTGTGCTTGCGTCGCTAGTGAATTAAAACCAGGTCTTATCTATGTTGAGTTATTTAACTTATTTGGTTCATGGGCCAATTTTTTTATGGGACTGAGGCTGGGTACCAGCTAAGTGCACAAAATAGCGCCCTTTGTAGCTTGCTCAAACTCTACTACATGTAAAACCAGTGAATTGTTGTGTTTCGGGTTGTATACTAACAATTTTCGACTGAAAGCATTATCGTATTTTAAAGTTGATGAGCCAGAAATCTGAGGCGATGTAAGGCCATGTTTAGTAATGTAACTCTCCTGTCATTATGAATTTTCCCGCGTTTGTCCAAACGATCCCAGGCGCGCTCGCGCGACCGAGTTCCAGGAGTTACGTATTTGTGTCGGAAAGTCTTCGTGAATCGTCGGAAAATCTTCGGAAATCCTTTGGAGTCTTCGGAAGACACGAGAGAATCGATCCGCGACTCACCTTCACGCTTTTGATATTTTCAGGTTTTCTAATCCAGATCAAGTCGTTTACGGTGACAAAGTGTCAGAGGTCAAGAACGTTTACGACATTGGACCTGCAGTAAGACAGACCATTACGGTGAGTGGGCGAATTTACGAATGTGCAATTGCTAGTGCGTTGGACTACGGGATCGGGGCAACCGACGGGCAACGAGAAACGCCCAGCCGCCATCTTGAAAAGCGGAGTAGACCCTGGGAACGAGGTTGGGATCGGGGATTATTAACCCACGTTCTTGAGCAAGTCATTTTACTCTCAATTTATACCAGAGACGGATAATCCGTCCAGACGAAATAATCCGTCTGGTACCAGTTGATAATCCGTCTGTGTATAAATACGGGCAAACAGACGAACTATCTTCTTAGTTCGTCTTGGCAGACGAACTACGTAGATAGTTCGTCTGGACGGTTAATCCGTCTGTTTGCCCTACTTTACTATTATGTCAAGTATTTCACTGATCCAGGTCTATCCGGCACTCCTCATCGCCTTTGTCGCTGTGGTTCTTCATTGTACTCTCTCATCTCGCCTCTCTTGGCTGGAAAAAGAGCATCAAATATCTGACTCAGTGGTGCTTATATTCCTGATTCCTAACGAAAAAATAAAAGGACGCCATAAACATGAATTATAAATGTAATCCCCATATAAGTGGGTTGTGGCTTAGCTACATTCAGCAGACGAACCCAAGAAGGCAAAGAGCTGCCCATGGCTGCTAACATGGCTCTAACGTCCTCCTACCACAGAGGCCAAAGTTCCCTTGCCCAGTGCCTTCCAGCTACCTTTACACACTTTATATGTATGTTGTTCGTTCACGGCTTTAGTCGTAAGCCGTTTATGCCTGTTTAAACCTGTTTCTAGGTACGAAACAATGGTCCCAGTCCCATCGAATACGCAGAGGTGAAGATCCAGGTTCCGTTCAAATATGACAAGGAAGAAGAAGAATCATATCTGCTGTACTTGATGGATGTGCAGGTGAGTCGAGTAACGCTCGAAAACAGTCGGACCCCTTCGGCAATCTTCGGAAATTTTCGGAAACAGTCGGACCCCTTCAGTGATCTTCGGAAATTTTCGGAAACAGTCGGGCCCTTTCGAAAATCTTCGGAAATTGATCGGAAACGTTAATGTGGCCGTAGCGAGCTCAGAATACAAGGCTTATTGTGTGACACGTCACACAACAATGACGCGTCACGCGCGGTTTGGATGGTACAAGTGTCAAAGAGACCAGTGATAATTGCTGTTTTATTTGCATGACGTTTAACTCAGTCACGCTGTAGAGAGACAAGAAACAAAAGTAACAAGGCAAGCCACTCGATCGAAAGATCATGGAACATTTAGTTTCGGGACATGCAGCTTAGATGTTGCAGTTGCCAGTATTTTGTTTTATTTTTTACTCAAATTTCACCACTGATAATTTCTTTCACTTCAGGTTCTTGGAAATGCAGGGAGCTGTAATGTGAAGGCTAATCCGCTAAATCTCCAGGTTAGTGGTATGGACAGTTTACAAACATAAAAAGTAGATGGATACACACTGAGTGGTCAAACAAAGAACCTCAAAATAAAATAAAAAACAAAACCGTCAATAAATCAGTTTTATCGATATCAGCTGGGTTATGCTAAAAGAGTTAAGGCCCGATCAAACGGTCACAACATTTGTCACAACATTCTCACAACATTAGTTGTAAGCCGATGTTAACCACCCCTCTCAACAATGTTGTGACAACATTCTTTTGTTCTTAAATGTTGAGAGGTTGTTGTGGCCGTTTGACAGGGCATGAGTGGTCACAACATGTCACAACACATGTTGTGAGAATGTTGTGACAATGTTATCGACTTTGATAGTTGACTCGGGGCAGTTTTGGCGGGAACTGCACACACGTTCGGCACGAACGTAACACCGCTGTGTGATAGACTTTCGCATGAACCATTGTTGTTTATTACTATTTTTAGCTGACAACCAATTCCAGTCAGGTTGATCAACAATCCAGTTCCTCCGCGGCCAAAAACAAGACGTGAGGAGCAGTCAAGTGTGGAACTGGTAATTAAATCAGCATTCTTTTATTCCAATGCAAAAATACATACTGACATAAGAGCTGTTTTCTAATTGTAAAACCATCAACCTGAGAAATGTTAACGCAACGAACCTATCTGAACTCGAAGCAGAAACGTGCAATCGGCGTCAAGCGCGGGAAAACGTGTAAGCGATGTAACCCGCCGAGCGCGGGAAAATTTGTAACCTACGCCGCGCGAAAACCGATGCTTTCACTAACTGGTAAAAACACGTTACACGAGATTTATGAACCAATCAGAGAGCTCAGGAGCAGACGCTCTTGGGAGTGAAAATGTTAATTGGCGGATTCTCACGGTTATTTTTCAGCCATGCAAATCCAACAGCGACATGACATGCCTCAAGTTTTCCTGTTACCTAGGAAGAATGAGGCGAGGGGATCAAGTGAAGATACAAATGAGGTCCCGTCTGTGGCAGAACACCCTCATAGAGGTACTTTAATCGTTCATTCTCAAACTCATTAATAATTCATCAAGATCATAACCGTGACGGTGGTTTGGACATCTGATCTTAATTAGCATATATTTTTACGATTTTATTTCTTCGTTTACTCCTTAGTTTTAGTTTCCATTGAGAAGATATATCAAACACTCGAGACAGTGTTTCATCACATTTCCAAACACCTTGAATTTCGTCAAAAATACTCCGCTAGGTGTTGTATTTTCAACTCTCTTCTCGGTGTTTGGAAATGTGATGAAACACAGCCTCTCGTGTTTGATATATTACAAGAAACAGTGCTTTGTTTTGTGTTTGATTGAAGTCTGTGTCTGTTTACAGGCGAAGGTTGGTTCGGTCCTTTCCACGACCGCCGAAGTTGTCCCACCCTCGTCTGTTACTGAACATAACAATGATGACAACTTGGTTCAGGTTTGTACCTCTTGTACATGCGATAAGTTGAGCCATGCTAATCAAGCGAATCGAACCAATACCTTTTTCGTTCGCAACAGGAATCCAGGAGTTGACTCAGTTCATGTAGTGAGAGTTCTTAGTTATTATTCATATATGAAGTAGAAATTGTAGTTATAGAGCGTAGTAAAGCAAAAAAGCAATTCAGCGATTACTTTCGACACTCAATTGAAAAGCGCTCTATTTTGTTAAGAACAGGAAGTGAATATTGCTATTGTTTACAGATAAAACTCACTGCTAATCCCAGGACCACGCCAAAAAGCGGAGGTGGAAAAGTGGCTGCTTGGATCATTATCGTGTCTGTCCTGGGTGGATTTCTGCTTTTCGGCCTTGCAGGATTTGCTCTCTACAGGGTAAGTGCCTTATTCCTGCCACTCCCTCCCCTCTCCTCTCCCCCCCCCCCCCCCCCCCCCCATGTTTTTAATGTGCGCGCGCTAACTCAATCTCGTTCCCAGAGGCCGCGATCCTTTTGGTCAGCACCAAGGGCGTTCGGTCACCGCTGACCGAAACGCGCTGGCTCTGGGGACGAGATTGGCCCTAACTATGCGCGAAATTATGCGCAGTAAGGATGCGCAGAGCAATACAGAGGGATCACCTTAAAAGGGACAAATAATAGAGAAATGACAGTTACTTTTCTTCCCTTGTCAGTTTGGTTTCTTTAAACGGAAACGCTACGATAAAGACGACGTGACCGAGGAGGAGATGACACCCATGAAGGCACCGAGCGCTGAGGACAACGGCAAATAGGGCCCAGTCCATATTTAGAAGACGCGGTTGGTCCTGGGACAGCGGCGATAGCCTTCAAAAATAGACGCTTCGATTCAGTTTATAACACCAAACAAGATGCAACAATGTCTCTGAAGTTTGGGACAAGGAAGTTCGAAGAGCAATGTAGTGTTTGACATTGTTAATGTAGAAATAGAAAGATCTAGTTTTCTTTAGTTTTATGAATGGCGAGCTTCACATCATCTGTCTTTATCAGCTAGTATAATGTAATATCAAGTTTTGACAGTATATTTAAAGAATACTTAAATATTTTTCCAATTTTTCCAATAACCGTAGCCCTCGCGATGACCGGTAGAGGAGCGCGAAGCGATGTCTGTATCAAACCCTTTCACTCCCAAGAGTGCCAAGTCCAAAACTGTGTAAAAAAATCTTGAATTTCATTTTGCAAAATTGTCAAAAAACAAACAGTACCACATGAACGTACTGCTCTATAGCTTTCATTTGAATGGTCACACACGAGGGTTTCATCCACAGACTTAAAAGTTAGAACCACATTTATTGACTGAAGGTGACTCTGGGAGTGAAAGGGTTAAGTCCATAATAACCGTTTGAAAGTGGAAACTATTTATTCAAGGATACATTAGACGAGAAGAAATATGCCTATATATATTTAGAATAAAAGTTCAACGTTTCTAGCATGATGGGCTCCTGCATGAGGTTAATTCTAACTCGTCCTCGGAGACCCAGGGGCAGATGAGAAAAATCGGCGCGATTTCACCCATTTTAACTTCATCTGCCCCCAGGTCTCCGAAGATGATTCTAACCAGGCTAGTACCCGGGCATTCCCTTCCCGCTCACTAGATTTGGCGCGAAATTTCATGACGTCACCGAATCACGTAGAGTGGTTCCCAGTTCTTTTACGTGTACTTCGCGCTCGCTCGAGAGAGGAAGAGAACGTCTTAGGGACAAGGCTGGATTCTAACTGTGTTTACCCGAGACGGACTGTATATAATTGCAAGTAAATAAATTAATTGATAGTTACCCGACTACTGATTGGGCCGAATTGTTTTTGTGTCATTCGTTATCCATGAACAACACTGAAATAAGGAAAAGGGAAATCGTTGTTCAGTGTTTCAAGGTGTTATGTCAAGGATGGCACATCTACAATCATTTAGCCTAAATTTGTCAAGTTCGCCATTCGTAATCCGTCTCAATCTACCCCAATCTTAACCATCCTTGTTTCGTTTTAGTTTATTATAACCTCTTTGCTGTTTTTCTATCTTAGCAAATCGTTATTTTTAGGTTTCCTTCGATTTAAAAGTAATTTTGTAGACCACTTAAAAATACTTAAAATTTCCTTACGCATTTTCGTTGGTTCTAACTATGCTCAAGTCAGTCCCAGGTCAGTGAAGACGACGGCTCTGGTTATCCATAACATCTTTATTGATTTAATATTTAACCACAGAAGTCCTTTCTAATAATATCTGAATTTAAGTTTAACTTTAAATCAAAGTGATTTTTGCAGTTATAATGCAACTTGCAGTTTTACACAACTATATAAGAAAGCTCAGAAAAAGCTAAGACTCGCGTTGGTTTGCACGGAACAGCAAGATGGTACAGGCCTTCCGCAGGGACATGGTTTCGAATCTAATCTCGGGCTTCGAGATTTTTTTCTGAACTTTCTTTGCAACTGCTCAAGTTACTTTACAACAGCAGAAATCTCTTTCATTTACATGCTTTCTTTATCCATAGCTCACAACTCATTACATATGTACATTACCACAATATCCTAATTATAGAGGCGATAGTTCAACGAAGAAATTTACGCTCTTTTCTATTTTAAAATTACCTCCTGAATTCTATTTAAGCTCGACTGTTCTAGATCCTCAGATTATGGCGAAAAGAAATGAGAAACATAAACCACCAAGATCTGAGAACCTGTAACAAGTTATCGATTTTTTTCTAACAAGATGAAGCAATCTTTTGTACAGCTTCTGAAAATTTGTTTCATTTTTAATCCTACCCTCATCCCCGCCGAGGTCCTGGGGAAGAGACTATACACTATCACCCAACTTCGTTCCCAGGTTCTTTCATTTCAATGGAAACGAGGTTGCACGACTTTACTGTCAATGGCCGAGGGAGATCTGGATCACAGTGGGAAATGTAGCCAAGCCTTTTGTTGTGAAAAACAATTGCTAATACCAAATATACATAATTTAAATTCTAAAATAATTATTTTTCTCTAAGTGCACATGTGTTTTAGCACAATTCACCTAACATTCTTTACCGTTTGTGTCAAAAATAATCTAAAAATTACAAAATTCTTAAATGAATCAAATTGACCTATAAAAAAATAATAATATAAATACAAAATTATATTTTCGACTTTGCCTGAAATTTATGCCACTGAAACTCGTTTCCAGTAACGTTAAAACTCGTCGCTGTCTTCCAGAGGATGCCGCGGAGGCCTGTGCTCGACTTGCACAGCAGTTCCATCGCGATTGACAAACACAAATTCACGGTCAGGAGACTCGACCCGAAACAAGCCTTCGGGGGAGAAGTCATTTACGTTTTCTCGTTCATTTAACGGGTTGGAAGGCCGCAGTGGAAGCTCATTAACAGTGTCAAACAAAGGATCCGTCCCAATTGAGACACTTGTGCTGGTAATCTGGCCTTGGACGCCATTTTGGTCGTGCACAATCGACGGTTTAGTGTCAGGTTCACCCTTCTCCGGCTCAACATAACATGATCCAGTTGTTGTGTAATTCTCATGGTGTGTCCTATCCTCGCTATCAGCAGCAAGACCTTCTCCACAAAACAGTGAATCAATGGTCTCGATATCAGCATGTCCTTCGCCAAAACTAGAAAACAGATCGGCGGTATCAACCTTTAGGTCGCCTCCCTGAACAGCGAAATTTTGCTTTGGATTTTCCACGCTATCTTCTTGCTCTGCCAAGCTCACTTCTACGTTGAGAGTTTGTAACTCTTCGAAGTATGGTTCCTGAACACTTTGCGTCGTTTCGGGCGTTTCCGCGACAGTCACTGTTAAGCTGCTTTCGTTATTTTCCTCGCCTTGCTCGCTGGAGTCCGCAGATTCTTCCGGCTTCTCTTGCGCTTCAACATCACCGCCTGACATAAAACTACTTTCTGTTTCGTCCGAATTCTCAAAATGACCAAAGTTGGCAAGCATCGGGACGGGTAGACCCTCGGGAAGACCCTTGGGAATATCACCGTCCCTCTGTTGATGAAGGGACGGGATTTGCAAGCGGGAGGCAATGTTGTTATCGATCTCCATAAAGTCGCACTCGGTTTCCATTGTTGATCCACGAAACGCCAGAGTTCCTTTCAAAAAATCTCGTACCTGTTGAACATTTAAAGGGGCTATGTCACGCTATTTTTTGCTATTCTTCCCTGTATTATATTTTACGAGCTCTAAACTCAAACATGTGAATGAAATATTAATTCAAAGATGGAATCTTACTTACATAACAAACACAGATAATTTCTAAGCATTATTTACCACTTGTTTCATACAAATGGACTTAACATTTAAAAACGTCGGGCCATCGATTTTTGATTTTAATTAACATTTTCGCAATCCGTTTCAATCTTGTCCGATTTTGACCATCCGCACTTCATTGCAGCTTCCTAGTATTTGTTTTATGTTTTTTCTATGGTTTGAAACCATTATTTAGTGGTTTCAATCTATGTTAAGATTAGTTTTTGTGTAACAGAATTGCCGAGTAAGGAACGTTCATTCAAGTAGCCTGCTCTTGCATACTGCAAAATTCGCTCCAGTTTTGTGGGCCTCCATCTCTCCGCTTATAAATCCCCTCCCCTCCCCGCTTAGTAAAAAAAAAGCCGCACTTGGGCCAAACTGCTCCACACTGCTGGAGCTTATCCTGGTTTCTGTAGCCGAATTGGAGTAATGCTACTCCCATGGGATGCTAGTCCATCGCAGGTCCAGCATTTTGCCGCCGGTGCCCATTTATACTCCTGGGTGGAGAGAGGAGGCACTGAGAGAGTAAAGTGTCTTGCCCAAGAACACAACACAGTGATCCCGGCCAGGGCTCGAACCCAGACCGCTCGGTCCGGAGTCCAACGCGCCCTCCCCGCTTAGTAGCCCTCTCTGAAAAACGTTCAGACAGTAAAAGTCAAACAATATTTCTTGCCTGTTTTAAGCCCGCTAAGCACAGGTATACGACATCCCGGACACAATCTTCATCCTTTGAAAGTTCGTCTTGAAGAAGGTCTGCAATGGAATAACAACAACAAAAAAACTCGTGACAAACTGAAAATGACATCTTTCTCATTTCATTTACCGACACATGTTTCCCTCAACTGGATTAGCAGTGGCGGATCCAGGGGGAGGATCTGGGGGGTCCGGACCCCCCCCCCCCCCCCCCACCCCCATCAGACCTTAGGGTTTTTTTGCTTTCTCCATTATCCATAGCAAAACCATCTCCAGGATCCACCAAAATGCACTTTTCAGAGCCTGAAATCTCAATTTTTTTCTGGGAGAGGCCCCAAACACCCCCTCCGCGCCTTTACTCCTGCCGTCTAATTCCAAAAAATATCCTTCAATCTATTTCACATTTTTGGGAAAACCCTGGGACCCCCCTATCCAAAAATCCTGGATCCGCCCTGATTAGCAACTAGGCTAGAGTACAGACTTGGTATAAAGCTAACTCTCACCGATGTACGAATCCATTTTCCTGCGCAGTACAAGTACAACCCCTGCATTTTATCGAGCTCTGATTTCAGCGAAGAGACCTGGTGCTGAAGCCGTTCATGATCCTGCAACAGGAGCAGAGATTGGACATCACTTTCAAATAACTTTTGAAGTTCGTAATCCGTCTTAATCTTCACCAATCTTCGCCATCCTTGTTCCTGTATGGTTTATTATCACCTCTTTGGTGTTTTTCTACCTTAGTTAACTATCATTTTGAGGTTTTCTTTCATTTGAAGGTGATTTTGTACATCGCCAGCAAAAATTACTTGATAAATCGTAACAGCTCCAAATTCTCCCAGCCAGAATTATAGGAAATGTATGTAAAACTGTAAGGAGAATATTGAAGCTGAGCTAAGTCACATATGGCGTATCTTCATAAATTGAACCTAAATTTTTCAAGTTCGTAAATCCGTCTCAATCTAACCCAGTCTTAGCCATCCTTGTTCCTGTTTGGTTTATTATGACCTCTTTGGTGTTTTTCTACCTTGGTAAACTATTATTTTGAGGTTACTTTCGATATGAAGGTGATTTTGTACATCGCAAAAAAGACTAATATTTCGCGACAAAGCATTTACCTGAACCAGTTCATCAAACTCTACCCTGGAGCGAGCCCTGGGCCGAGTCATAAGCTTCCCTTTGAGTGGATTGCTGAGCGACTTCAAGCTCTTCCCAGGACTCGCGGAATGGGAACCCGAGTCGGTACGCTCTCTCATCTCGGGGGCTGGGACAGAGACTGGACGGGCCGGCCGTGAGCCCCTGGGAACAAGCTCCTCCACTAAAAAGGAAAACAAAAATTCTCAAACTGATAAATTTTGAATACAGTTTAAAAACCTATAAAAAGGAAACTTCTTGGCCTGACCTGCGAGATTCAAGCCAAAAATTCCATACTAATGACGTAGCTCTACAGAGATCCGTGTAGTGTCTCTGATTGGTTAATTCTTGCGCGCGAAATTCAAAACCGAGCAACAACCAATCAGAGACACTACACGGGTCTCTGTAGAGCTACGTCATCAGTATGGAATTTTTAGGTCGAATCTCAGACGTCTCTCTCGCAGTTTTGGAAAGTGTGCTGTCCGAAGAGAGAATGTGTTTTATCAAATCAAGAAGTTTTCATGGGTTTTTTCAGTATATTCAATATTGAACAACTTTTGCATATCGAATGCACTGACATACGATCGCGACGGTTAACACTGCCCGGCTATGAAGCCACTAGGAGCTGGTCAATTTCACAATCGACTGGACAGCTCCCAGTGACTTCATAGCTCAGTGGCAGAGCATTTGCACCAGAATCGCAAAGGTCATGGGTTGGAACCCCGTTGGTATGGGGGCCTGAATTTATTTCCAGGCTTTCTTTACAACTGCTAAGAACTCTTTCTCTTTAGTTGTAGTATATTGTTTACCATTATTCGTGATTCTCGGCGCCTGTTGGTTCAGCGGTTTCCCTGTAGGCTTCACGGCTGTTGGCTTGGCCGGTTCCATAAACTGCTGATACCGCTTCGTGAATGACGTGAAAGCAGACGGCGGTCTCTTGGTCCTTGTTTCTATGGTAACAAAGAGATCGCTAGTTACGTGGGCTTAAAAGATCACGTGTCTCAGAAGTCAAAACAAGGGATGTACCTTTCTCATGGGGAATGTCCCGGATGAATCGATGGGATGGGCCGCGGACGAACGTGGCAGCCGTGGACTGGATCGAGTTGAAGATGGCTAGATGGGAAATGAAAAATAGTGGATGAAGAAAATAATTTATCAGCATCAAAATTTCACTCAGACATAATAATTTTTTTCTCTCCAAAACAGCAAAGAAAACTAAGTTTAGAGCGGACTTTAGACTCGCTCTTACATACTGTAAATATCACATATCTACAAATCTAATCCTAGCAGTATGCGGGACGTTTGTCACATTTGAACCTAGTTGTATGGCCTAAGCTCCCACGAGTCTCCTGTAGCTCAGTGGTAGAGCGTCCGACCGGTGTACGGAAGATCATAGGTTCGGCTCCTGTTGGGGGAACTCGGAATTCTTTTCCCAAATAGCTTGACTGTTACATGTGTCACTGACGGAGTTTGATAGTTTTAAACTTTTGAATTCTCCCAAACTTTCTCGAGTGGGCTATGTAAAACACGCGCCATTTTTCTATTTCTCAGATATACAGTCGGGGAAACAAGAACCGGTTTTGGCAAATCTTCGTGGAAGCACTCGAAGAGTTTCCGAATCTTTTTATCCAATCAGAAACTAGCGCGAGCACTCACGAGTACTCCGAAAGCAATCGCGCCAGCAAATACGTCATGTTGCTTAGCAACTCAGTCCCGTCTCGGAGGCGGGATTTCGTCATCAACTGGTACTTATTCCCCTAGCTGTATAGCCGGCAAACAGCAAAAACACCTCTCTGTCAAGTCTTACCTTATTTTCTCTCATTATCAACGCATTTTTTGACGTAATGATACACGTCATCATAGACGCGGGGAGATTTCATCAGATAACCCATACAGGCCGAGTAACTTCCTCGAAGGACTGGAAACAAACAGCAAACCGTTAGTAATAAAAAATAAAAGTGACGGGAGGTGATCGTTGGGAATTAAAAAGAAACTCGTTAAAGGTAGCAGAATCTAAGCGGCGAAGCTGTGAGCCTCGAGCCGCACGGGTGCGGCGAAGAAGGAAGGTGTTTTTTTCCTCCCTCTCCCCAATCTCTCCTCGTTTTTTACACCTAATTTGCATAATTATTTACTTTCACTCGCACCAAGGATCTGAGGAAAAAAGACCGACTCTCGCAGTCTACGAGGGTGCCCTTCCCTTACCCCAAACACAGGTCCAAAAACAGACCTTTTCAGGGCTACCCTCACCCAGACGATCACAGCAGACGAACTACTGAATATACAACTGGGTTCAAACCATTAAATTTTACTATGAAATTAACTACAGAAAATGGTGCGAATAGGCCAATTTCGATATATCACAATTCTGGCTAGCTCCAAGGCTTAGAGGAACAAAAAAAAAAAACGAGGGTGTGGAATGAATAACTTGATTCAGTAATTTATTTGCATTAGTCTATCCCCCAAGCCTCGTCAGAAGTTTGATATATCTACATTGCCTACTAAAACGTTTACACAGCAAGCATACGTTTGTCTCTGATGGCCCCCAACATGCTGATGTAGATATAATCCACAAGATCCAACATTGGTCCGTCAGCGAACAGTGCGTCCCACAACACGAGAACATCATCCATTGGAAACTCGCGACCAAACAGTAAGCGAATCCAGCGACTGCCAACCAAAGTGAATTAAAAAAAAAAACATTATTTATTTTAGTAAACACCACTTTTTCTTCATTTTCTTCAATTCTTCATACCATCTTTCTTTATTACCACACATGATGCTTTTGACATTGCTGCTCCTAACAGTATGCAGGACGCGTGTTACATATGAACCTAGTAAATGGCCTAGCTCGCCACAAGTCTCCCTGTAGCTCAGTGGTTAGAGCATCCGACCGGTGTGTGGAAGGTCCTGGGTTCGACTCCCATCGGGGGCTCAGATTTTTTTTTCTTTGTCCCAACGCTTGTGCTCGTGACAAACTGAATTAATATCTTTCCCATTAGTAAGAGCACTTTTTTCTTCAATGAGTTTCTATTTGCTTCTAATTCTTCGTTTTTTGAAGTCCAAATTCCATTTTCCGATTTCATTAGAAAAGGGTTGTTCCCCCCCCCCCCCCAAAAACACGGTTTCATAACCCAATAAGGGTATATTGAGGCCTGCTTAAAGGAGCTATGTCACGATATTTAAGTAATTTTGTGCAGTATAATAAAAAAAAACTTCAAATCAAAGGAAACCTTGAAATAATAATCTATTAACGTGGAATAACACCAATGAGGTAATCATAAACCAAAACAGGAAAACAAGGATGGTTTAAGATTGGGGAAGATTGAGACGGATTGCGAACAACGAACTTGAAAAATTTAGGCTAAATTTCAAGATGCGCCATCCGTGACGTAGCTCCTTTAAGCCGTCAAGGCATTTTTTCTTTACTTACAGTCCATAGACTTGGGGTGTGATGTCTAAGTTCTTCATGTGAACCCACAACTCTGGGTCATATTTCCTCAACATATGTTCCTGGATTCGGTTCAGTTTCTTGACGATGGCTGTGGACTACAAAAACGTCATAAAAGATATCGTCAAATCTTTTTATCTGCCAGACAAGTTTCTGTCAAAAAATGCTTTACAAAATGTTACATCATTTCCTTCAAGCTAAATCTCAGTTTCCAAAGAATGAAAAATAAAGCTTTATGAGTGGCTAAAGTGAAACATTTTCTGTTCACTTTTTTCTCTTTTTGGCGAGCAAAGTTGCTGGAATTTTTTTGTGACTATCTTTCTTTGCAGGTTGCATTGCATCTTTGCACATGTTTTTTTGGGGAGGGAGAGGGGGGGGGGGGGGGATTGTCACCTCTCCCCCACACCTCCAGTTTTTCTTATGGCCCACCCCTTACAAGCCAAACAATAAAATTCACTTTAATAGTGTTGTACTAAAATTATCTAGCAACAATAGGCCCGCCAATGCGTGCAAAGACTCTTGGTATTTAATGTTTTCGTGTCCAGAATACAGTACCTGCGTCTATGTGGTGTTTGACTTACAGGCATAAGTTTCTTGATCTGTAAATGGTTCAACGTGAGGGTCCAGAAACTGGCAACATAAAGTGTGTTAAAAGAAAAATTTTCAAATTATGTCAACAAAAATGAGAGATATGACGTGGAGTAGACTGCAAGCAGTTGGTCTCAGTTTTCCTCAGATTCTTGGCACAAGCGGAAATGCAATAACTATGCAAAATTAAGTGTAATCGTCGCATCACCACTTTGCCTTGTCGCACCCCAGAAAAAATTAGGAAAATAAAGAGACTGCTCACAGTCTAGAGGTGGAGTGGATTCAGAACAAAAAAACGTAACTTAAGGTAACCATAAAGTTCCAAAAGTATTGACCCCCTGAATGTAGTGATAAAATTTAATGGTTGTTATGAAAATAAACCCCCAAAGTTGCGACCTAAAAGTCAATGATTATTATTCAACTTTTCTCGGAAAAAAAGAAAAGAAAACAGTGATGAATAACAGATACCAAGGAGATTCTAAGTTACAAATTTTTCTATAAACAAACTAGAGTAAACCCGTTGTTTTCCATGTTCTCAGGCTACAATAATTTATTATTGCCTGCGATCATTACAGAAACAGGGCCTAACAGGAATTACAAGTTTTGGAGCCTATCTGAGAAGGCTAATGAAACCAAGCCCACTGTTTTCACAGATACATGTATACTCACTTTATTTCTTTCAGGAAGGCCTTTGACTGGTAACTGAAGATACCAAGTTTCTGTCTGATCCATGAGTTGAAACAAACAGAGCACTGTTCAAAAATATAAAATCATTAAAAGTGACATTAAATTTTGGAAGCTGTATTGCTCTACTGTTAAATCTGGCAGATAATTTAACTCTATTCAGGTCCTTTTTAGCTCTCTGTCCCACTCTAAGCCAATGGAGATTGATATATTAAAAAAAATTATTATTTATGGTCTAGTTACCATGGACACAAAGATGTTTGTTTGTCCTTTAAATTCAGTACACATGAGGGGACTAGTCCCTGCAATAAATCCCCTGTAGCTGTTCGCATGAGGGGGACTGGTTGCAGGGACTTGTAACAAGACTACATGTGTGTATGTCCTGGGGACAAATCCCTTCAGCATACATACGAATGGACTTGATGCAGGTACAGTCTGATTTGGTCTTTGATTGGTTTATTTTCTTATTTGATCGCAGGGACTAATGATGTCCCACAAAACCAGAGACTAGTCTTTCCAATTCATGGGACATGTTGCAGGGGACCAAATTTTGGTTTTCTAACAAGAATGGGTAGTTCAAATGAAGGGACTTGCCTTCTCCTCGTGGGTTTATAATTCAGGCAAGTGTCTTGAATGGTCAGAAGGTATTTCAAGGTACATCCCCAAAAAGATTCCTTTTGTGTACTTACAATGCATCATGTTCCAAGAACTTTGGGTCCATAACAAATCTGGCCATCACTCTGTGGTTTAAGAAACAAAACATCAGCATTACTTTGGTAATCACAGCCTGGACAAGCCAAAATCTGTTCAATACTGCATACATTCCCTTACAACAGAGCTACGTTATTTGTTCAATGAACGTAAATAAGCAAAGTACATTCAAAGCTCTCTGAGCGGACACTCTCGTAAGCGAACAGCTCTACTTACGGCCGTCTTGACAAAAACCCTGTTTGAACTCTAGCTCATACAAACTCTGTATTGACACATTCCAGTAAGCGGCCAGCTCCAGTTGTGACACTTTTTCTGCTTCCCGAAGGTGTTCGCTTATGGGAGCTTTGACTGTAAAATAAGGGTAATGCGTATAGCAACTGAACTTACAAGTTTGAACCCTCCAGATATTGAGTAATCATTGTGTCCTCAGTTAGAACATACACAAGTGGTGCAAGGAGTTCATGCATCCCCTGTGATGAAAAGGGAACAAACAAATCAACAACAACAAATATTTTGTACCTTTTTAAGTCTGTGGATGAAACCCTAGTGTGTGACCATTCAAATGAAAGCTATTGAGCGGTACTTTCATGTGGGGCTGTTTATTATGCTGTACAAGGTGGTTCTAACTTTTAAGTCTGTGGATGAAACCCTAGTGTGTGACCATTCAAATGAAAGTTATCGAGCAGTACTTTCATGTGGTACTGTTTATTATGCTTTACAAGGTGGTTGTAACTTTTGAGTCTGTGGATGAAACCCTAGTGTGTGACCATTCAAATGAAAGCTATCGAGCAGTACTTTCATGTGGTGCTGATTCAAGACTTTTTCCTCAGTTTGAACTTAGCACTCTTGGGAGTGAAAGGGTTAAGTGGCGAACCCATTGTACCTGTTTGTAGCTCAAGGCTTCATTCTTTTTGGCATGACAGAAGAGTATATTCAGCATCATTTCCCTGCCAGAAAACAACCGTGTTAAGAAGTTACTACTGATAACTGAGAATTTGTGAACAACTTTGAAATCTCAAAATAAATGTTTCACCTACTTTACTTTTGATTGCTGGAAAAACTCAAGTTCTGGAAATCTGCGGAATAAAATGAAAGACAAAGCAAACCATAAGGACATAAACCTTGAGTACATGTACTTTTTGCGGGAGACGGGTGACCTAATGGTTAGCGCACTGGACTTTGGACCGAGCAGTCTGGGTCTGAGCCCTGGCCGGGGTCACTGTGTTGTGTTCTTGGGCAAGATACTTTACTCTCACAGTGCCTCGCTCTCCACCCAGGAGTAAATGGGTACCAGCGAATTGTCAGGGCAATCTGACAGAAAATACTGGGGGTTACCTGCGATAGACTAGCATCCCATCCAGGGGTGTTGCGATACTCCTCATCGCTTCATGCTATGGAAACCAGAGTTATATGCGGGAGTTATGTAGACAGACTAATGTATCAGTACATTAAAGGGTTATATTATACTTACAGTCTATCTAGATCCTGCTTTATTGTCGACTTTAACTCATTGTCCAGGAAATATTGTTTCCAAGGGCTCTAAAATTGAAAAAAACTAAAAGTGACTAAGTGGCAAAGAACCGATTAGATTAGATCTTTTACAGATCCTACGTATATCAGCAGCATTTTCCTTTGTGGTCCTTTGCCACTTATTCACGTCTGGGATTTTGTTGTCAGGACTCTAACTAATGACAAACAATGATAATTTTGATGATTTTATATAATTGCAATCAGATGGTAATTTTCCTAGCTTTCCAATACATTATTACATGTATTGCAATGGGCTTATTCCTGCCAACTCTCACGGTTGAAAACTTTGATCTCACGCCAGCTCACGCCTACGGACCAATTTCTCGCGCCTGGCTGAAAAATTGCAGCTATTACAGCATTAACTGACACACTTTCGAAAAATATGTTAACTTGAACCAATACGAGGAAACATAGTCCTATAAATAATGCTGTATGTCGAGTTTGAATCCTCCAAACCGTGTCTGAACACATTGTAGAACTGGATACGAACTCTTCGTTAACGTTTGGAAATCGTCGGTTCATCTTGAGTTCGGAAATAAAGACAAAAATCTCACGCATTTGACTCAGGAAAAGTTGGCAGGTATATGGGCTACCGACCGAACATTTTGTTAGCCATAGGCGCAAGTTTACAGAGAGCTACTGCATCATTTTATCAAGCACCATAGGCAAGCAATGCGTACATAGAGCTTTTATAATACAGCACTCAGACGACAGTGCACTCACAGTTTCCTCTTGAGAGAGAGGATTGAAGACGGACAGATCTAGATCCTCATTCTTATCCTTGTTTGGATCAAACAAACACTAAAAGAAAACAAAAACTTGGAGTTAATGATTGGAAATAATTAGCATTTATTAATAATTAAAAATTTATTACAAAATATAATAATTATTATATAGAACTTTGACCATGCAACACAAATAATAATTTATTTACTCATTAATTAATTACAATTAATTATACCTTTTAAATATTAAATATTAATTACTTTGTCAAAGATCTTCACTTGATAAAATTACAGGCTAAACATTTTAAATACTCTAACTTACAGTATTTTACATGTAAATACAGTAGACTCCCGCTATCTCGAGCTCGGTTATCTCGAAAACCCCGCTATCTCAAACTCAAACCCATTTCCCTTACCCTTATTTTTCAGTCATTTACTATCGGCTATCTCAAACTCCTCGCTATCTCGAACTGCTTTTCGTTCCCCTTGAGAGTTTGAGATAGCGGGAGTCTACTGTAGTATGTACAGTATTCTGTACCACAAAAAATAAAAATATGTCTAATAAATAATAATATTTTTTATTAAAATCATTACAAGGGTGAAAATATCTTACTTTCTTCTTGAACTGGACATATTCATTTCTGAGTTGAGTTGTTTTTGCTATCCACTCATCTTTGCATTCAGGAAGACTCTCTAAAAAACCTGTCAAAAGATGACATCATGAAAACCCTCTGTCACATAGCCACAATATCCAACGTTATTTAACCCTTATATACAAGCTACATAAACATTGTCACTTATTTTGAACCTGTACATACAGAAATATTAACAACTCCCGAGGAGACTTCCATCATGCAGAAAGTGGTGAAGAGTTGATCAAGGCTTAAACTGATATACATTATAATGTAAATTGATCCAGCTTAAGACATACTGTAACAAGACAAACTCATTCCACAAACCTTCCAACAGACGCTCCTGAACTTGCAAAACCGGAGCTTGCCATCTAATGCATGTTGTCGGATCTGGAATAAGGTTACAAATTGAAAGTCTGTTTCAATTCCAGAACTTTGATATAACAAGCCTAAAAGCCTGGTTTTCACTATACATGTAGCAATAATAATGCAATAATATGGTCATGAATATACAATGTATACTACTGCTGAAAAAGGAAACAACCATCTTACTGTACCTTGGTGTAATATGCAGTTGAACCAAAAAGCACTTCCCATTCTTTCCTTTAGTTAAAACAAAATCAGTGAAAAAATATATCTAATTATCTTGAGTTTCTGTCTTGTTACACGTTAACTATCATTATATTCACTCATATCCTAGCTTTGCTAGTACAGCAAAAAACCTTTCAGTACCTTAATGTAATTCCCATGTAGAATCCCGATTTCTTGAACCCTCGATTTCTCAAAAACCCTGATAACTCAAACCAAAAGTCGTTTCCCTTGGATTTGTTTCACTATAATTTTACCCCCAATATTTCGAACTACCGATTTCTCAAACCAATTTTAACTTCCCTTGGACGTTCGAGAAATCGGGATTCCACTGTATAACAAAATAGTTGGCGAGGGTCACGCATCCTTGGAAAATCTCCAAACTACATGACTTTTTTTTGTATGTCTCTCAGGATATTATAAGTAATTAACATACATCATTACTGCAGCAAATTTGAATATACATATATGTACTAGACTTTTGGTTCTTACTAAACATTTGTCGCTACATCCAAAAATTATTTCTCAAAAGATGATACTAACAGAATGCCCCAACTGCCCATGATAGCACTGCCCCTGCAAACACACCTACCGGTATACGTACATGTATTAAGTAACATATACATGTAGCTTACTCTAAGTTTTTTTGCTCATCGGATGCATGAATCACTGAACTGGCTGAGCTGTAGTCCGAATCAATTTCACTTCCATCAACAGAAATGAAACTGAGCCTCTGATTGCCGAGAGGGTCTTCAAGAAACGACGACCTCTGTGAAGATGATTGATCATCTGCAATGAGAAAAAAATGACCAAGGGCTATAATTAAAGAATTTAGTGTTAAGATGCAGTGGCCTAATTAATGGTTAGTGCGTTGGACTTCAGATCAAGCAGTGATCATTGTGTTGTGTTCTTGGGCAAGACACTTTACACTAGCAGTGCCTCTCTCCACCCAGGAGTACATTGAATGGTTACAGGCGACAAATGCTGGGGGTAACCATCCAGGGGGAGCAGTAAACTAGTCGGCTTCATGCTACAGAAACAGGGATATTACATGTAGCTCCGGCAGTGTGGGCCAGTTTGGCCCAATTGTAGACTTACCTTATTTACCTCAATCATAGTACTTTGTGCACCCAAACAGTGCCACTATTTTTGGTAAAAGTAGAGACTGTCTGCACTCAGATACTAGGTCATATATTGGTTGCCAGTCCATTGCAGGTTATCCCCCAGCATTTTGTGAGGTTTCCCTGACAGTTCACTGTTACTCATTTAATATACTCCCGATAGAGAAAGGCACTGTGATCTTGCCCAAAAACAAAACACAAAGAGCTTAGCCAAGGGTCGAACCTGGACTGCTCAGACACACTAACTATTAGGCCCCCCATGACCAACCTGAAATTCTCATGTTCACAGTCTAGTGTTTTAATGAATATCTTTCCCAGTGTTGAGCAAATTTTAATTCAGTTTTCCCAGATAATAACAAAAACAGACACAAGCGTAAAGTATTAGACTCCCTGCAGTCTGTAATAATTTCTTGAGGTTAGCTGAACTTGACATTCATAAAGCTTTATCAAGATGTTTACTTTAGGGCTCCTTGCATTTGATTACCAAAAAGTAATTATAACAGAACCTCAAATACCAAATTTTAAAATTAACATCAAAAGTGAAACTAAGAAACACAACATACCAAATATTGAAATAACCATTGTAAATAAACTATAAAAATAATTACCGGTATTTTAAATTAAGGAAGTTGTCTAGAAGCCGCTCAATTTTATACTAATTTAATATAAAGAATAATGCCAAGTTGGATTATGGAAATAATTTAAATTTGGCAAAATTTACACACATGAATAAAATTATTTTTAGAAATCTCATAAATATGAATGATCAGATCTCTTCTTTGGTAGTTATATATAGCCGAGCAGATCATGCCATTCTTTGACGTCATTGGTAGATCAAACATTAAAAGCAATGTTAGCGGTGAGCCATGGCTTCAACTGTAGCGGTGAAAGCTCACCCATTTGACTTTCAACTAAGTTCTCAGCGATACAGCAGAACCAAATAAATTCAATTGATTTTAGGTCTAGTCACAAATTAGTTAGTTTTTCGACATTACTATGTGAAAATCTTTAATAATTAACAAAAGGAGTGTTTTATGGTTACAATGATTCGTTTGTTTGTTGCTTACTGGCAACAAATGATTTTTTCTACTTAATTTTTCCAGCTGCCTGAGTCGAGTGATAATTTTGCAAGATATAAATCATATCACGGCAGTTGAATACAAATTTTCTAAAATTGGATATTTCCATTTCACATGGAATAAATTGAATTTTGCATCACTAGGCAAAACCAAGATTTACCTTTAAAACGATCGAAAATGCTTTGTTTGAATTACGTCAAACAGTTTTGAATTCCAACCCAAGATTTGAATATTGTAATCAGTTTGTTTTGAATTTCTAATTAGATATGGAAAGTCATATGTTTACTGAATTATTGAAAGTCAGATACCTTTTTATAATATTGTGTAAATCAAATAATATTGTCGCTTGGTCTGACAAGATTACCAGATTTACATTAAAATTGTCTGCAACAATACACACACAAAAATCACTACACCCATAGAATCAATAAAAGATTTGGATATGCATAATATAATTTGCTTTTGAAAAAAATCATTTTATCAGGACAGAATTATAACCTCGCACTTCTTTTTACCAGTATAGAAATACAAAAGTATGTGGTATATATATCAAAAGGATTAATGAAACTCTTCTTTGGAAAAATGGCTAATAAAATTAAAATTGACAAACTGTGTTATTAAATTAAACGCTCCACGACATTTTGACTTTGGATGGTATAAATATATAAAGCTTAGTTCAAAAGCTTAATTTAAAGCACTGTTCAAATTTCAACCCTGTAGATTTATTTTCTTGGTAAAATTAATTTGAATTCAGCTGACTTCAAGATGGAGAATTATAGAGAATCAACTTCATATGTCAAGTTTATAATGGACCGGATTTGTAATCAGACACCTGAATTAACTGAAGTTCGACATACGAAAATGTAATTCGGCGTCAAACTCAAAGCGAAATTCGACTCAATTTGAAAATTGAATAGGTCAGATATTCACGTATTCATTTTATTTTGAAAGAACCTACGATATTCTATGTAAACTTAACTTACATCACAGTTTATAATTACCGTATTCGTCATGTCAATCAAAGTGTTCTTAAGATATGTGCATGTCGGCAGAACGAGCTCTAGAGATCAGTTTCAATTTTGTAAGCTGTGAGAACGATCTTTTCCTAACTTTAGCTACAAATATTTCTTATATTGTTCTTGATCTCAAACAAGTAAAAAAAACAAAAATCAGTCATCCGTCAAATGATAGAATTAATTTAAGCTTACGAGCTTTACAAGATCAAGCTTACCTCGGTCTAGATCTTCGACTGGGCTTGGCGTTTTAGATCCCGTTCCAAACCGATCTAAAGCTTTCAGAATATCGTCTGTAGAGATATTCTTTCCTTGTCCGAGTATTTATCCATTTCATTTAGTAGTTTAGACACCATAAATCGTATTTCTAGGCTCCATAAAACTTCTGTGTGAAGGTGTGCGAGCTCTGTAAATGGAAGCCATTTTGGTACGAACGAAAATATTGCAGGCTCATGCAGGTTTTTGTGATCAAATGTAAATTTCTCCCAATCAAAACACAACAAAATATTGGACAAAATATTGGACAAAATATTCAAAAACATTCTATACTCTACACAATTTTGCAGACAGATTCTTGTTGCAATGAAAGCCTTGGAAGATGTTGGCCTGCCTGTAAAGGTCTGTAAAAATAAAAAAAATTCAGTATGATTTTGACCAATTTCCAATGTTTTGCGAAGGGGAGGGGTGTAGACTGCACTAAAAATAGCAAGGGGAGGGGTAGGGGAGAGGTAAGGTAAGTTTTAATCAGTTTAAAGTAAAAATAAATTAAAAAAGAAACATCATAATTATGCAAAGAAAAATTCATATGAGACAATATTTGAAAGCTCTAGAGCAAAATCTAAACAAATCCTCAGAAAATTCATGTAGCAATCTTGCACGAAAAAATTACCACCCCTCCCCTCCTCAGATTTCTAATTGTCCATAACGCACCTTGATACGGACAGTCGACGGACGGTTTATACAAATTGATTTTCTTCAGCTGTTCAATCTGATGAGTTTAGCTTCAATCAAAATGATTTAATGTATGTGTATGTATTTAATCCCTCGTGCAATGTTGACAAACTTTCAGGTAAGGTATAAAGCGAAAGGGCTAGTTCGTTCGGGTTTGCAGGGGTTTGTACCGAGTGTCTGTAGAACATGATACAGTACTGTAATTGAGTTCAGAAACTTTTTACTTTCTCGAAAACAGCGTTAAGCCTTTGTTCAGTTGAGGAATGGGGACAGGAGCGAGCTCGAACTCTTCACGATCCACTGGACGAGCCGCTGTAAACACAGCTGTTGTGACTTCCAGATGGAAAAAGAATGCACGCTCTTCGACAACTTCGAACTTGGCGCCATGTGCAGAGATAGCAGAGACCCCTCGGGCAAGCAGTCAGAAAGAAATCAAAGCTGAAGAAAGGTAAGGATGCACTACGCGACCCCACAAATTTATAAATGGAAAACGTCTGACAAAATTAGTAAGGCCGATCTATTGACCCGATTGACCCTTTGCAATTTAATAAAGCTTACCTTAAAAAATTTTAATACTGGAACCCTGGGTTACATTTTCCACTTCGGTTGGTTCAAGGACTCATCGTGAAGTATAATTAACACAAACAGTAATTAACGTAGACTATATTAAAGATTTTAATGATAACGCAATTTGTGTTCAAGAGGCTTCAGGTGAACCCCCCCCACCCCCCCACCCCGGGCCCGGGCCTCCCTTGATTTTTCAAGGGCACACCATCTCGATTTTAAACAGCTGAATTCTCTTTCAACCATTCTTTTATCCACCGATACTAAAGATTGAATGAACTTCTAAGAAAGTAGGTTTGATTGGCATCAGTGTCACCATAGCAACACATTGATGATATCATGTATTTTACATAGGCCGTGCCTGCGCCTAAATGGATAGCCCAATTAAAATCAGATCAGTATTAAGTAGGCTAGCCTGCGTAGCTGGCTGGTCTTGTTAGCGCACAAAGTAAATTTTTAGCGGCAAAGCCATGAAAGCGAGCAGCATAGCCGCGAGAGTCTGGGGCGGGGAGGGTACTATATATAGTAGGCTATAAACCGGGGTGCTACATGTATTTATGAAATAAACAAGATACTAACTAATTGCAGGCTCTGATTGGCTCAAAACCAATTACCATGACTCTTGACTATTACATTGCTTTGTGCTTTTATATTTGCATAAAAACAATAGAAAATGTTTTCTGTATAATTTTCCATAGAGTTATGGTAACACTCATGAAGGTTATGGAGAACAAGAAATGCTGTGGAGGCGAGTGTTTCCACAGCATTTCTCGTTCTCCCAAACTTCACCCATGTTACCATAATATATGAAAACACGGTGTCAGTATTGTACTGTTATGGTATATAGAAAGCGAACCGGGGTGATATAGTAGTCTCATCTGATTTTGACATATCCATTCTAGGCATAACATTATTTTTACATATCACCAATTTTATCGACATCTAAGCTACAAATTTTAAAAAATTAAATAATTTTAATTTAAAATCGCTTGAATATCCCATGCAGGCACATAAAAAGCAACAAGAAGCCAGTTAGCCCGGCTACATCTACCTCCTTGCAAACTCCTTCTAAACAAGGAAAGGACAAAGGGAAACCCAGTGAAGCCAAAAGTGGTGCTGCAACAACTGCAAAGCTGCCTCCATCAGGAGATAAAAAACAAATCAACAGCAAAGAAAAATGCGAAAACTACAGAGACAAAGAAACCGGCCTCCACAAATGCTGCGTCAAAAGGAACAAGCACTGTTAATGTTGCACGGAAGAAGAGCGACCAACTTTCAACAGGGTGAGTGATGTCCACATGCATGGTAGTTAAAAGGTTAATAAAGTCTATCTACAAGGTAAGTGACTAATCAGGATGGTGCTTGACTCTAGGTGACTACATGTAGGAGTATCGCTATATACTCCCCTGGATGGGATGCTAGCCCAGAGGGGCCAGTACTGAACAAAGTTTTATACAGGGAGACTCCGCCCCAAGGTCCAAACCCTTACCCTTTTATATACCATTTTTGACTGAAAAGGTAACCCTTTAATATGCCTTCAATAGAAATGGTACCCTTTCACATACCTACAGTTGAAACACTGCATCCCTTTTACGACTTTTACTATAAAACTTTTCTCTTGAATAGCCCCATAAAATATTAAATGAATCAGCCGTTAGGTGCGTCTGTTCGAGATATTTTGAAAGGCCCTTTTAAAACACCTAAATGACAGTTAATTTTCGCTACCATTTTCTATACTTCAACTTGTGAAATCCCTACCCTTTCATATACCTCGGGCCTAAAAAAAGGACCCCTTTCAGGCGGAGCCTCCCCATATAGTCCATTATAGGGAGTACCCCTCCCCCCCCCCCCGCAGAATGCTAGTCCATCGCAGGTAGTCAGTAACCCCCCAGCATTTTTGTTAGGTTTCCCTGTCAATAATGCTGGGTAATTTTACTCCTGGTTGGAGAGAGGCACTGTGAGTCAGTGTCTTGCCCAATTCAAGAACACAACACAATGACCCAAGCCTGGACAACTCAACCTGGAGTTAGTTCATTTAATTTGTTCGTTTCATCCATCCATTCATCCATTTAGGTACTAAAAAACTTACAGTAATTAATTATTATAATAAATTATTATTAATAACTACATGTATTAATTTATTTATTTTGTGCCAAAACTCATCCTTTGTTCTTACCTATTATTTGCAAGATAAATTATTCAATATTAAATTTATTTAATAAATTTGCTTATTAATTATATAATAATGATTATTATTTATTTAATTTTTAATTTTAAACTTTTTTTAGATTTGATCTTTGCCAGAGGGTTGAAAGAGTTTTTCAAGGATTAATAGAAGAAAATTGTCCGGTTAATTCTAGGACCATCCGCATCTTCCTGAGTTCTACTTTCACAGGTAAATTAAATATCAGTCTTAATTAAGTGCCACTACGATCAAATTGTTGATATTCATTTTTTTACATTTTCGTGTACAATATGACTTTCTTATATATCATGCCAAAGTTCAATCCATTACGAACATTAGAAGTCATTGTTTTTGGACTTTTATTTCCGAGAATTTACGGCCGCCATTACTTGACCTTGTTCCAAGGCTTGGTTGCGAATTAGAGAAAATGACGTCAGGTACTCAAAAATATCTCACGGGTTGAAATTATAATAACAATAAGTATAGAAAATTGCATGAACAGCAACAAAAACTTTGGACATTTTCTTCGTGCAATTTTCTATACTTGTTGTTATTATAATTTCAACCCGTGAGGTATTTTTGAGTATCTGACGTCATTTTCTCTAATTCGCAACCAAGCCTTGGAACAAGGTCAAGTAATGGCGGCCGTAAATTCTCGGAAATAAAAGTTAAAATAAAATGACTTCTAAATGCTCGTAATGGATTGAAATTTGGCAAGATACAGTACATAAGAAAGTCATATTGTACACGAAAATGTAAAAAAATGAATATCAACAATTTGATCGTAGTGGCACTTTAAGATTTGGACAATTTTTTGCTTTCAACCTACTCTATAAACTCATTCTACATTTGTTGATGATGTCCATGCAAGCGAACACTAATATTTTTTTTTCTAGACACAGAACATGAACGCAATGCTCTCATGGAACACGTTTATCCAAAACTGAGAGAATTCTGTCTGAAGAAAGGGTATGAATTCCAGGTAAATCTCAACCAATAGCTTAATTAAACAGTGACCAGTAAGCTAAGCAGGATTGAGTGTTACAGTACAATTCAAATCAGGGTCGGAGTAATCGGCTATTGTGAATAATTTCAAAATTTTGATGTGGCTAATATAATTAATGTAATTTAGGCTAATTTAGACTTGAACCAATTGCTAGTCAGCGGTGGTCATCCGCATTGCGGATTGATTTTAGGGTTTTTGCTTGACGTGTTTTACATTCCAGCTGTGTGCGGACGGGCAGTTTTTGTGGCTTGCATGCTTCATGCTCATTTACGGCTCTGTCCTTTGCTGTGATAGTATCTGGTAGTTGCCGCTCGCATGGTTGCCATGGCTACCTCCATGCTTTGCTTGAGTCAGGTGTGACTCCACCAAGGCACCTTCCCCAAGCTCTGAATTCTATTGGTGATGAGATTAATGCTCAAATGCCATGAATGTATGAATTACGAATAAAATATTTTCAGTAATTCAAGATCATTAATTGAAATGTCTTTGTTGAGTATTTTGTGTTTTTTCCCCTCAATAACTCAGTGACGCGATAGATGTGTGATTTGTCCTTACAGGGTACAGACTGTCAACTCTCGTTATAGCGGACACTCTCGGGACGTAGTTAAATGGAATCTGTAATAGCGAGAGTCCACAATAGCGGGAGTAATTTTTAGTCAAACTTCTATATAGCTTTTGCCGGGTGGAGGGCTGAATTTTGTCCGTAATAGCAGGTGTCCGTAATAATGGGGTGTCCACTGAGTCTGTCTGTCCACAAGGCGAGAGTTTGACTGTATATTGTGTTTTCTTACTAGATTGTGGATATGAGATGGGGTGTGCGTGATGATGCCACAGACACACACATGACAACTGAGTTGTGTCTGCGAGAAATCAAGGCGTGTCAAGAGATATCTGTTGGACCAAACTTTGTGGTGAGTATTGCCCCAGGGCGGAGAATGGGGACTCCCACATATGCATGAATTAGTGACATTGGGGGTCGATGATCGTCGTACATTTTAGGGATTCAAATCCATAGTTTGGTACCGCTTAGGGTGGCTTAAATCTAAAATGACCACAGATAAAGTTATCCTCAGCTGGTACCTTTCAAGGTATTGAGCTGGAAAAAAAATTGACAGGAACTACTCATCATTTTATAATAACAAGTTGGTAGTCTTAGGGGTGAAAATTAAGCCGCACCCATGGAATGAAATTCCTTTGTACCTTTTAGGGGTTCTTTTCAAAATTTCTAATGATCACCGCTCCCCCACCCCCTCCCCGGAGTATTGTTACAGTTTGACAACAGTGGATCAGATTCCTTTTTTAGCAACTTAAAGGTTGAATTGTTGTTACTGGTTAATCCTGATCTTTATGCACATAGATTAAGTCAGGAGTAGTTGTTAATGATGTCTTAATTTGTGGACTTTTTCAACAGACATTGCTTTCTGAGAAGTATGGTTACCGTCCACTGTTGCCATCCATAGATGCTCAGGAGTTTGAATTGATCCTTAGTACAGCCTCTGACGCCCAAACAAGGGAACTTCTCACTAAGTATGGAAGCTGCATATACCATGCATCCTGCTCTGAAAGCTTGTTACTGCTCTTAATTGATTTGCATGGTTTTGCTTCTGATAAACTGTCAAATGTTTTCGTCTTTTTGTGTTCTTTTTATTTATTTATTTATTTATTTATTATTATTATTATTTTTTTTTATATATGTAATTTGCGGGGCCGGGGGGGGGGGGGGGGGGGGGTTAAAGGTGGTACCTTTCAAGGTATTGAGCTGGAAAAAAAATTGACAGGAACTACTCATCATTTTATAATAACAAGTTGGTAGTCTTAGGGGTGAAAATTAAGCTGCACCCATGGAATGAAAAATAATGGGGGGGGGGGGGGGGGGGTTAAAGGTGAACCTATTCGTGTTCAACTCTTGTAGTGAACTGTAAATTTCCAAAACTAAGCCCCCCCCAACTTTCGAGGAAGGAAGGAGGAACGGAGGAGAGAGGAAGGGAGGAGGGAGAACAGGAAGGAATGAAGAGCAGGAAGGGAGGGAGGAACGAACGAACAAACGAACGAACAAATTAACGAAGAGCAGGACAGGGAGGAACGAAAGGAGGGAGGGGGGAGGGAGGAATGAAGAGAGGGAGGGCAGGAGGGAGGGAGAAATGAAGAGCAGGAAGGGAGGGAGGAACGTACAAATGAACGAAGAGCAGGATGGGGAGGTATGAAGGGAGGGAGGGAGGAAGGGAGGGGGAGGGCAGGAAGGAGGGAGGGAGGAATGGAGAGGAAGGGCAGGAGGGACGGCGGGAGGGACGGCGGGAGGGAGGGAGGGAGTTATAGTCTTCCAGGTCTCAGTAATTAGCAACTTTACCCTTGAATTGTTCATGCAGGTGGTACAAGAAAGACGAAAACTGTTTTCCTGTATCATACATTCTTCAGCCTGTAACAACATGGATACCTAACTATTTCAATGATAATGATCTGTCTCTGAAGCAAGACGCACAAAAAGAATGGCAGAATGAATATAACATGATGAGAGAATTCCTTCCAACAAGCTGCCAAGGACGTCTTTAAAGACAGGGATATCTGGCACAAATATGTTAGATCAGGTAAAATAATAATTATTTAACACATTGACTACGTACTAAACCGGCCATAAACGGCCAAGAAGAGACCACAGACTTGTACCACTTGTGACGTCATCATGGAAAATGTCTAACAAAGCATGCCTAAATGAGCATGAAACGTTAAATTGGACCAGAGATACATGTACACACAAAACAACTTGGATTTTTTCCTTCAAAAATCACCAAAAAACGCGACCTTCACTACCATTGACACTCTGTCAAAAAAATTCCCTTTTCCCAACGCTTAGGTTAAAACTTTTTCAACTTGAACAAAGGCGACTAAAAGGCCAACAAAACCACAAAATAAAATAAGAGAAAAAGGAGAGCAAGAACGGCAAAAAAAAGAAAAGGAAAAGAAAAGCCAAAATGTCGAAATTTTGATTTCTGTGCATGCCCAAGGAAAATATTGAATTTGTTGCTTCTACGTAGAAGGGGATGTTAGTTGCCGTGTTTTAAACTAGGCATCTGGGATGTTAGATTGCTGTTTTTTGGAAAAAGCCCAGCAGTCAATGGGTTAATTGCAGCCAGGACAGACATCATGAAGTTAATTAATTAATTAAAAGTTGATCAGTGATTTCCGATAATTAACTTAAATCAACAAATGAATATAGTTTACTCTGCATAGTCTATAATAGTTAGGGGGGAGACAGGGGGTCTGAACCTTCCCGTACCTTGTAGTCCTGGTTCCTGCCCCTTAAAGTACCTTCTGTTGTTGTTCCCACCTCTTTGCACTTTTTCTATTGCAAAATATTACGCAATGTTGCAAAAAAAGAATTCCTACTTTTTCCTGTTCCTTGTGAATCCCGCCCTCTCCTCTCCCTCCCTCCCTCCTCCAATAGACTTTCCACTCCCATTTATTCCCAGGTTCCCGCCCCCTGTCCCTGATCCCCACTATACAGTGGAACCCCGCCTTTCTACTCTTAAATAGATTTAATAGAAAATTGGTTTGATTTAATATTTTCTACCCTTAAATAGGGTCAGGGTTAAAGAACCTTTGCGGCACAGACCGGAGTAACCTCCCCCCCCCCCCCCCCCGGTTGGGAAGGGTTACAGGGGACTCTGTACCTCTCGTTTCCACCATGTATCT
>MU825422.1:471167-717859 GCA_029204205.1 Desmophyllum pertusum | reverse complement strand
TATATCATTTCTATTGTGGAAAAACTGAGCCTGTACATGACAGACCAGTGGTGCTGACCAAAAGAGAGACAGCCTCTGATAAAGATATTGGTCAATACAGCCGCAATTAGCTGCTTATTATTACTGTATTTCTAGTGTGTCTTATTGTCTGTATTAATTTAATGTTTATTAGTTATTAATAATTAATAAATAATTATTGTTAAATTCAATCAGGGCTCTATTTAAACTAGCCATGCTAAATTAGATTCTCCTGAAATAAATATTGTTGTAAATAAAAAATAAGATATCCGTGCATTTCTAAAACAAGAGATTCGGTAAGAAACAACAATGCTAGCCAAGCATTTCATTCCTATGTTGTGTGGTCCTCTGCATTCAACATGTTTTTTTTTTCAATGTTTTCTCACCACACCCCCCACAAGTCATTGATAAATACGCTCTAAAAATACTGAAGTAAATTTTATTGTAAGAAATAAAATGTATTTTTATTAGTCACTTTATTTATCAAAAGCATTTTTACATACTGAGCAACTACCCTAAAATCTTCATACTGAACACTTCCGTAAAATAACAAATGAGCTAAATTTATGCTTCAAAGTTTCAAGGAATTGGCATAAACTCAAAATTCCATTCATTTAAACCTGAAAAACCAGACCACGACCACTCAAATTCCGTCAAAATCAAATCGATTTTCTATTAAATCCAAATTTGAACACCAGAAATGGCCGCCCCTCAGATAGGGCAAGTCACTCCACACAGGGCCTTGACCCAACGACAAAGTTTTCCAGAAATGTAGGTGTCAGAACGTCGTTTTTATGTTACATTTACGTTACGTTACGTTACGAGCAGTTTAATGGCTTATTTTTTAAACGCTAAGAAAATTGTATCATTTTGGATACGTTAGCTGAACTTTCATACCTCAGAAAAGTTTAGGGATTTTAATTTTATTAACCCGAATTGATGAGCTGCTTTTGCCTTTCCGAAAATCCTAGCTGACCTGTTTTCGTACCCGAAACGACATTTTACATGTATCTCTCCGAAAACAAAAGGCATTAATTTTCCCATATTAAGAAAGTTCGAGATGACATTCCCTAACCGAATATCTGAGGCAATTATAGACCTTCCAAACAGATATTCCGCAAAAGAAAACAACTTGCTCATAATCTTGTTTGTGCAATATCTAATAGGTTCTGCAAAATTAATGGATACTCAACATACCGTAAAAAGCTCTATTAAGCCCCCGGGGGGCTTATTTAATTTTAGGCCTTGAGAAGGGGGGGGGGGGGGGCTTATAGAGAGGGGGGCTTAATAGAGAGGGGGGGCTAAATAGAGCTTTTACGGTAAGTGTACAAAAACTATAACAACAACATTTTGTTCATCATGAAGTTCAGAGGTCAAACTGAGATGGTAATAAGACGATACACCAAACCATAAGATCGGACGGTCAACTATGAGAGTTGGCAGGTCTGCATTGTTTTCCATATTTGCACTTGTTTTTGAGTATAATTAACATCTAATACATGCAATAAAAGGACTTATGAAACCCAAAGATCATTACTGAAGCAATGATCATGACTATGAAAGTACCTTACATTTCGCCAAATCATCTCTTAATATTCGTAGAGCTAGAAATTTTGAAACATTCAGAACCTAGTAAATTATTTGTACAGCAATTGGACATTCCATTTGTTTTCATCTGTGTCATACACATGCAGCGACAATCCGAATGTGCTCTGGTCATTTTGAAAATTGCCAACAACGTATATTTGGCCTTTGAAACTGACAGCGCTTGAAAAGTTATCTTGGTGCGACCACTACTTGGAATGCTGCTCCACATGTTGGTAGCAGGATCATACATTTCACACGGATCTCCAGCTGTTGAATTTGGCTCAAGGACTCCAAACACAAATACTTTTTGTCTAATGGCTGCACCACAAGCCCTTGCTCTCCTTGTAAGAGTTGAAGGAAGTTTATCCCAAGCATTGTTTACTGGGATCAAACCTTTCAACAATGTCCAGGCGATTTGAAACTAGGTTCACAGATGCCTCCGATAGCATACAAATAAGTTCCATCTGCCACTGCACACACACATGATCTAGCGCCACTCAGGGGAGAGACTTCCTGCCAGCAATTTGTTTTGGGATTGTATTTCTGCACGGTGCTATAATAAATTTCGTAATCTTCTCTGCAAACGACATATAAGAAACCCTGGAGTGTAACAGCAGCTGTATAAAAACAAATAATTGTTCACTGTTTTAGGAGCCTTTGCTGTAGCCCATAAGTTATGTGATGGCTCATAGTACTCTGCTATGCTGTCACGGTGATGAATGCATCCTCCAATGATGAACAATTTATTGTGAAGAGAACTGATGCTATACCAATGAGGAAACACGCCTGGATAGCATGTCAGCCAGCTCATACCACTTGTCTTCAGACGGAATGTAACACAATGTTCTCCTTTCCTCCACAAGCAACTATAGCATCTTTGTGGGTCTTCAGACAATCTCTTGGAGACTGAGAAAAAAAGCACTCATCTGTGCCATTAGCTACCTCTTTCATGGAATCTAATAGAAATTTTGTACATGCTAGTACTGTCGTTCACCAATGGATGCTGCCAGGATGGCATTCAACACATAGCTGCGTGACACATAAATACAACGAACATGGCGCAATAACTCAAAAAAATGTAGATCTTCCTTGTTCCTATTCTTCTCCATCCACTTAACAATCACTTGAAAAACTTCTTCCTCCTCTTTCACGATGATTTCATCACTTGAAATCCATTCCTCGATTCTTTGATGCTCAGATTCAGAAAGTCTTCACTTCCAGCTACAGCAACAAAGTTTGCAAGACTGAAAATCCCTCGCTCCCTTCAGTAGCTCTTCCCACGGTACTTGATGGCAAAATAATAAGCCATGATACAATTGGAAACATTCAGTGTTTGTAAAATGAATTTGCCCGACAAAGCTTTTAGGCTAGGAATCAGGAAATAATCTGCTTGTGCAAACAATTCGTATGCATTCCCTTCAGTGACCTCAACATGTCCTGTGTACAGATAGTCCAATACTTCTTCCATCACAGCTTTGCTCGTCTCTTCCAATCGGATCACTCCTTCTTTCTTATCTTTCATGTCAATGTTAAGAGCGTTGAAAAAAGAACGACTTGCTGCACTTAACACGATTCTGTGAGCTTTCAAACGAGCTTGATCGTCACCGGAGCCAACTTCTAGAATTACATCACAGAAATGTTCGTTCCTTCGCTGAATATCGAGGCGTTTCATCATTTCAGTACAAAATGGATGCTCCTCAGAGTCTGAAATTGGTTCAAGTAGAGAATCCATTAGCAGGCTGATGAAATAAAACTGATTTTGGAACGATTGCAAATGAAATGACTCCGCCACGCGCCAACACAACTTGATACATGTACTTGTCGTGACAGCCGCTGTACAAAGCAGAGCCCAGACGGAGTAGTTCCCAGCACACAGCGGTCAAACGTACTGCGCGCGCGCAGTTCCCGCCAAAACTTTGCAGTCAAATGTCTTAAAATTGCGAAGTCGTCCGCTTTAAAGCTCAAACTTAAGAAATTTACTGAAAACTTAAGCTTGTATACTCGGAGTATGCATAGATAATGTAATAATTGTTATACAAAAAAGTGTCTCAGCTCGTATTTGGTCACCACTGCATGTTCTATAACGTTTCCTTACAAACTTCGCGGTCATTACGCTTCAAACTCATGGAAAAGTCAAGGCCGCGGAAACCGGAAGTGGCGCGCAATTTTGCGTTTGACCGCTGTGTGAGTTCCCAGGACACCGCACGGTTACTACGCTGGACGACACTGCCAGACACCCACAATTCTTCGCGCACGAAAAAACCTACAAACGCTCATAAAAACGCACAGAAAAGTTCTAAAAAACTTCAAACCTAGCATACACAATGTTGACGGCTCTAGCATAAAAACGTCCATTGAAACGTTTTGTCATTAAAATGTCATTCTCTACAAATGGGGTATTACACTGCGAGCGGATGTCCAATACACCCAATCTGCCAGGGCTTATCCCGGTTTCCTTAGCATGAAGCCGACTAGGAATATTGCTACTCCCCCTGGATGGGATGCTAGTCCATCGCAGGTTACCCCCAGCATTTTGTCGGTCTCCTGGGTGGAGAGAGGCACTGTGAGAGTAAAGTGTCTTGCCCAAGAACACAACACAATGACCATAGCCTGCGTCGCAGACGGACTTGACGGCGGTCAAGTCCGTCTGCGACGCAGGGCTACAATGACCCAGGCCAGGGCTCGAACCCAGATCACTCGCCGGGGAGTGGGGGTACTCCACAAAAAATTGGATGGGGGTGTGCCGCTGGGCTATAAAAACTCTTACCCTGTACCAGACCACAAAACGCAAATTTTACGACCCTAGTTCCAGACTAAATGCTGAAAAAAGATACCCTGTTCCAGACGATTTCTTACGACTTTTCTAACCAAAAGGGTAAACTAGTAAGCAGCACTTAGAACTTGTAGTTAGTTGTAAAGCTTCTTTAATTTCCTGCGCGTTTCGTTTCGTCTGACTAACATAATCCTATTCCAGATCTAGAGTATCAATTAGCGATCTTTGTGCCAACTTCTGGGAAACTGATACCCTGAATATCGTTTGTTATACCCTGTTCTCAGACCAAAATGCTCAAAAACCATACCCTGTCCAGCGGCACGTACCTATATAGCGTATTGCCTAGTTCCCAGGCCTCTATATTTCGCCGCGGTCAATCCGTTTCGGGTCACGTGCCCAGCCGTTCGTCTCGGATACGTCACCGAAACGAATTGACCGTGAAGGCCTGGGAAAAAGCCGTACAGGAACTAGGCAATATAGCGTATATAACGGAGTGCCCCTCCCCCCCCCCCCCCCCCCCCGGGCCATTATGCCACCATGTCTCTCCAATTATTAACACATGATGTACTTTTCATTGTTTCTAGTTTGTGAAGTAGAAATCGAGTATGGCCTCTTGCAAGCTGAAAACCCCAAGCGATCCTGTGCGTGGTTTCACCGCGTGATCAGTGGACTTGACTCATCAGGACACGCCGAGAATCCAGAGGTTCATAAATATACTGATTGTTGCCCTGATGGTGTGTGCCTCGACGACGGCGCTCATCCTCAAGCTCTTTTACACAAGTTAAAAAACAAGAAGATGAAGGAAGCAATGGAAATAGAAAATATTTTCACATATGATGCCACTTGGACACCAAAAGGTAAGTATTAATAAGCCTTTGCACGCAGTTCGGGCCTATTTTTGCCAGGTATTCTTTGCACGCATTGCGGGCCTACTAACGCTAAATTGTCTTTGCACGCCTTGCGGGCCTATTGATGCTAGATGATATTGCTAATAATTGTTTCTATTTCAAGGTATTGATCCAAGTATTGACATGCACAAGAAATATCTTGATCAATTTTGCAACGATTTTAAAAACAAGATGCAGGATATGATAATGGCGAGCATTGCCGAGCACAAAGTGGCTGAAACAGACAATTTACTTTACATCGAGGTGGTGCAACACACGCTGTTTTGCAAGAAGAAAATTCAAGTTGTTTATGGAAGAAAGTCAACACTTAAGGTAAAGGGATAAGATAGCCCCACCCATGACTTCTCTTACAGGTGTATACGGGAGGGGGGGGGGGGGGGGGACAGGGGCATGGGAACCTGGTAGTAAGGCGGGGAAGGGGGGGAGTCTACGGGAGGTGGGAGAAGAGAGGGTGGGGAAGCGGGATTCCCAAGATGGCGGGAACCGGGAGAACTACATGTAGACGCTAGAATGGGCCTTAATCACAGCCCGCCATGTTGGTAAAAACAATAGCTTTTTATTCCCAAGGTCCCCCAAGCTTCGCATTCAGACGTTTCATAACGAGTTTACGCGGGGTTTCAGATGCGGAAACAGGTTTTAAATCCTCTGGGATTTAAGATGGCCGCCGTGTGATAAAGGTCCATTGTGGCATACCGCGCTTACTACTGATGCCGATAATAATTCAAGACCATTGCCAAGACAATAATTATTCCATTCTTGTCAGAAAAATAGAACATTTAATTAACACCCTCATTTCGCTTTCACACATCTTTTCTGTATATATTCTTTGCATGTTGTTTTCTCTCTGCATTCGTCAAAGGCAACAGACTGGTAGCCGAAAGCTTCAGAGAATTTTAGTATATTTTTATCGGAACTGTTTGTTTTATCCTGATTGCAGTTCATATATTTTTACTACAGTTTAATTTAAATAAGAGAAAAATGTATAAGCTACTAGGGGTTCTGAAAAACTATCTATAGAGCGTATTCACTCAGTCCTGTGGGAATTAAATGACAAAGGCCGTGGCAGCCATGTTTGTGTCCCTAACAAAATAAGTTTAAAATAAAAATTATTTTGTACGGGGACATCAATATGGCGGCTATGACGTCAAGTGAATACACACTATAAATCAGTAACGAGTAAATCAGTAAATCAGTAACGAGATGCCCATATGGTATTCATGGTGTCCGTAAAGCTGCTTATATTCATTCTGTACAGGATATTGAAGACTATGTTAGAGGCCCAGGTCATTATCCTCTCGTGATCCATGGCAAGTCTGGTTGTGGCAAAACAGCTGTTATTGCTATGGCGGCCAAGGCCATAAGTGAATTTATGGATCAAAAATGCTGTGTATGTCTCAGGTACAATTGCTTGATTTCATACTACTAGATATCCAACTTGGAAAAATTGGGTTTCTTCAGCCCCCAATGCAATAGACTGCAAAATAGTCCGTATTTTAGCGCAAGAGTCGGGCCGACCGTGGTCCGAAAAGGATCTGGAACGAGTTTCTCGCCTCTTACGAGGCTCGCGCGTGGATTATCGGCGCTTCGCGCCTCTCAATTCGCGCGTCGCGCACAATATCTCGAGAAAAAGAGAGACTGTTTTGCAGTCTACCAATGCAAGTTTCAAATTGCTTAATTCACATGTGTTTCAGTGGTACTGTCATTCGTAAAATTACTTGTAAATCAGTGGGCCGATTATTTATTAAGCAAACAAACGTTTTTTGATACCTTTTATGAGGATATATAATTAGCTTTAAATTAAAGGTAACAACATTTTTTATGATTTTGCAGGTTTCTTGGCACAACACCAAAAAGTTCGTCAATTCTTCGGGTGCTCAAGTCAATCATGTTACAGATCAAACACGTGTACAAGCTAACCACGAAAATCCCACGAGTGAGTAAATATATTTATCAAATTCGCCAATTATCCTTGAAAGAAAAACAAACAAGGAAATTATTGTTTAAGACGGATTCCGCTCAACGTTCGAGCAATAAGTGCAAAAATTAATTACTAAAAAACTACTCATAGCACGGTAACATTTTGAATACTATTTGAAACATATCACTTTAATTCACTTCTCCAAGTGACCCCGCAAATAAATTCTCGAGCATTCTCGAGAAAATTAATGTCAAACCTCGTAAAAAATTATAAAAACGCACGCCATTTATATTAATAGTTTCGCGCCATGCTGGGAAAGTTATTTTTATTTCCTTCTGATCGAGGCTCTGACATCATCATGTTACACGAACTGACCAATCAGGCAGCGCTCTTAAAATAGCTCAGCTATGGACTGAAATTAAAAATAGAGTTGCAAAAAATTATTATTGGAAGAGACCCATGCATGGGGGAATGCTTCTCTTAGATCATCCTCTTTTGGTAAATTCAGATTCAGATTAGCCATGATGTAAGTAAACTATCTTATTACAGGCATTTTTCGCGACATCGAATTTTCGCGTTTTTGATGACTTTTTTTAAAATCGCGAAAACTTGATGATGCAAGAAAAAATATGTGACGAAAATTTGTATGAACAAAATGAATTTATATGCCAGCCAGTACATGCCAAATAAAAAGCTGTTTCTCGTATTTCTACCAAGCTTAAAATACACCATCATTTCTTTCCACAATCGTATTCTCACTCATCGTCAAATCTAATCCTAGCAGTATGCGGGATGTTTGTCACATTTGAACCAACAACAACAACAAGCTTTATTAAGTCTTGGGTTAAAATACATAGATTTTCACCTCCCGCAAATTAGCAGGGCTATTCGAGGCGGGAGATGAAGAAAAACAAATTATAATAAGGGTAGCTAACAGTAGTGTTTTAGTAAGTAAATAACAATAAAAAAATTTCGGTATATAAATGGCGTAGAACAAAGAAATTAAAGTAGTAATTTTGTTTCTGTATAAAGTAGACCTAGTTATATGGCCTACGTTTCCTGCACAAGTCTTTTGTAGCTCAGTGGTAGAGCGTCCGACTCCGACTGGTGTGCAGAAGGTCATCAGATAGGTTCGACTCCTGTTGGGAGAACTGGGAATTTTTTTTCCGAGTAGCTTGTGTCACTGACTGATATAACATCTTTCTCATATTTCTACCAAGCTTAAAATCCACCATCATTTCTTTCTGCACATAAATTGTTGTTGATTTGAATTTTTTTTTTTTCAGTCATCCAAGGGTGTCTTTGATCAGTTCCCAACCTTCTTGTCAAATGCTACAAAAGAACTTCCATTGGTGATAATTCTGGACTCGCTCGACCAGCTTTCTCCTCTGCATGGTGCGCGGAAATTAACTTGGTTTCCAAGGCAACTGCCTGCCCATGTGAAGTTCATCGTGTCCACACTGCCTGACCAAGAATACAAGTGCTTTCCGACGCTAAAGGTATTGTACGAGACAAATTTTTGCAGGATCGATCATTAAAAAAATAGTTGAAAACCCCATAAATGAGCATCGGTGTAGTCTCCTTCGCAGCCGTTATTTAGGGCCTTATTTGGGTCGTCACGCAACGCTTCACGCAACGCTTCACGCAACGCTCCACGCAACGCTCCACGCAACGCTTCACGCAACGCTTCACGCAACGCTTCACGCAACGCTTCTCCCCACTTAGTGAGAAGTGTTGCGCGTTGCGACACCTCTCTAAGGCCTCGTCCACACTAATACTAATGCGTTTTCGTTTGAAAACGCATTCTTTTCGATGCGTTTTCGCCTATCGTCCACACTGCAACGATCAAAAACGCTGATCGTTTTCATCGTCCACACTAATGCGTTTTCGTTTGAAAACGCATTCTTTTCTATGCGTTTTCGCCTATCGTCCACACTGCAACGATCGAAAACGCTGATCGTTTTCATCGAAAACGCATACATTTGAAAACGCTGCCCAGAGTGGAGACATTTGAAAACGGAGTCCTGTCGTATTGGTGTGGACAGCGTAAGCGCAGACGTCATTCACATCACAAAAATCGCGGGCGCGTCTATTTGTCACATGCGCAGATGACTGTTGTTGCGTTTTCAAGCGTTTTAGTGTGGATGGAGAAAACGCTGCGAAAACGATAGTGTGGACGGTTCGACTGTAATAAATATTAAACCATATATAGCACTCTGCTTGCATGTTAAATGTGTTCAAACTGCCTTTGTTTCATTGCAGGCACTTTTCAAAAATTCAAAGTGTTTCGTGTCCATCCCAGAGTTGTCTTCAGATGATGTGTCCGACATATTGACCAACTGGCTCATCACAGAGAAAAGGACCCTTCAGGAGCACCAACTACAGGTGCTCAAAGATGCTTTCAAGCAGTGCCCCCTTCCTTTGTTCCTGAAGATCTCGTATGACGAGACACGCCTGTGGAGGTCGTATTCGACGCCCAGTGAGACTTGCTTAGAGATAACCATACGGAAGGCCATTGACAAGCTTTTCGAAAGAGTTGAAATACGCCATGGCGAGGTTCTTGTACGACGTGCACTTGGATACTTAACAGCAGGTAAGCAGAAAATTCTTGGTTTTATATTAAACGCCCGTTGTTCTACTAGGAACCTAAAGGCTTAAGTCAGTCAATGTGATCTTATCGCCACCATGTCGCGATCGGTAATAGTTTCTCGTTTGCTTCTTTTATTAGTTCCGCGAAAAACGCGGGAATACCTGTAACCGAGCGCGGGAAAACGTGTAACAAGCGACAAGCGCGGGAAAACGTGTAACCGGCGACAAGCACGAGAAAATCATGTAATCGGAGAAAAGCGCGGGAAAATGTGTCAACGGTGGCAAGCGCGGTAATACATGAAACCATCGACAAGTGCGGGAAAATGTGCAACCGGTGATAAGCGCGGGAAAACGTGCAACTGGCGACAAGCGCGGGAAAACGTTTAACCGGTGACAAGCACGAGAAAATCATGTAATCGGCGAAAAGCGCGGGAAAATGTGTCAACGGTGGCAAGCGCGGTAATACATGAAACCATCGACAAGTGCGGGAAAACATGTAATCGGCGAAAAGCGCGGGAAAATGTGTAAACGGTGGCAAGTGCGGAAAATCGTCTACATGTAAACGACGTCAAACGCGGGAAAACATGAAACTGGAGTTTTAACATAAGTAATTATATAAGTCAGTGTTTTATACAGGTGATGAGGTTCTACTAATACTTAGTTTTGTCAAAGTTAGAGAATATCTAAAGGGTTTGTTGACTGAGTGGGAAGCCTGAAGAGGAGGAAGCTTTTGTCAATCATTTGCACGATGTAATCACGTGCGATGCCCGAATGTGTGCTTCGACACATACTTTGTTCAACCATAGACTTTCACCTTATACGTTTGGAAAAAATTCCGATCCCTTCTTTGCCGAGCGCAACTCAGCCTGCAACCCCGCAACAACAACAACAACAACAAACTTTATTTTACCCCACATTTTACGCAACATTGCCTGTCCTACTTCGATTTTAATCAAAATTAAAATTTTCCATTTTTTTTCGGCGTTTTTCCGCCTTCTTGCAAGCTGAAATAAAGTGTGGAAAGCCTTGTGAAAATTGACGGCGCGCCCAGTAAAGCGACCATTTATCCCGCTCGCGACGATCGTTATTTAAACACGATAAATATAAAAGCTTATAGCTTGTGGGGCCATGTAACAGTTAATCGAAAAATGACCAAAATTATTAAAACTACAAACTATTTTACAGATATCGGCTTCGGTAAGATCTCACTAAAAACGCTAAAAACACTGTGAAAAACAAATAAAATGAAATATGTATATATTCGTTTAAGTCTAAGACTGACAGCAGAAACATATATTAGACATATTAGTACATTAGGAGTTTAGGACTGCTCGTAGTCTCTATGAACCCGGATGACAAGCGCTTCGAACGCACTAATGAGACTTGCTGATGCGCCATGAAATGTCAGTAAAATCAACCTTGAAGCAGAACCGCAAAAAGCCACTTTCGAAATATCAACAAGCCTAGCTCTCTGGCTTGATAAGCATTTAACAATAATGACATCAATTATGTCTTATGATCAAAATGGTTTCTCGTTAGAATCCATTTCACGTCTGTACATAAAACAGTTATTATTGATTTTGCAACGGAAATATTTTCAATAACTTTGATCATTGCGCCACGTGCAGGTAACAGCAAGCCACAGTGACTTTATTATCACTCTTTCAGTACAACATAAATAGAGCGGCGATTCTCCACGAAAAATTTAACGAAAATTATTTGCAAAATAATTTAGATAGAGGTTTTACTTTGAACAATTATTTCAAAACATGAAGAGATACACTGATTATCTTTCTTCTGGGTGACTTTACGGCTTCGTTTTCTGCAAATATCAAGAAAAATGAACTTTTATTTATACGAAATTATCTCAATTGCCGGTACGTGTGCTCACAATGTTTATTCAGTAGAGCACGCAACTTTGTCCAAAGTTGTATTCCACCCGTACCAGATCATGCCACACGACAATGTTGTTAGCACAGTTCGCGACTCCAAAGTAATACAATTTTTTGGCTGAAGTACAACCGAGCACAATGTAGCTGCCACATTCAGTACCAGTCTCAGGGTTCTATTAAAAAATGTCCACATAATTTTTGCGTTTTTCGCAATTAGAAAGCTCACGAATATCAGTCATTTAGTTAATGGACGCAAAACAACATATATTGACAGAAAACAAATTCAGCATGACATAAAGGAACTCGTGTTAAGAACTTCTCGCAAATCGCGAATTAAGTATCGTGAAAGAAATTAATATGTCGCGGAAATTTGTTAAGTACAGTAATTAAGGTAAAACGTGTTGAAGTTTAATAAGCTGCCACTTAGTACCGACTTATAAACGGCGGTGGGTTTTCCTCTGTCATTGTTTGACATCTTGCAAACTTTCAATTAATATGTGGGCTAAGTGGGCTAATGAAAAAGTGGGCTAAGGCCAAAATGAAAATGTTTTGGGAAAATTGCAGCAGTGTTGACATATGTAGTTCTGTAGAAACTTTTAAGTTTCTACAGAACTATAACCCGGCTGCGAAAACAGACGGCCTTTCAGTTTTTCGCCTGTTGTTTCCCGCCCAAAATGCGTGGGTTGGCAGTCTAGTAGAAGCTTAAACGACTATACTTGCTGAAATAAAATTCAAATCAAATGATGCCTTGTACGATTCTCTGGAGGGCGCGCTTTACTGAAATAACCTCCGCTTTCTTTGAGGTATTTTGTCGCCATTTTCCTTCCATTTAAAACACAGAAAAAGCAGATCAGACTTGGCAGTGAATAATCTCTATAGGATACGAGAACTGAGTATTTAACAAATATTAGATCTTTTTAGCAAGAATCACCCTTTTAAAAAACAACTTTCTTAGAGTGATTTTACTCAACCCGTGAAAAAGTGACTACACTTTTTTTTTGTTTAGTTTTGACTATTTAGCCGAGTAACTGTTAGATGTTGTTTCACGGGTTAAATAGTCTAAAATCACTCTATTTGCATTACAATAAGTTCGAACGTACAAACAATTTAGATATGAACAATAATTATGGTTAAACTGTCTCTTCTGACTTATAGTTTGGGGACAAGCTGCAATTTCTTCTAGAGTTTTTAGAGATAGTTTTAGTCGTGTAAAAATAGCAATATGGAAATTATCGCAATATAAAGTATCGCGAAATATCCTCCGTTTAAAATCTTAAAAAAATTCCTTTCTCATTACATGGTCAAGGAGAAGCTCTAAATATTTCTAATAATTAATGTTCCGCTGACATCGGCAAATTAAGCTGTCTTTAAAAACGCTGTCATGTGTTGACTGTGTTAAATTATTAATTACTTGCGCATGCATGACCTCAAGACAAAAGATAATCCTGCCTTCGGTAGAACATAAATAGCGTGGTGCTTTCTTGTTAACAAACCAGATGAAAAATAATTTGTGAGAGAAATAGCTGAATACGAAATCACGAGAATGTCAGCAAACCTGAACACAACGATGAATGGAACACAGCCATCCAGCTGCTTCAATCCTACAGCAGAAAAAATCGGGAAAACCATTGCTTACTGCCTACTTTTTGTAGTTTCGTTGGTTGGAAATTCCTTCATCGGAATAATTGTCTACAAGTCGAAAACCATGAGAAAACCGATAAACTTTTTAATCGTCAACATGGCCATGTCCGATCTGCTGTTACCAATTTTCCTGTACCCGCGGATGCTAACAAACTTGTACGTCAACTCCTGGCTGATCAGTGGTTCTCTTGGCGAGGCCTTATGTAAGCTGTCTTACTTCTTATCCGATGTCTCCAATGCTGTGTCTTTTCAGAGCCTGGTTCTGATAGCAGTGGATCGATTTGGAGCCGTTGTATTTCCCCTCCGTTCCCCACTCATCGGTTCAAAGCGGTGCCCCCTCTTCATTCTCGCCATTTGGATCATCGCGATGTCTACCAACTCCCCAGATCTCTTCGCTTTCAAACTTGTTGAATGTCCAGAAGGGCTGGTGTGTGCGTGGCAGTGGAATGAAGTCTTTGGAGAGTTCTCGTCCCACCATAATTACTTTATAGCAATACTTGTTATATTCCATTATATCCCATTGGTGTTGATAGCCATACTGTACACCATCATCTTAGTGAAGCTCAAGTCACAGAAGACTCCAGGCGAGCCATCGGTCAACGCTGAACAACAACGCGCTAAAAGGGAACGGAATGTGCTGAAGATGTCCATTGCTATCGTCTTGGCCTTTGCAGTATGCTGGTTGCCCCTCTTTATCCTTTGGAGTCTGGTCCTCTTTACACCTGGCAACATAACATGGAATTGTGGCCTCAAATACGTCAACGCGGTTTCCTCTATTATGGCTCACGCATATTGTGCGATAAACCCTTGCATCTGTTTGATTTTCAGTGGAAATTATCGTCAAGGTGTTAAGAATCTCCTCCGCTGCTTTAGTGCAGTGCAGTCTCGTAATCAAGTCGCAAGCCGGTAGTTTATCTAGTTCTGTAAATATTCATTACGGTATTAGTTGTTTTTAATGTTGTGATATTTATTCCTTGCAAAATGAAGGACACGCCTTTTATCTGTAAAATGGAACTTTTAACAATGATCACGAATTGTTATTCAGCATCGCTCTAGCCAATGATAGGAATTAGTTAATATATATATTTATATCTCAAGCTATTATCGTTTACCAAACATCATCCAGCAACAACGGCTTCAATGTGAAACCAAAACAACAAAAAAAGATTAGAATAACATAGATTGAAACAAACAGAAAAAAAACTGCTGGTTAACAGGCTTAAGTTAACAGCTTTGAAAACAAGAAAATCAACTAAGATCTTTTTAATTGGTGATACTTCTGTACAGTCGACATGGAACTTGTAAATAATATTTATTGCTAAACTGTTTCATATAAAATTTATTACTATTGTTTAATTTAATATTTCAGTGTAAAAATAAAAGTATTGAAGAACTTTGTATAGCGGTTTTTAACCGTTCCTTGAACTTTTGCTATGCAACGCATTTTGTAGTTATTGTGTAAACTCCATTTATCATCATTAATTGTTAGGAAGCAATAAAATGCATAAAGAAAACTAATACATTGTTGTTAGGTCATTCTGTTTACCACCGCCATTCTATTTAGCTTTTCCTTTTTTATAACTTCCTCTCTTCTCCCCTCCCCCACCACGCACTTTCTCTCTTTTTTAGACACTGTTCTCCATGTTTGACTCAGCAGTATTCATAAGCCACAGGTGTAAACATTATTTCAAAACAAACCACCATAGTTTTATCAACCCAAGTCAGAATCTGATTCTCAAAACAGTCGGCCTTACAAGTCATGAGACTAGAAACAAGCAGAGTTCACGACTGTAGAAGAATAGAATAAAATAAAACCGAGCACACCTCACTAAAACTGATATTCATATTAGAAGACGGGAAACTCGTCTCAGACGAAATTCCGTCTGACAAAATTCCGTCTAATATGAATTTAAGGACGGTAAAATTAGACGGATAAATGGCTTAGAGCCGTCGGAGACTAGGACGAGTATGAGGCCAGGTTACATTTCTATCCCAGAAGCCATTGCTGAATTTCCAGTTCCAGTGTGTAACAAACAGGAAAACCCGTCCTGATTTTCTCGTCTAATGTGAATTTAAGACGGTTTTCCGTCTAAGACGAGTTTTCCGTCTAATTTTCCCGTCGTTTTAGTCGGGAAAATGGACGGATAAATTTAAGACGGGAAACTCGTCCTTCACCGGATTTATATCAGACGAGTTTTTCCAAAATAAAAACTGCATACAACTTTCCGTTGAATAACCTCTGTTTATTTCTTATGAATAACACAAAATTAATTCATATTCAGAATTTTGTTCTATGGCCAAATGAGAATGTTTTGCCGAATTGACATTTGTAAAGGAATGTAATAGTTCTGTAGAAGCTCAAGCGACTACATGCAGAAGTAAAATGCGAGTTAAATAATCTCGTACGTACTTCAAAAAAGTTCTGTTTTCATTTAACTTCCGGCGCGTGAAGCCACCTTAGCCAGCTGTTTAACCTAACTAACGTTTAGAGGCCAGAATTTACTGAATTATGCCGACATTTCCTTTCATTTGAAACAGAAAGGGAGGTCTAACAGGGGTTTATAGGCTAAGAGAATAAAACACAGAGATATTTTATAGGGCTTCTAGAATTACCTTTTTCACAAATATATTTCTTATATTTGCATTACAATACAGCCGAACGTAGAAGCGAGCCAATTTCTAGCACATTGCCAACTTATCGTGAAATAAATTAACATGTCGCGGACATTTCTTAGTCCAATATGGTTACAGGCCGTTCAGTTGTACATGTAGTGAAGACGACACAAAACAAACGCGGGGAGGTTTTCCTCTCTCATTGTTTAATATCGCTGAAAATGCACTATGTTTTAATATTTGAACAACCAACGTATTTGTATGGGATATGGGAGTAAGGCCAATGAAATGAGAATGTCCAGCTTTAAATATATAGTGAGAAGACCTTTGTTAAGCAATACAATACTTGCAGCAGTAAAATGCAAGTCAAATAATCTCTGTATATTAGATTCTCTTGACAGACTTCCGTTTAGTGGTAAGAATTCGCTGCATCAGTATGCCAACAGTTTCCTTTCATTTTAAATTAACACAGAAAGGGTCCGTAGATCAAACTTGGTTGTGAATATGTCTGTAGGCTAAGAGAACATTAACTATTAGAGATTTTATAGAGGCTTCTAGATCAGAATCACCCTTTCCAAAAATAACCACTTTCTTATTTTCATTACCATAACAATAAAAGGCAATTTTCGAGCGCAAGCTCCTTGCTGAAACGGTCCTTGCATAAAGAAAACAGTTTAAATCATTAAATAAAGTAGGGAAATTAAATTCCCGCAAATCGTGGAACTTACGTATCGCAAAAAATCGCCCTTTCACCGAATCGGGGAAATTTTCTACATCATTACATGATCATAAGGTAATGGCTGTTTATTTTCCTCGCACGTTTTCAGATTTTATCGGCAAATTAAGCTGCTTTTTTTCAAAACAGACGACCTCAACACAAAAGACAAAAAGATAATCCCGCCTTCTTTAGAACATAAATAGCGTGGTACTTTCTTGTTAACAAACCAGATGAAACATAATTTGTGAGAAAAATAGCTGAGTAAGAAACCACGAGAATGTCGGCAAACCTGAACACAACGATGAATGGAACACAGCCATCCAGCTGCTTCAATCCTACAGCAGAAAAATCGGGAAAACCATTGCTTACTGCCTACTCTTTGTAGTTTCGTTGGTTGGAAATTCCTTCATCGGAATAATTGTCTACAAGACGAAAAACATGAGAAAACCGATAAACTTTTTAATCGTCAACATGGCCATGTCCGATCTGCTGTTACCAATTTTCCTGTACCCGCGGATTCTAACAAGATTATACGTCAACTCCTGGCTGATCAGTGGTTCTCTTGGCGAGGCCTTATGTAAGCTGTCTAACTTCTTATCCGATGTCTCCAATGCTGTGTCTTTTCAGAGCCTGGTTCTGATAGCAGTGGATCGATTTGGAGCTGTTGTATTTCCCCTCCGTTCCCCACTCATCAGTTCAAAGCGGTGCCCCCACTTCATTCTCGCCATTTGGATCATCGCGATGTCTACCTACTCCCCAGATCTCTTCGTCTTTAAACTTGTTGAATATCCAGAAGGGCTGGTGTGTGCATGGCGGTGGAATGAAGTCTTTGGAGAGTTCTCGTCCCACCATAATTACTTTATAGCAATACTTGTTATATTCCATTATATCCCATTGGTGTTGATAGCCATACTGTACACCATCATCTTAGTGAAGCTCAAGTCACAGAAGACTCCAGGCGAGCCATCGGTCAACGCTGAACAACAACGCGCTAAAAGGGAACGGAATGTGCTGAAGATGGCCATTGCTATCGTCTTGGCGTTTGCAGTATGCTGGTTGCCCTACTTTATCCTTTGGAGTCTGTTCCTCTTTGCACCTGACAACATAACATGGTCTTGTGGCTTCAAATACGTCATCGCTGTTTCCCTTTTTATGGCTCACGCATATTGTGCCATAAACCCTTGCATCTGTTTGATTTTCAGTGGAAATTATCGTCAAGGTGTTAAGAATCTCCTTCACTGCTTTTGAGCAGTGCAGTCTCGTAATGAAGTCGCACGCCGGTAGTTGATCTAGTTCTGTAAATATTCATTACGGTATTAGTTGTTTTTAATGTGGTGATATTTATTCCTTGCAAAATTGAAGGACACGCCTTTTATCTGTAAAATGGAACTTTTAACAATGATCACGAATTGTTATTGAGCATCGCTCTAGCCATTGATAGGAATTAGTTAATATATATATTTATATCTCAAGCTATTATCGTTTACCAAACATCATCCAGCAACAACGGCTTCAATGTGAAACAAAAAAATAAATTAGAATAACATAGGTCAAAGCAAACAGAAAAACGGCTGGTTAACATGCTTAAGTTAACAAACAGGCTTTGAAAACAGGAAGATCAAGTAAGATGTTTTTAATTGTTGATACATCTGTGCAGTAGACCTGAAACTTGTAAATAATATTTATTTCTAAACGTTTTCATGTAAAATTTATTACTATCGTTTAATTTAATTCAGTGTATATATTTATTTTAATAACATTGTATAGCGGTTTTTAACCGTTCCTTGAACTTTGCTATGTAACACATTTTCTAGTTATTGTGTAAACTCCATTTATAATCATTAATTGTTAGGAAGCAATAAAATACATAAAAAATGTAATACATTGTTGTTAGGTCATTCTGTTTACCACCGCCATTCTATTTAGCTTTTTCTTTTTATAACTTCCTCCCTTCTCCCCTCCCCCACCACGCACTTTCTCTCTTTTTTCTACACTGTTCTCCATGTTTAACTCAGCAGTATTCATAAGCCACAGGTGCAAACATTATTTAAAAACAAACCACCATAGTTTTATTCAACCCAAGGCAGAATCTGATTCTCAAAACATTCGGCCTTACAAGTCATGAGCTATCGGTTTATATTCTAGAAGTCTCTTTCTTGGAAGACTGACTTGGATACTCGAGAAAACATCGCGCAGAATGCCTATTGTTCTCGTGACATTTACTTACAGTGCATGAAATGTTCTAGGTCTGTAATATTGCGCGTTAGGCTCAATCAAAACTAATTTCATTGGTTGCTATGAATGCGCGCTGGCGGCGGCTGCCTCCACAGGGAATTTTCATCTTGGACTAGAAACAATGAACCGATACGTCCATTGTCGTCCCCTTGTTTCGTATATTCACACATTTACGCAAGATATTTTCACTTAAAATCCGTTTTTTTTTTTTTTTCTGAAGGCGATTGCAGAGATTAGAACATGGCTATATTCTCTGCGAGCGTGCGGTTGTGCAAGTCACAGACGATTGCAATGAATCGCCGGTGGATCGCAAGCGAATGCAATGCATGTCTCGATATGATCGCAGAATTTTTCGGCCTGCGATCAAATAGAAACCAAGCTTAAGACTGGAAATAAAGAAGCAAAATGCAAGCCATGCAGCTTATCTCAGTGTTGCTTGATTCGTATGATGTGTTTTGTAATGAAAAGATATGCCGCCGCGCTACTTAAGATTTTCTAAGTTTTCATCTCGGTGTTCTCGATGTTTTTGTCTCGATTTTGCCGCCGTTAGCAGAACGAGTCCCCGTGCGTGCGTGCGTGCGTAACTTGATAATACTATGTTGATTATCAACTCGGAGTTGATAAAGGTAAATTAACCGCCGTAGCGAATTTCTAAAAGCTGATAATGCCAACTCGACAAATCCATTACACGAGTTTCGATTCTATATAGCCTGCGTGGCAGGCGTAGAGAAGGGGAAGGAGGGGAGTTTGGCGAGTGCAAAGCGCTAGGAGTCGGAGCACGAAGCGCGATCGTGGGAGGGGGTAATCCCTCCCGCCGATCGCGCTTCGCGCTCTCTCCTCGCGCTCGAACTCCCCTCCTCCCTCCCCCTTATACGCCTGCCATGCAGGCTAGTTTCTATATTCACTGTTATGATAACTGATCTACCGTAAATTAACTATTTGAAGGCGCAGTGTTTCTATTGCGCGGGCGAATCGACTGTGTCGTCACGGCACTTTGCGCTTTGCTTGTAAAATTATGGGTTCTGTTCGATTACAAAGAATACTGGCCGGGGCATCTTGAAGCCAAACAAGTCAGGTTTTAGGTTTCAAAACTTAGATTTGCTGTGTGATGAAGTCAAACAGATGAATGTTTTGTGTTCAAAACTTAGATTTGCTTTGTGACGGAAGTCAAACAGATGAATGTTTTGTGTTCAAAACTTAGATTTGCTTTGTGACGGAAGTCAAACAGATGAATATTTTGTGTTCGAAACTTAGATTTGCTGTGTGATGTGATTTTAGTAGCAGGGTTCAGGATTTTTACTGATCGGTCATTTTTGTGGACGATGTTTCGGTGAGTTCGCGAACTCAAGCTTAACTAGTGCTTTTAAAAGTATTCAAATTTCGCGCAGTTTTTCTGCTCTTTCAGCTGATCATTTTGCATATTTACAGATGACTGCATCTCGAATTCAATAGAGTTTTGCTACCCATTGTTTGTTCATGGCAACCATTGAAATTAGAAAGACAATGACTTACTCTAGAATACGCGCGAATTTTGAAACTCGGATTTTCAAGCGTAAAAGTATAAAACTTCCTTTGCTCGAATCTCGGAGAAAAAGCGATCCACATGTAGAGAAAACATGTATCTTCAATAAGCCGACCTATAATCTGAAGATTGTTAATCAACGTTTTAACGTTAATTGATCGTTTCCCATACTAGAAATACCGAAAAAAGCACAATTTTCAAAGTTAAAAGTATAAAACTTGTTTTCGTTCATTTCACTTAGTTTTTGGATAAAATTATAGATTAACACTTTGGCTACAAAAACCCGCCCTATAATCTTAGAAAAACATACTCTCGATACTGCGAAATGGCGATTTTAGTCAGTGCGCTGCACCAAATTGACCCATTTTCTCTCTTATTGTGAGCTTTCATTGAGCATTCATGCTTGAATAACCCGCCGGTAATAGCTCATTGATATGCGCAAGTGTCCGGCCATTCTGCCCGATGCTGCACGAGTCTCCCGTCTGCACGAACTCAAAATACATTTGTATTTGTAAAAGAAGCAAGCCGGTCACTGTTTCTGTTTTACTAGCAGGGCTAGAACCAAGAGAAAAATGTTTTCTCTTGCTAGAACAAGTTACGAGTTATTTTATGTTTTTGTTGTAGAATTGCTATTTTTATTTGGAGTTCTTGTGAGGGTTTACTCTCCAAATTTTTCAAAGTTGGAAAATATTAGCATGTTGCGATCTAAAGCGTTTGTTGACTGAGTGGGAAGCCTGAACAGGAAGCTTCTGTCAATCACTTGCACGATGTTATCACGTGCGGTACCCGCATGTTTTCCCCCTGACACGTGATTTGTGACACGTGACTTTGATATTAATGCAGATGAGGAAAATCACCGTTCATGTTGTCTAGAGAACAAGCGTTACGCGTTTGCCTTTACTGCAAAACGTCTAATCCTTTCCTTGTCGAGCATAATTCTTCTAACAACCCCGCAACATTGCTTGTCATTCAGCGGGCTATTGTCCTGTTTTTCTAGCCTCCCCGGGCTAAATTTTTTTTTACGCCCACTTCAAGATGGCGGCCATTTACATTTTGTATTTTTTTGAGCGACTAAATATTGTTTCGGGTTTATCAACAGTTTAGAATTTGAATTTAGCCAACGTTTTACTGTTTGGGGTTAAAAAACGGTTTAAATTTTGATGTTAAGTAGCGATTTTATGATTCGTTCGTAGTAAACCGGTTAGCATTGGTCAATATTGACGTATGTTACGGGAGCACGTTATTGCCTTAAAAATTAGTGTTTCGGGCAGCTAGTGGCTCGATTGTGTTGTGCTAGGGAATAAGGTTATTGTGGGTTAGAATCAACTCAATTCATGAACTGTGTTCCCTTTTTTGTGGAAAAAGTCTTAACGCCGCCATCTTGCCGCCATCTTGAAGTGGGCGTAAAAAAAAAAATTGCCCTCCCCGGTGGTGGTTCCCAGACTCCTATTATAAAGTAAGAAGCGCGGGAAAACATGTAACCGGCGGTAAGCCCGAGAAAACGTGTAACCCCTGGAAAGCGCGGGAAAACATGTAACCGGTGACAAGGGCGAGTAAACGTGTAACCGGCGGTAAGCGCGGGAAAAGAAGTGTATTCCTCCTCCGTTGTAAAGTAATTAATTATGCGAATAGAACGGATCGTGAAGTTCATTTAAATTATGTTAGAATTAGTAATTGATATAATAAGGACACATGATGGCAGGAAATTGAATAGTTTAGTATGATCGTTGAAGCTAAAAAGGAGGTATGGAAAGTGTTCATCTAGCCTCAGCGAAATAAATACTGTTTTAATCTAGCTTTGTGAATTGAAATTCATATGAAACAGCTCAAATTAAGAAAGCGTTGAGTTTTAACATAAGCCGGCGATTAGGTTCTACTTATACTTAGTTTTCTCAAAGTTTGAGGATATCTATTAAAAGGTGGATTTCCACTGTCGCGTACGTGCGTAAAATGAAATAGAGAAAACGCATGGACGGCGTGCGTCCGCGGAAAAAGTTGAACGTGGTTCAACTGTTTCCGCAGACGCAAGCCGTCTATACATTTTTTCTATTTTGTTTGCGCACGTAAATTCACGCCCAAAATGTACGTAAATTTAATACGCGAAAGGGGAAACCCTGTGTTTGTTGACTGAGTGGGAAGCCTGAAGAAAATGTTTCTGTCAATAATCATTTAACCCAGATGTGTTGTCAGACACGTACTTGTTCAACCATAGACTTTCACCTGATGCGTTTGGGACGACCGATCCGTCCTTTGCCGAGCGCAAGTACAACCCCGCAACATTGCTTGTTTTCCAGTTTTTCGTTTTTCCGCCTTGTTGCGAATACTGATGTCTTTATTGAAAATAAAGTTTCACGAAAGATTCCAGTTGATTAGAATAATAATCGACAGACAAATTAGAAAATAAGGTATTGGTTATAAACCATCTTTTTGTTCGTTAAGGCCATTAAGTGATTGCAAAATGAATTGGTATAACATGAAATGTATACAGTCTTCTCAATTTCAGGATATTGCAGAGACCGGAAGCGAAAAAATGAGCAGAAAAAATAGCCGTGCATGTAAAAATTGACGGCGCGCCCAGTTAAGCGACCATTTATCCGCTATAACTTGTAGGACCGTGTAACAGTTAATCGAAAAATGAAAAAATGATCTAAACATTAATGAGACTTGTTGATGCATCATGAAATGTCACAAAAATCAACCTAGTCCAGTTCTGGCCCCTCTCTGTCACGCAACGCTACGCTCACGCCAAGGAAATGCAAAAAGCCACTTTCGAAATATCAACAAGGCGGGGCTAGCAAGCATTTAACAATAATGACATAAATTATGTGTAATGATCAAAATGGTTTACCGTTAGAATCCATTTCACGTCTGTACATAAAACAGTTATTATTGATTTTACAACGGAAATACTTTCCAAAAGTTTAATAATTGTGCCACATGCAAAGTATCTAACAGCAAGCCACTTTATTGTCACTGTTTCATTGCAACATAAATAGAGCAGCGACCCGCGCGAAAAATTTAACGAAATGCAAAATCGCATTTCAAAACCGGAAGAAATATTTCTTCTTGGTCATTTTACGGCTTCGTTTTCTGCAAATATCGGCAAGAAAAATGAAATTTTATTTATACGAAATTTTCTCAATTGACGTACGCGGGCACATGTTTATTTAGACTTTTTAGAGCGCGCAATTTATTCCAAAGTTGTATTCAACCTGTATCAGATGTCACGTGACAATGTTTTGAGAAAATTAGCACAGTTCGCGACTCCAAAGGAATACGATATTTTTTGCAGAAATACAACCGAGCACAAATTAGCTGCCACAAACAATACAATAATTTATTAGCTCGTCCAAGGGGTTTTTCAGACCTAATTTACAAATGACTAAAACTTAATACAATAAACTATTATTATACTAAATTAAACTAACTAATTAATTTATTATTATATTAATATTACAATTAAACGAACTTTAAAATAGTGGCTCAAGGTTCCATAGATGTTTTGTTCGCACAGGATTGAGTAACTTTACTAAAAGAGTGTTCCAGGAATTCATGGCGTGATAAAAAATAAAAAAAGGAACTATGAGCGGTAGAGGTCCTGTTATATTTTAAAATGTCCACGTAATTTTTGTGTTTTTCGCATTCAATAAGAAAGCTCGCGAATATCATTCTTAGTTAATCGACGTTAATGAGACTCAGCTGTTTGCATGGCAATTAGCTTATTCCGAAAATAACTAGGTGTGATCAGAGCTTTTTTAATTTCACAGGTCATGGTTCTATGACCCTTATAGTTTTACTTAAGTACAAGAAAAAACAGACTGGTAGTGATGGCAAAACTAGGGTGGCAGGGAAGACAGAGCCTTATCCCCCTAGAGTAGCAGCGACACCCAATGTTAGAGTGTAACGAAGGGTGAACCAGACGAGAAATGATGCAAAGACTGGAGGTATAAACAGCGTGGGTAGTAAACTCAAATGTGATTTAGGTAGGGCATGCAGGCGTTGAACTAGGGGCTAGCACGAGGCTAGAAAGGAGTAAAAGTACGCCAAGTAAAAGTACGCCAGCACGTGCAAACTAGATGGGAAATAACTGGCAGCCTTGACATATCACTTTGCAGCGTGATAGTTCGATCATAAGACAGTAGACTTTGGCTTGTGTACATTTGTATGTTTACACAAGGCTTCTTGGATAATGCAAATGGATTAACTAAATATGTGGAAAATGCTCGTGAGATAAACAGCAGGGCTCATTAACCCCAGTTTATAGAATAAACTTCTAACAAAAAATATATTGACATGAAACAAATTCAGCATGACATAAAAGAACTCAATATACCACTTAGTACTGACTAATAAACGGCAGTGGGTTTTCCTCTGTCATTGTGTTGACATTTCAAACGTTATATTTCCAAACTTTGAATAATCTCTATAGGATACGAGAACTGACTATTTAACAATATTATTAAGTTTTTAGCAAGAATCACCCCTTTAAAAACTGTGACTGAACAACTTTCTTATTTGCATTACAATAAGTCCGAACGTACAAACAATTTATAATATGATTAATAATATCATTGTGGCTAAACTATCTCCACTAAGCACAAGCTGCAAATCGTCTAGTGTTTCTCTTGAGCTGTTTAATTAAACAGTTTAAACATATAAATAGTATTAGTCTTGTAAAAATAATGGAAATTTTCGCAATAGTGGAAACCTTTGGTATCGCGAAATAACGTCCGTTTAAAATCGTGAAAACTTTCCTACATCATTACATGATCAAGGTGACGGCTCTAAATTTTTCTCATTCATTAATGTTCCGCTGACATCGGTAAATTAAGTTGTTTTAATAACGCTGTCGTGTTTTAAATTATTAATTACTTGCGCATGCATTAATGACAAGCCAAAAGATAATCCCGCCTTCTGTAGAACATAAATAGCGCGGTACTTTCTTGTTAACAAACCAGATGAAAAATAATCTGAGAGAGAAATAGCTGAAGAAGAAACCACGAGAATGTCGGCAAACTTGAACACAACGATGAATCGAACACAGCCATCCAGCTGCTTCAATCCTACAGCAGAAAAAATCGGAAAAACCATTGCTTACTGCCTGCTCTTTGTAGTTTCCCTGGTTGGAAATTCCTTCATCGGAATAATTGTCTACAAGACGAAAACCATGAGAAAACCGATTAACTTTATAATCGTCAACATGGCCATGTCCGATCTGCTGATTCCAATTTTCATGTACCCGCGGCTTCTAACAGACTTGTACGTCGACTACCAGTGGCTGATCAGTGGTCCTCTTGGCGATGCCTTATGTAAGCTGACTGCCTTCTTACCCGATGTCTCCATTGTTGTGTCTATTCAGAGCCTGGTTCTGATAGCAGTTGATCGATTTGGAGCTGTGGTTTTTCCCCTCCGTTCCCCACTCATCAGTTCAAAGCTGTGCCCCTTCTTCATTCTCGCCACTTGGATCGTCGCGATGGCTATCAATTCCCCAGTACTCGTCGCATTAAAACTTGTTGAATATCCAGGATGGCTGGCGTGTGTGTGGGAATGGGATGAATTCTTTGGAGAGTCCTCGTCCTTCGAGATTTACGTTATAACATTGAATGTAATATCCTGGTATATCCCATTGTTGTTGATAGCCATACTGTACACCATCATCATTATGAAGCTCAAGTCACAGAAGACTCCAGGCGAGCCATCAGTCAACGCTGGGCAACAACGCGCGAAAAGGGAACGAAATGTGCTTAAGATGTCCATTGCCATTGTCGTGACGTTCGCAGTATGCTGGCTTCCCTTCAGTATCGCCTGGATTCTGGTCTTCTTTCCATCTGACAACATGACATCGTCTTGTGGCTTCGAATACTTCACCATTGTTTCCTCTTTTATGGCTTACGCATATTGTGCCATAAACCCTTGCATCTGTTTTATTTTCAGTGTAAATTATCGTCAAGGTCTTAAGAATCTCCTTCGCTGCTTTCCTGCAGTGCAGTCTCGTAATCAAGTCACACCCGCGTAGTTCATCTAGTTCTGTAAATATTCATTACGGCATTAGTTGTTTTTAATGTGGTGATATTTATTCCTCGCAAAATTGAAGGACACGCCTTTTATCTGTAAAATGGAACTTTTAACAATGATCACGAATTGTTATTCAGTATCGCTCTAGCCAATGATAGGAATTAGTTAATATATATATTTATATCTCAAGCTATTATCGTTTATCAAACATCATCCAGCAACAACAGCTTCAATGTGAAACCAAAAACAAAACAAAAAGATTAGAATAACATAGATTGAAACAAACAGAAAAAACTGCTGGTTAACAGGCTTAAGTTAACAGCTTTGAAAACAGGAAAATCAAGTAAGATCTTTTTAAATATTTTCAATTTGTTAGTATCTATTTATTTTTTTGTGTCCCCAAATTAGTATGGGATTTTCCCAGGCTATAAGGCATTGACACGTTAATAAAGTTTTCTATCTTCTATCTATCTCTGATACTTTTGTACAGTCGACATGGAACTTGTAATAACATTTATTGCTAAACTGTTTCATGTAAAATTTATTAGTGTAAAAATGTATTTGAAGAACTTTGTATAGCGGTTTTTAACCGTTCCTTGGACTTTTGCTTTTCTAGTTATTGTGTAAACTCCATTTATAATCATTAATTGTTAGGAAGCAATAAAATGCATAAAGAAATCTAATACATTGTTGTTGGGTCATTCTGTTTACCATCGCCATTCTATTTAGCTTTTTCTTTTTATAACTTCCTGTCTTCTCCCCTCCCCCACCACGCACTTTCTCTCTTTTTTTCGACACTGTTCTCCATGTCTGGCTCAGCAGTATTCATAAGCCACAGGTGCAAACATTATTTCAAAACAAACCACCATAGTTTTATCAACCCAAGTCAGAACCTGATTCTAAAAACATTCGGCCTTACAAGTAATGAGCTATCTGTTTATATTCTAGAAGTCTGTTTCTTGAAAGACTGACTTGAATACTCGAGAAAACTGCACGAGTATGCCGTCTGCACGAACTCAAAATACATTTGTGTTTGTTAAAGAAGCCAGCCGGTCACTGTTTCTGTTTTACTAGCAGGGCTAGAACCAAGAGAAACATAATTACTCTTGATAGAAGAAGTTACGAGTTATTTTATGTTTTTGTCATAAAATTGCTATTTTTATTTGGAGTTCTTGTGAGGGTTTACTCTCCAAATTTCTCAAAGTTGGAAAATATTAGCATGTTGCGATCTAAAGCGTTTGTTGACTGAGTGGGAAGCCTGCACAGGAAGCTTCTGTCAATCATTTGCACGATGCTATCACGTGTGATTCCCGCATATTTTCCCTTCAGACACGTGATTTATTCTATCATACCACTTTCACTGCGATATTCTTTAAATCACCTTTATGTTGTCTAGCGAACAAGCATTATGCGTTTGCCTTCGATGGAAAAACCTCCCAGCATTTTCCCGTTCTTCTTTTTTCCCTCCTTCTTTGTAAAGTAACTTATGTTGCGAATAAAACGCCGCGGATTATTGGAAATAAAGCGACGGTTTCTAATCAATTGACAGAGAAAATAAGCCATGTTGGTTTTAAAGCCATATTTTTGTTTGTTAGCGTTAATTTCAGGAAATGTAGAGGTGAAGTAGTTTGAACGCGAGAGTACCAGCGAAATAAAAGAGAGCCGGTAGAATGACCCGCGCGCGAAAATTGGGGGTGCCCGCTTCTCGTTCATCGATCTTTGAGAGTTAAAAAAACTGTTCTGTCGTTGTTTCCACGCCATTGCATGAAACTTTTTGATGTGCTGTGAATTACCTGAAAATCAACCTTGAAATGAGCAGAACCGCAGAAAGACACTTGCAAAATTTTAAAACAAGACCAGTTGTCTTATCAACCACAACGAAATAAATTATATTTTTAATGGTGCACTCTTGGGTCCATTTACAGCATTTTTATTATCGATTTAACAACGGAAACACATTCAACGGCCGAATTGAAACATTCCCAGAGTTTATGTCTGCTTTAAAGTACGATATCGGTAAGAGAAATTTAAAAGGGGGGTTATAATTATCAGTGGAGATTCAAAGTCCTTTTGACAGCGGAGAAGTTGAAAAGTTGTCACGATCCGTAAACCATTGTTTCACGGCCGTACGGATCGTACGGGTCGTAATGGTACACTGATGCCATTTACCGATCGTATCAGGTCGTGTGTATTGGACAACACTCAGGGTTTTAGGCTGCTTATTATTCTCTTGACGATATTTTCGAAATAGACAAAATAGATATTCGCTGCAAACTATTCGAAGAGTTTTCCACTTCAAGCCCGCAACATAAATATAGAATTTACTCCCATAAAACCAAGATGATATTTTGAGGGAATTTTTGCACTTCTGAGAGTTCACCTATCACTTTCTTCAGACCCATATGCCGCTCAAACTCGGTCATGAACCAAAATGGCAGAGTTGTTATGGTTAGATTTTCAAATTTTTAACAGAGAAAAGAATATCAAGAAATTTAGAAAATCCAAGACATTTTACTTAGAAAAGCTCTTATCTAAATCAGCAATTATTTGGAAGAAAATTTGCAGTCCAGTTCAAATATCATGAATATCGATTATTTTTTTGTGTGTGCCGCATCCTCGCGAATTAATTAAAGTTTATAGATTCCCGTAATACTTATCATGACATGTCTGGGTTTTCGAAATAAATTGAAGATGTCAGGGGGGACTACCACGACCACCGTTGACGTCATCTGGTACCTTTAAGTGTGTACTACGGCAGGAACTAGTTTTGTCAGTTTAGAATTGGTAAAAACAAATTCGAGCCACACCGACAAAACGAGATCTTGTACCTTTTCAAAGATTCCATTCAAAACGTTTCGTCGGTAATAAAGCAGTGTTTGCTCTTTAGTATAAGAATCAGTTCAGACTGAGAAATAACTAGATAAGAAGCAAAGCTATCAGAATGTCGACAAACCGTAACACAACGTGAAGCTGAATCGTGAATGGTACACAGTCATCGACCTGCTACAATTCTACAGGCGAGATTTCCGCCGCTCTCTCGCCGAGTCCAGTCTTCATTTTCCCGAACAGCGGCTGATAATCGAGCCCACAATCAATCCTGCAGCGAAAACATTTGAAAAAACGTTTGCTTACTGCCTGATCGTTGTTGTTTTGCTGGCTTCGAATTCATGTCCTTCGTCGGAACAGTTTTCTATAAGACGAAAACCACACGAAAGACAATGAACTTTTTAATCTTTATACAGAATCGGTTTCGTTTTTTACTTCAATATAATATACCAGACCGCATTTTACAAATTCAAAGTTTGTAAACATCTGCCCTCTCATTTAGACTGTCGATTGAAAACGAAACACAGACAAAGACAATTTAGTGCACATATAGGAGATACCTCAGTGATAATCTGTGTAAAGGGTACATGTATGCTAAGACATGGTTTGGTATGTCTACACGAGCGCGTTAATCATGCCCCAAATTTCATCTATCATGGTCGACGGGCGAAAAATTCAGTTCAACTTTTCTTAATTTTAAAATAAGTAAAAGGAAACCGAACCTTATACCGTTATTTTCACAAATTGTCCACTAAAATGGTTCTTTGGGTAAAATAAAAATGAACTTGAAATTTCGTTCCTGTCCACGGACTCTCGATATTTTCAGGGATCCGCTCATAACCAGCTGTTTGCACAAACAAGCGACTTTAGAAACCATAATTTATTTATGAATATGGTGTATAGAGGGAGTGGCGTATTAAATATTTCCAAGTGACTATCACAGTGACATTCTTTAATTACCTGCATATGAAAAATGCTGTTTGATATTTACCGTCCGGTTCAATCTTCTGTGCCGCATTATATCACAGATATTGTTTAATCAAAATGTGAATATCATCTTGTTCACTCTATTTAATGTTCGCCTATTTATCATTTAATAGTCATTCGGTGTTGTGAGAAAACGATTTTAGCGGCCATTATAGACAACACGGGTGCGAAAACACACAATTCACATTGAAACGGGGATGGGGAGGGGGCACAAACTACCTAAAACTAACAGCCTAATTAATGGCAACGGATAAAAACGCGAATAGAACAAAGGTCAATTAGAACTATAAAATAATAGAGGGAGTGGGCTAAATAAGAGGAAATGTGGTATGCCGACATTTTCCTTTTATTGGAAAAAGAAACAAGGGTCGGATTTGGCAGTGAATAATATCCATAAGCTAAGAGCACTGACCTAGTTTAATAATGATCCATTCTTTACGCTTATGAACTTTCTTATTTGCATAGACGATAAACTCAGTCGAACGTAGGAGCAAAGCAATTTCGAGCACAAGCTGCAACAGTTATTTAGATATTTTAGTTAAAGGGATTTAAAGGGGTCAACGGTTATATACCATATTATAAAATATTTTAGCCATTGATTATTTATTTATTTCCTTAATTTTTTGAAAATTTTATTTTGTATTTAGTGTCCTCCATTAGCTGTATAGCTAAATACTTTGACACTCAAATAAAGTTATTATTATTATTATTAGTTTTAATATGAACAATAATTAAAAACCTTTTAGTTGATATGATGTCGGCCAAAGGGCAATTTTCGTCCGCAATCCTGAACTTTAAACAGTCTAAGCGTGAATAAAAAAGCCAGAGGAAATTCTTGCAAATCGTGGCGGAACTATTAAAATTTACGAATAATTAAAAACCTTTTAGTTTATATGATGTCGACCAAATTGGGCAATTTTCGGGCGCAATCTACAAATCTTAACTCCTTAATAATTAAACAGTCTTAGCGTAAATAAAAGAGTGAATAAAATAAGAAAATTCTTGCAAATCGTGGAACTATTAAAATTTACGTTACGCGAAATATCGTCCTTTGAAAATCATGGAAAATTTTATATTTCATTGCATGATCATAATGCAATGACTGTTCATTTTCCTCGCACGTTTTCAGCTGACATCGCGGGCAAATTAAGCTGCGTTTAAAAACGCTATCATAACTTCTCATGTTTTAAATTATTAATTGCCTGCCCATAAATGACCTCAAGTCAAAAGATAATCCCGCCTTCTGTAGAACTGACATAAATAGCGTGGTGCTTTCTTGTTAACAAACCAGATGAAAAATAATTTGTGAGGGAAATAGCTGAATGAGAAACCACGAGAATGTCGGCAGACCCGAACACAACGATGAATGGAACAGAGTCATTCAGCTGCAGCTTCAATCGTACAGCAGAAAAAATCGGAAAAAACCATTGCTTACTGCCTGCTGTTTATAGTTTCACTGGCTGGAAATTCCTTCATTGGAATAATTGTTTACAAGACGAAAACCATGAGAAAACCTATAAACTATTTAATTGTGAACATGGCCCTGTCCGATCTGCTATATCCAATTTTCCTGTTCCCGTGGAAGCTAACACTGTACATTCTCGACCTCTGGCTGATCAGTGGTCCTCTTGGCGAGGTCTTATGTCGGCTGCCTCCCTTCTTAGCCAATGTCTCCGTAACTGTGTCTATTCAGAGCCTGGTTCTGATAGCAGTTGATCGATTTGGTGCTGTGGTTTTTCCCCTTCGTTCCCCACTCATCAGTTCAAAGCTGTGCCCCTTCTTCATTCTCTCCACTTGGATCGTCGCGCTGGCTATCCCCTCCCCAGATCTCTTTGTTTTCAAACTGGTTGAATTTTCAGGAGGGCTGGTGTGTGCGTGGCAGTGGAATGAAGTCTTTGGAGAGTCCTCCTCCTTCGAAAATTACATTATAGCAACACATGTTATATTCTTTCATATCCCTTTGGTGTTGATAGCCATACTGTACACCATTATTGTTGCAAAGCTCAAGTCACAGAAGACTCCAGGCGAGCAATCGGTCAACGCTGAACAACAACGCGCGAAAAGGGAACGAAATGTGCTGAAGATGTCCATTGCTATCGTCTTGGCGTTTGCAGTATGTTGGCTTCCCAGCAGTATCGGCATGATTCATTATGTCTTGGCGGACATGATATGGTCTTGTGGCTTCTTATACTTTTTGCATGTTTCCTTTTTTATGGCTACCGCATATTGTGCCATAAACCCTTGCATCTGTTTTATTTTCAGTGGAAATTATCGTCAAGGTCTTAAGAATCTCCTTCACTGCTTTCCTGCAGTGCAGTCTCGTAATCAAGTCGCACGCCGGTAGTTGATCTAGTTCTGTAAATATTCATTACGGCTTTAGTTGTTTTTAATGTGGTGATATTTATTCCTCGCAAAATTAAAGGACACGCCTTTTATCTGTAAAATGGAACTTTTAACAATGATCACGAATTGTTATTGAGCATCGGTCTAGCCAATGATAGGAATTAGTTAATATATATATATTTATATGTCAAGCTATTATCGTTTACCAAACATCATCCAGCAACAACGGCTTCAATGTGAAACAAAAAACAAACAAAAAAGATTAGAATAACATAGATTGAAACAAACAGAAAAAACTGCTGGTTAACAGGCTTAAGTTAACAGCTTTGAAAACAGGAAAATCAACTAAGATCTTTTTAATTGGTGATACTTCTGTACAGTCGACATGGAACTTGTAAATAACATTTATTGCTAAACTGTTTCATGTAAAATTTATTACTATTGTTTAATTTAATATTTCAGTGTAAAAATAAATGTATTTGAGGAACTTTGTATAGCGGTTTTTAACCGTTCCTTGGACTTTTGCTTTTCTAGTTATTGTGTAAACTCCATTTATAATCATTAATTGTTAGGAAGCAATAAAATGCATAAAGAAATCTAATACATTGTTGTTGGGTCATTCTGTTTACCACCGCCATTCTATTTAGCTTTTTCTTTTTATAACTTCCTCTCTTCTCCCCTCCCCCACCACGCACTTTCTCTCTTTTTTCGACACTGTTCTCCATGTTTGACTCAGCAGTATTCATAAGCCACAGGTGCAAACATTATTTCAAAACAAACCACCATAGTTTTATCAACCCAAGTCAGAATCTGATTCTAAAAACATTCGGCCTCACAAGTCATGAGCTATCGGTTTATATTCTAGAAGTCTCTTTCTTGGAAGACTGACTTGGATACTCGAGAAAATTACACGAGTCTGCCGTCTGCTCGAACTCAAAATACATTTGTGTTTATTAAACAAACCTGCCGGTCACTGTTTCTGTTTTACTATCAGGGCTAGAACCAAGAGAAAAATATTTTCTCTTACTTGAACAAGTTACGAGTTATTTGATGGTTTTGTTGTAGAATTGCTATTTTTATTTGGAGTTCTTGTGAGGGTTTACTATTTCTCAAAGATGGAAAATATTAGCATGTTGCGATCTAAAGCGTTTGTTGACTGAGTGGGAAGCCTGAACAGGAAGCTTCTGTCAATCATTTGCACGATGTTATTACGTGCGATGCCCGGATGTTTTCCCCTCAGACACGTGATTTGTTCTACGATATGACTTTCACTGCGATATTCTTTAAATCACCTTTATGTTGTCTAGCGAACAAGCATTATGCGTTTGTCTTCGATGGAAAAACCTGCCAGCATTTTCCCGTTCTTCTTTTTTCCTTCCTTCTTTGTAAAGTAACTTATGTTGCGAATAAAACGATTATTGGAAATAAAGCGACGGTTTCTAATCAATTGACAGAGAAAATAAGCCATGTTGGTTTTAAGCCATATTTTTTATTGTTAGCGTTAATTTCAGGAAATGTAGAGGTGAAGTAGTTTGAACGCGAGAGTACCAGCGAAATAAAAGAGAGCGGGTAGAATGGCCCGCGCGCGAAAATTGGGGGTGCCCGCTTCTCGTTCATCGATCTTTGAGAGTTAAAAGAAAACTGCTCAGTCGTTGTTTCCACAACCACTGCATGAAACTTTTTGATGTGATGTGAATTACCTGAAAATCAACCTTGAAATGAGCAGAACCGCAGAAAGACACTTGCAAAATTTTTAAAACAAGACCAGTTGTCTTATCAACCACAACGAAATAAATTATATTTTTAATGGTGCACTCTTGGGTCCATTTACAGCATTTTATTATCGATTTAACAACGGAAACACATTCAACGGCCGAATTGAAACATTCCCAGAGTTTATGTCTGCTTTAAAATACGATATCAAAAAGGAACATAATAATTATCAGTGGAGACTCAAAGCCCTTTTGACAGCGGAGAAGTTGAAAAGTTGCCATCATTCATGTCTTGGGCATTAAAGATGATAGCAAGCCAGGTTCAGAAAGGTAATTAATTCCTCGGAATTCCTCTTGATTAAAAACAAATGCGTGGGACAGTATGGCTTCCACTGAGTGACTGACGTATCATGGGCTACTATGAATTGCAGGAAATAGAGTAATTAAGCTTTGAGATGAGCCGCACAGGTGCAGAAACTTAACTTGGCAGAAAAAAATACATTCAGGGTTTTAGGCTGCTTATTATTCTCTTGACGATACTTTCGAAATAGACAAAATAGATATTCGCTGCAAACTATTCGAAGAGTTTTCCACTTCAAGCCTGCAACATAAATATAGAGTTTCTGACTCCCATAAAACCAAGATGATATTTTGAGGGAATTTTTGCACTTCTGAGAGTTCACCTATCACTTTCTTCAGACCCATATGCCGCTCAAACTCGGTCATGAACCAAAATGGCAGAGTTGTTATGGTTAGATTTTCAAATTTTTAACAGAGAAAAGAATATCAAGAAATTTAGAAAATCCAAGACATTTTACTTAGAAAAGCTCTTATCTAAATCAGCAATTATTTGAAAGAAAATTTGCAGTCCAGTTCAAATATAATGAATATCGATTATTTTTTTGTGTGTGCCGCATCCTCGCGAATTAATTAAAGTTTATAGATTCCCGTGATACTTATCATGACATGTCTGGGTTTTCGAAATAAATTGAAGATGTCAGGGGGGACTACCACGACCACCGTTGACGTCATCTGGTACCTTTAAGTGTGTACTACGGCAGGAACTAGTTTTGTCAGTTTAGAATTGGTAAAAACAAATTCGAGCCACACCGACAAAACGAGATCTTGTACCTTTTCAAAGATTCCATTCAAAACGTTTCGTCGGTAATAAAGCAGTGTTTGCTCTTTAGTATAAGAATCAGTTCAGACTGAGAAATAACTAGATAAGAAGCAAAGCTATCAGAATGTCGACAAACCGTAACACAACGTGAAGCTGAATCGTGAATGGTACACAGTCATCGACCTGCTACAATTCTACAGGCGAGATTTCCGCCGCTCTCTCGCCGAGTCCAGTCTTCATTTTCCCGAACAGCGGCTGATAATCGAGCCCACAATCAATCCTGCAGCGAAAACATTTGAAAAAACGTTTGCTTACTGCCTGATCGTTGTTGTTTTGCTGGCTTCGAATTCATGTCCTTCGTCGGAACAGTTTTCTATAAGACGAAAACCACACGAAAGACAATGAACTTTTTAATCTTTATACAGAATCGGTTTCGTTTTTTACTTCAATATAATATACCAGACCGCATTTTACAAATTCAAAGTTTGTAAACATCTGCCCTCTCATTTAGACTGTCGATTGAAAACGAAACACAGACAAAGACAATTTAGTGCACATATAGGAGATACCTCAGTGATAATCTGTGTAAAGGGTACATGTATGCTAAGACATGGTTTGGTATGTCTACACGAGCGCGTTAATCATGCCCCAAATTTCATCTATCATGGTCGACGGGCGAAAAATTCAGTTCAACTTTTCTTAATTTTAAAATAAGTAAAAGGAAACCGAACCTTATACCGTTATTTTCACAAATTGTCCACTAAAATGGTTCTTTGGGTAAAATAAAAATGAACTTGAAATTTCGTTCCTGTCCACGGACTCTCGATATTTTCAGGGATCCGCTCATAACCAGCTGTTTGCACAAACAAGCGACTTTAGAAACCATAATTTATTTATGAATATGGTGTATAGAGGGAGTGGCGTATTAAATATTTCCAAGTGACTATCACAGTGACATTCTTTAATTACCTGCATATGAAAAATGCTGTTTGATATTTACCGTCCGGTTCAATCTTCTGTGCCGCATTATATCACAGATATTGTTTAATCAAAATGTGAATATCATCTTGTTCACTCTATTTAATGTTCGCCTATTTATCATTTAATAGTCATTCGGTGTTGTGAGAAAACGATTTTAGCGGCCATTATAGACAACACGGGTGCGAAAACACACAATTCACATTGAAACGGGGATGGGGAGGGGGCACAAACTACCTAAAACTAACAGCCTAATTAATGGCAACGGATAAAAACGCGAATAGAACAAAGGTCAATTAGAACTATAAAATAATAGAGGGAGTGGGCTAAATAAGAGGAAATGTGGTATGCCGACATTTTCCTTTTATTGGAAAAAGAAACAAGGGTCGGATTTGGCAGTGAATAATATCCATAAGCTAAGAGCACTGACCTAGTTTAATAATGATCCATTCTTTACGCTTATGAACTTTCTTATTTGCATAGACGATAAACTCAGTCGAACGTAGGAGCAAAGCAATTTCGAGCACAAGCTGCAACAGTTATTTAGATATTTTAGTTAAAGGGATTTAAAGGGGTCAACGGTTATATACCATATTATAAAATATTTTAGCCATTGATTATTTATTTATTTCCTTAATTTTTTGAAAATTTTATTTTGTATTTAGTGTCCTCCATTAGCTGTATAGCTAAATACTTTGACACTCAAATAAAGTTATTATTATTATTATTAGTTTTAATATGAACAATAATTAAAAACCTTTTAGTTTATATGATGTCGGCCAAAGGGCAATTTTCGTCCGCAATCCTGAACTTTAAACAGTCTAAGCGTGAATAAAAAAGCCAGAGGAAATTCTTGCAAATCGTGGCGGAACTATTAAAATTTACGAATAATTAAAAACCTTTTAGTTTATATGATGTCGACCAAATTGGGCAATTTTCGGGCGCAATCTACAAATCTTAACTCCTTAATAATTAAACAGTCTTAGCGTAAATAAAAGAGTGAATAAAATAAGAAAATTCTTGCAAATCGTGGAACTATTAAAATTTACGTTACGCGAAATATCGTCCTTTGAAAATCATGGAAAATTTTATATTTCATTGCATGATCATAATGCAATGACTGTTCATTTTCCTCGCACGTTTTCAGCTGACATCGCGGGCAAATTAAGCTGCGTTTAAAAACGCTATCATAACTTCTCATGTTTTAAATTATTAATTGCCTGCCCATAAATGACCTCAAGTCAAAAGATAATCCCGCCTTCTGTAGAACTGACATAAATAGCGTGGTGCTTTCTTGTTAACAAACCAGATGAAAAATAATTTGTGAGGGAAATAGCTGAATGAGAAACCACGAGAATGTCGGCAGACCCGAACACAACGATGAATGGAACAGAGTCATTCAGCTGCAGCTTCAATCGTACAGCAGAAAAAATCGGAAAAACCATTGCTTACTGCCTGCTGTTTATAGTTTCACTGGCTGGAAATTCCTTCATTGGAATAATTGTTTACAAGACGAAAACCATGAGAAAACCTATAAACTATTTAATTGTGAACATGGCCCTGTCCGATCTGCTATATCCAATTTTCCTGTTCCCGTGGAAGCTAACACTGTACATTCTCGACCTCTGGCTGATCCGTGGTCCTCTTGGCGAGGTCTTATGTCGGCTGCCTCCCTTCTTAGCCAATGTCTCCGTAACTGTGTCTATTCAGAGCCTGGTTCTGATAGCAGTTGATCGATTTGGTGCTGTGGTTTTTCCCCTCCGTTCCCCACTCATCAGTTCAAAGCTGTGCCCCTTCTTCATTCTCTCCACTTGGATCGTCGCGCTGGCTATCCCCTCCCCAGATCTCTTTGTTTTCAAACTGGTTGAATTTTCAGGACGGCTGGTGTGTGCGCGACAGTGGAATGAAGTCTTTGGAGAGTCCTCCTCCTTCGAAAATTACATTATAGCAACACATGTTATATTCTTTCATATCCCTTTGGTGTTGATAGCCATACTGTACACCATTATTGTTGCAAAGCTCAAGTCACAGAAGACTCCAGGCGAGCAATCGGTCAACGCTGGACAACAACGCGCGAAAAAGGAACGAAATGTGCTGAAGATGACCATTGCTATCGTGTTGACGTTTGCAGTATGCTGGCTGCCCGCCAGTATCGGCATGATTCTTGTTGCCTTGGCGGACAACATGACATGGTCTTGTGGCTTCTTATACTTTTTGCGTGTTTCCTTTTTTATGTTTCACGCATATTGTGCCATAAACCCTTGCATCTGTTTTATTTTCAGTGTAAATTATCGTCAAGGCCTTAAGAATCTCCTTCACTGCTTTTGAGCAGTGCAGTCTCGTAATCAAGTCGCACGCCGGTAGTTCATCTAGTTCTGTAAATATTCATTACGGCTTTAGTTGTTTTTAATGTGGTGATATTTGTTCCTTGCAAAATTAAAGGACACGCCTTTTATCTGTAAAATGGAACTTTTAACAATGATCACGAATTATTATTCAGCATCGCTCTAGCCAATGATAGGAATTAGTTAATATATATATTTATATCTCAAGCTATTATCGTTTACCAAACATCATCCAGCAACAACGGCTTCAATGTGAAACAAAAAAAACAAAAAAAGATTAGAATAATATAGATTGAAACAAACATAAAAAACTGCTGGTTAACAGGCTTAAGTTAACAGCTTTGAAAACAGGAAAATCAAGTAAGATCTTTTTTAATATTTTCAATTTGTTAGTATCTATTTATTTTTTTGTGTCCCCAAATTAGTATGGGATTTTCCCAGGCTATAAGGCATTGACACGTTAATAAAGTTTTCTATCTTCTATCTATCTCTGATACTTTTGTACAGTCGACATGGAACTTGTAAATAACATTTATTGCTAAACTGTTTCATGTAAAATTTATTAGTGTAAAAATGTATTTGAAGAACTTTGTATAGCGGTTTTTAACCGTTCCTTGGACTTTTGCTTTTCTAGTTATTGTGTAAACTCCATTTATAATCATTAATTGTTAGGAAGCAATAAAATGCATAAAGAAATCTAATACATTGTTGTTAGGTCATTCTGTTTACCACCGCCATTCTATTTAGCTTTTTCCTTTTTATAACTTCCTGTCTTCTCCCCTCCCCCACCACGCACTTTCTCTCTTTTTTCGACACTGTTCTCCATGTTTGACTCAGCAGTATTCATAAGCCACAGGTGCAAACATTATTTCAAGACAAACCTCCATAGTTTTATCAACCCAAGTCAGAATCTGATTCTCAAAACATTCGGCCTTACAAGTCATGAGCTATCGGTTTATATTCTAGAAGTCTCTTTCTTATAAGACTGACTTGGATACTCGAGAAAACATCGCGCAGAATGCCTATTGTTCTCGTGACATTTACTTACAGTGCATGAAATGTTCTAGGTCTGTAATATTGCGCGTTAGGCTCAATCAAAACTAATTTCATTGGTTGCTATGAATGCGCGCTGGCGGCGGCTGCCTCCACAGGGAATTTTCATCTTGGACTAGAAACAATGAACCGATACGTCCATTGTCGTCCCCTTGTTTCGTATGCAAGATATTTTCACTTAAAATCCGGTTGTTTTTTTCTGAAGGCGATTGCAGAGATTAGAACATGGCTATATTCTCTGCGAGCGTGCGGTTGTGCAAGTCACAGACGATTGCAATGAATCGCCGGTGGATCGCAAGCGAATGCAATGCATGTCTCGATATGATCGCAGAATTTTTCGGCCTGCGATCAAATAGAAACCAAGCTTAAGACTGGAAATAAAGAAGCAAAATGTAAGCTATGCAGCTTATCTCAGTGTTGCTTGATTCGTATGATGTGTTTTTGTAATGAAAAGATATGCCGCCGCGCTACTTAAGATTTTCTAAGTTTTCATCTCGGTGTTCTCGATGTTTTTGTCTCGATTTTGCCGCCGTTAGCAGAACGAGTCCCCGTGCGTGCGTGCGTGCGTAACTTGATAATACTATGTTGATTATCAACTCGGAGTTGATAAAGGTAAATTAACCGCCGTAGCGAATTTCTAAAAGCTGATAATGCCAACTCGACAAATCCATTACACGAGTTTCGATTCTATATAGCCTGCGTGGCAGGCGTAGAGAAGGGGAAGGAGGGGAGTTTGGCGAGTGCAAAGCGCTAGGAGTCGGAGCACGAAGCGCGATCGTGGGAGGGGGTAATCCCTCCCGCCGATCGCGCTTCGCGCTCTCTCCTCGCGCTCGAACTCCCCTCCTCCCTCCCCCTTATACGCCTGCCATGCAGGCTAGTTTCTATATTCACTGTTATGATAACTGATCTACCGTAAATTAACTATTTGAAGGCGCAGTGTTTCTATTGCGCGGGCGAATCGACTGTGTCGTCACGGCACTTTGCGCTTTGCTTGTAAAATTATGGGTTCTGTTCGATTACAAAGAATACTGGCCGGGGCATCTTGAAGCCAAACAAGTCAGGTTTTAGGTTTCAAAACTTAGATTTGCTGTGTGATGAAGTCAAACAGATGAATGTTTTGTGTTCAAAACTTAGATTTGCTTTGTGACGGAAGTCAAACAGATGAATGTTTTGTGTTCAAAACTTAGATTTGCTTTGTGACGGAAGTCAAACAGATGAATATTTTGTGTTCGAAACTTAGATTTGCTGTGTGATGTGATTTTAGTAGCAGGGTTCAGGATTTTTACTGATCGGTCATTTTGTGGACGATGTTTCGGTGAGTTCGCGAACTCAAGCTTAACTAGTGCTTTTAAAAGTATTCAAATTTCGCGCAGTTTTTCTGCTCTTTCAGCTGATCATTTTGCATATTTACAGATGACTGCATCTCGAATTCAATAGAGTTTTGCTACCCATTGTTTGTTCATGGCAACCATTGAAATTAGAAAGACAATGACTTACTCTAGAATACGCGCGAATTTTGAAACTCGGATTTTCAAGCGTAAAAGTATAAAACTTCCTTTGCTCGAATCTCGGAGAAAAAGCGATCCACATGTAGAGAAAACATGTATCTTCAATAAGCCGACCTATAATCTGAAGATTGTTAATCAACGTTTTAACGTTAATTGATCGTTTCCCATACTAGAAATACCGAAAAAAGCACAATTTTCAAAGTTAAAAGTATAAAACTTGTTTTCGTTCATTTCACTTAGTTTTTGGATAAAATTATAGATTAACACTTTGGCTACAAAAACCCGCCCTATAATCTTAGAAAAACATACTCTCGATACTGCGAAATGGCGATTTTAGTCAGTGCGCTGCACCAAATTGACCCATTTTCTCTCTTATTGTGAGCTTTCATTGAGCATTCATGCTTGAATAACCCGCCGGTAATAGCTCATTGATATGCGCAAGTGTCCGGCCATTCTGCCCGATGCTGCACGAGTCTCCCGTCTGCACGAACTCAAAATACATTTGTATTTGTAAAAGAAGCAAGCCGGTCACTGTTTCTGTTTTACTAGCAGGGCTAGAACCAAGAGAAAAATGTTTTCTCTTGCTAGAACAAGTTACGAGTTATTTTATGTTTTTGTTGTAGAATTGCTATTTTTATTTGGAGTTCTTGTGAGGGTTTACTCTCCAAATTTTTCAAAGTTGGAAAATATTAGCATGTTGCGATCTAAAGCGTTTGTTGACTGAGTGGGAAGCCTGCACAGGAAGCTTCTGTCAATCATTTGCACGATGTTATCACGTGCGGTACCCGCATGTTTTCCCCTGACACGTGATTTCTGACACGTGACTTTGATATTAATGCAGATGAGGAAAATCACCGTTCATGTTGTCTAGAGAACAAGCGTTACGCGTTTGCCTTTACTGCAAAACGTCTAATCCTTTCCTTGCCGAGCATAATTCTTCTAACAACCCCGCAACATTGCTTGTCATTCAGCGGGCTATTGTCCTGTTTTTCTAGCCTCCCCGGGCTAAATTTTTTTTTACGCCCACTTCAAGATGGCGGCCATTTACATTTTGTATTTTTTGAGCGACTAAATATTGTTTCGGGTTTATCAACAGTTTAGAATTTGAATTTAGCCAACGTTTTACTGTTTGGGGTTAAAAAACGGTTTAAATTTTGATGTTAAGTAGCGATTTTATGATTCGTTCGTAGTAAACCGGTTAGTATTGGTCAGTTTTGACGTATGTTACGGTAGCACGTTATTGCCTTAAAAATTAGTGTTTCGGGCAGCTAGTGGCTCGATTGTGTTGTGCTAGGGAATAAGGTTATTGTGGGTTAGAATCAACTCAATTCATGAACTGTGTTCCCTTTTTTGTGGAAAAAGTCTTAACGCCGCCATCTTGCCGCCATCTTGAAGTGGGCGTAAAAAAAAAATTGCCCTCCCCGGTGGTGGTTCCCAGACTCCTATTATAAAGTAAGAAGCGCGGGAAAACATGTAACCGGCGGTAAGCCCGAGAAAACGTGTAACCCCTGGAAAGCGCGGGAAAACATGTAACCGGTGACAAGGGCGAGTAAACGTGTAACCGGCGGTAAGCGCGGGAAAAGACGTGTATTCCTCCTCCGTTGTAAAGTAATTAATTATGCGAATAGAACGGATCGTGAAGTTCATTTAAATTATGTTAGAATTAGTCATTGATATAATAAGGACACATGATGGCAGGAAATTGAATAGTTTAGTATGATCGTTGAAGCTAAAAAAGGAGATATGGAAAGTGTTCATCTAGCCTCAGTGAAATAAATCGTGTTTTAATCTAGCTTTGTGAATTGAAATTCATATGAAACAGCTCAAATTAAGAAAGCGTTGAGTTTCAACATAAGCCGGCGATTAGGTTCTACTTATACTTAGTTTTCTCAAAGTTTGAGGATATCTATTAAAAGGTGGATTTCCACTGTCGCGTACGTGCGTAAAATGAAATAGAGAAAACGTATGGACGGCGTGCGTCCGCGGAAACAGCTGAACGTGGTTCAACTTTTTCCGCAAACGCAAACCGTCTATACATTTTCTCTATTTTGTTTACGCACGTAAATTCACGCCCATGAATGTACATAAACTTTAATACGCGAAAGGGGAAACCCTGCGTTTGTTGACTGAGTGGGAAACCTGAAGAAAATGTTTCTGTCAATAATCATTTAACCCGGATGTGTTCTCAGACATGTACTTGTCCAACCATAGACTTTCACCTGTTGCGTTTGGGACGACCGATCCGTCCTTTGCCGAGCGCAAGTACAGCCCCGCAACATTGCTTGTTTTCCAGTTTTCGTTTTTCGCCTTGTTGCGAATACTGATGTCTTTATTGAAAATAAAGTTTCACGAAAGATTCCAGTTGATTAGAATAATAATCGACAGACAAATGAGAAAATAAGGTATTGGTTATAAACCATCTTTTTGTTCGTTAAGGCCGTTAAGTGATTGCAAAAATGAATCGCTATAACATGAAAGGTATACAGTCTTCTCAATTTCAGGATATTGCAGAGACCGGAAGCGAAAAAATGAGCAGAAAAAATAGCCGTGCATGTAAAAATTGACGCGCGCGCCCAGTTAAGCGACCATTTATCCGTTATAGCTTGTAGGACCGTGTAACAGTTAATCGAAAAATGAAAAAATGAACTAAACATTAATGAGACTTGTTGATGCACCATGAAATGTCACAAAAATCAACCTTGAAGCAGAAATGCCAAAAAGCCACTTTCGAAATATCAACAAGGCGGGGCTAGCAAGCATTTTATTTAACAATAATGACATAAATTATGTCTGATGATCAAAATGGTTTCCTGTTAGAATCCATAAAAGCAAGTATTTCAAAACAGGAAGAAATACACTGATAATATTCCCTCTCGGTGACTTTACGGCTTCGTTTTCTGCAAATATCAAGAAAAATGAACTTTTATTTATACGAAATGTTCTCAATTGGCGTACGCGTGCATACACAATGTTTATTCAGTAGAGCACGCAACTTTGTATTCCACTTGTACCAGATGCCACATGAGAATGTTTTGGAAAAATTAGCACAGTTCACGACTCCAAAGGAATACGATATTTTTTGGCTGAAGTACAACCGAGCACAATGTAGCTGCCACATTCAATACCAGCCTCATTATTCTTCTGTTCTATTTAAAATATTCCACGTAATTGTTGTGTTTTTCGTAATTCGAAAGCTCACGAATATCAATCATTTAGTTAAAGTGAACGCAAAACAATATATTGACATGAACCAAATTCAGCATGGAATAAAGGAAGACAAAAAAAAATGGGTGAACTGCGTAGCGCAAATGTAGGTCGATCAAATAACTAAGCAGTTGTTTTGTTGTGCACCAAAAACGTTTAAAAAACGTGAAAAAACCCATACGTTTCGAGGCTGCTGCCTCTTCTTCAGTGGTAAAAGTGCAACGTGGTACTCGTGTTAAGAACTTCTCGCAAATCGCGAAAATTAAGTATCGTGAAAGAACAGTTTTAAATATGTCGTGTTGAAGTTAAACTGCCACTTAGTACTGACTTATAAACTGCGGTGGGTTTTCCTCTGTCATTGTTTGACATCTTAAAAGTTATATTTGCAAACCTTTAATTAATATGTGGGCTAATATGAGGCCAAAATGAGTGTGAAAATTACAGCAGATTTGACATGTAGTTCAGTTAGAAACTTAACCCGGCTGCGAACACAGACGGCCTATTTTCGCCGGGGTTTTTTTATTATTATTATTATTATTTTTTTTTTTTTTTTTTCACGCCCAAATGTGTTTGGGTTTGCATGCTAATTCTGCCGCCATTTTCCTTCCATGTAAAAACAAAACAAAAAACAGAAAAAGCAGATCAGACTTGGCAGTGAATAATATCTAGGATACGAGAACTTATTTTTTAACATATATCGGACATTTTTGAAGGGCTTCCATTTCAAGCTAGAATCACCCTTTTATTAAAAAAAACAACTTTCTTATTTGCATTACAATAAGTCCGAACGTACAAACAATTTATAATATGCCATTAATAATATTATTATGGTTAAACTGTCTCCACTAAGCACAAGCTGCAAATCTTCTAGTGTTTTTCTTGAGCTGTTTAATTAAACAGTTTTAACATAGAAATAGTTTTAGTCGCGAAAATTAAGTATTGTGAAGGAACAGTTTTAAATATGGAAATTCTATTTAGAATCGCGAAATATCGTCCGTTTAAAATCATGAAAACTTTCCTACATCATTACATGATCAAGGTGACGGCTCTAAATTTTCCTCATTCATTAATGTTCCACTCTCATCGGTAAATTAAGTTGTTTTAATAACGCTGTCATGTTTTAAATTATTAATTACTTGCGCATGCATTAATGACAGGCCAAAAGATTATTCCGCCTTCAGTAGAACATAAATAGCGTGGTGCTTCCTTGTTAACAAACCAGATGAAAAATAATTTGCGAGAAAAAAAGCTGAATAAGAAACCACGAGAATGTCGGCAGACCCGAACACAACGATGAATGGAACACAGCCATCCAGCTGCGGCTTCAATTCTACAGCAGAAAAAATCGGAGAAACCATTGCTTACTGTCTGCTGTTTGTAGTTTCGTTGGCTGGAAATTCCATCATCGGAATAATTGTCTACAAGATGAAAACTATGAGAAAACCGATAAACTATTTAATTGTGTAAACTCCATGTATAATCATCAATTGTTAGGAAGCAATAAAATGCATAAAGAAATCTAATACATTGTTGTTAGGTCATTCTGTTTACCACCGCCATTCTATTTAGCTTTTTTTTTTATAACTTCCTCTTCTTCTCCGCTCCCCCACAACGCACTTTCTCTCTTTTTTAGACACTGTTCTCCATGTTTGACTCAGCAGTATTCATAAGCCACAGGTGCAAACATTATATCAAAACAAACCACCATAGTTTTATCAACCCAAGTCAGAATCTGATTCTAAAAACATTCGGCCTCACAAGTCATGAGCTATCGGTTTATATTCTAGAAGTCTCTTTCTTGGAAGACTGACTTGGATACTCGAGAAAATTACACGAGTCTGCCGTCTGCACGAACTCAAAATACATTTGTGTTTATTAAACAAGCCTGCCGGTCACTGTTTCTGTTTTACTATCAGGGCTAGAACCAAGAGAAAAATATTTTCTCTTACTTGAACAAGTTACGAGTTATTTGATGGTTTTGTTGTAGAATTGCTATTTTTATTTGGAGTTCTTGTGAGGGTTTACTATTTCTCAAAGATGGAAAATATTAGCATGTTGCGATCTAAAGCGTTTGTTGACTGAGTGGGAAGCCTGAACAGGAAGCTTCTGTCAATCATTTGCACGATGTTATTACGTGCGATGCCCGGATGTTTTCCCCTCAGACACGTGATTTGTTCTACGATATGACTTTCACTGCGATATTCTTTAAATCACCTTTATGTTGTCTAGCGAACAAGCATTATGCGTTTGTCTTCGATGGAAAAACCTCCCAGCATTTTCCCGTTGTTCTTTTTTCCCTCCTTCTTTGTAAAGTAACTTATGTTGCGAATAAAACGATTATTGGAAATAAAGCGACGGTTTCTAATCAATTGACAGAGAAAATAAGCCATGTTGGTTTTAAGCCATATTTTTTATTGTTAGCGTTAATTTCAGGAAATGTAGAGGTGAAGTAGTTTGAACGCGAGAGTACCAGCGAAATAAAAGAGAGCGGGTAGAATGGCCCGCGCGCGGAAATTGGGGGTGCCCGCTTCTCGTTCATCGATCTTTGAGAGTTAAAAGAAAACTGCTCAGTCGTTGTTTCCACAACCACTGCATGAAACTTTTTGATGTGATGTGAATTACCTGAAAATCAACCTTGAAATGAGCAGAACCGCAGAAAGACACTTGCAAAATTTTTAAAACAAGACCAGTTGTCTTATCAACCACAACGAAATAAATTATATTTTTAATGGTGCACTCTTGGGTCCATTTACAGCATTTTTATTATCGATTTAACAACGGAAACACATTCAACGGCCGAATTGAAACATTCCCAGAGTTTATGTCTGCTTTAAAGTACGATATCGGTAAGAGAAATTTAAAAGGGGGGTTATAATTATCAGTGGAGATTCAAAGTCCTTTTGACAGCGGAGAAGTTGAAAAGTTGTCACGATCCGTAAACCATTGTTTCACGGCCGTACGGATCGTACGGGTCGTAATGGTACACTGATGCCATTTACCGATCGTATCAGGTCGTGTGTATTGGACAACACTCAGGGTTTTAGGCTGCTTATTATTCTCTTGACGATATTTTCGAAATAGACAAAATAGATATTCGCTGCAAACTATTCGAAGAGTTTTCCACTTCAAGCCCGCAACATAAATATAGAATTTACTCCCATAAAACCAAGATGATATTTTGAGGGAATTTTTGCACTTCTGAGAGTTCACCTATCACTTTCTTCAGACCCATATGCCGCTCAAACTCGGTCATGAACCAAAATAGCAGAGTTGTTATGGTTAGATTTTCAAATTTTTAACAGAGAAAAGAATATCAAGAAATTTAGAAAATCCAAGACATTTTACTTAGAAAAGCTCTTATCTAAATCAGCAATTATTTGGAAGAAAATTTGCAGTCCAGTTCAAATATCATGAATATCGATTATTTTTTTGTGTGTGCCGCATCCTCGCGAATTAATTAAAGTTTATAGATTCCCGTAATACTTATCATGACATGTCTGGGTTTTCGAAATAAATTGAAGATGTCAGGGGGGACTACCACGACCACCGTTGACGTCATCTGGTACCTTTAAGTGTGTACTACGGCAGGAACTAGTTTTGTCAGTTTAGAATTGGTAAAAACAAATTCGAGCCACACCGACAAAACGAGATTCTTGTACCTTTTCAAAGATTCCATTCAAAACGTTTCGTCGGTAATAAAGCAATGTTTGCTCTTTAGTATAAGAATCAGTTCAGACTGAGAAATAACTGGATAAGAAACAAAGCTATCAGAATGTCGACAAACGCTGAATCGTGAATAGAATAGAATAGAATAGAAAACTTTATTTATGTGTCAAGCCTTGTAGCCTGGAAAAATCCCATACTAATTTGGGGACACAAAAAAATAAATAGATACTAACAAATTGAAAATATTTAAAACTGTGTAAAATATCTAATAATGGAATGGTACACATTCATCGACCTGCTACAATCCTATCGGCGAGATTTCCGCCGCTCTCTCGAGTCCGGTCTTAACTGATTTTCCCGAACAGCGGCTGGGAATAAATCGAGCCTACAATCAATCCAACAGCGAAAACATTTGAAAAAACATTTGCTTACTGCCTGATCGTTGTTGTTTCGCTGGCTGGGAATTCATGTCCTTCATCGGAATAATTTTCTATAAGACGAAAACCATACGAAAGACCATGAACTTTTTAATCTTTATACAGAATCGGTTTCGTTTTTTACTTCAATATAATATACCAGACCACATTTTACAAATTCAAAGTTTGTAAACATGTGCCCTCTCATTTAGACTGTCGATTGAAAACGAAACACAGACAAAGACAATTTAGTGCACATATAGGAGATACCTCAGTGATAATCTGTGTAAAGGGTACATGTATGCTAAGACATGGTTTGGTATGTCTACACGAGCGTGTTAAACATTCCCCCAAATTTCAGCTATCATGGTCGACGGGCGAAAAATTCAGTTCAACTTTTCTTAATTTTCAAATAAGTAAAAGGAAACCGAACCTTATACCGTTATTTTCACAAATTGTCCACTAAAATGGTTCTTTGGGTAAAATGAAAATAAACTTGAAATTTCGTTCCTGTCCACGGATTCTTGATATTTTTAGGGATCCGCGACTTTAGAAGCGATAATTTACTGAATTAGCGCTTTTAAGCCCCCCACCCCCCATTAATTTTAGGTCGCACTTAGGCGGGTTGGGGGTCTTAATAGAGAGAGAGGCTTATTAAATATTTCCAAGTGACTGACACAGTGTTATGCTTTAATTACCTGCATATGAAAAATGCTGTTTGATATTCACCGTTCGGTTCAAGCTTATGTGCATTTATAAAACAGATGTTGTTTAATCGAACTGTGAATGTCAACTTGTTCGGCTCTATTTAATGTTCGCCTATTTATCATTTAATAGTCATTCGGTGTTGTGAGAAAACGATTTTAGCCTCCATTATAGACAACACGGGTGCGAAAACACACAATTCACATTGAAACGGGGATGGGGAGGGGGCACAAACTACCTAAAACTAACAACCTCGTTCCCAGGGTCTCTCTTCTTCCCGCCAAACGCGATACCAAAAAAACAGTCTAAATAACTTTTGCACACAACAAAAATTAATCATATGTTTAATAGGCTTACCGCTTCCATTTTATAACATAAAAAGTAGGGGTCACCACGCGATTTTGTAAGTTATATGAAGAAAACGACCATATATTTCCCTGCCAAGCTTAGCCTGAAAGAGATTCCGCAATGTTCTGTATGTGCGCGCGCTCGAGCGCGCGCTAATGACGCGAGAAATTATGCGCAGAACGTATGCGTAGTAACAAAAGGAGGCACCGTCCTTAATGGAAACGGATAAAAACGCGAATAGAACAAAGGTAAAGTAGAACTATAAAATAATAGAGGGAGTGGGCTAAATAAGAGGAAATGTGGTATGCCGACATTTTCCTTTTATTGGAAAAAGGAACAAGGGTCGGATTTGGCAGCGAATAATATCCATAAGCTAAGAGCACTGACTCAGTTTAATAGATACATTAGAGACCTAGGAGTCTAAAGTCTCCCTTTACGCTAATGAACTTTCTTATTTGCATAGACAATAAACTCGAACGTAGGAACAAGGCAATTTCGAGCACAAGCTGCAACAGTTATTTAGATATTTTAGTTAAAGGGATTTAAAGGGGTCAACGGTTATATACCATATTATAAAATATTTTAGCCATTGATTATTTATTTATTTCCTTAATTTTTTGAAATTTTTATTTCGTGTTTAGTGTCCTCCATTAGCTGTATAGCTAAATACTTTGGCACTCAAATAAAGTTATTATTATTATTATTAGTTTTAATATGTACAATAATTAAAAACCTTTTAGTTTATATGATGTCGGCCAAAGGGCAATTTTCGTCCGCAATCCTGAACTTTAAACAGTCTAAGCGTGAATAAAAAAGCCAGAGGAAATTCTTGCAAATCGTGGCGGAACTATTAAAATTTACGAATAGTTAAAAATCTTTTAGTTTATATGATGTCGACCAAATTGGGCAATTTTCGGGCGCAATCTACAAATCTTAACTCCTTAATAATTAAACAGTCTTAGCGTAAATAAAAAAGTGAATAAATAAGGAAATTCTTGCAAATCGTGGAACTATTAAAATTTCGTTACGCGAAATATCGTCCTTTGAAAATCATGGAAAATTTTATATTTCATTGCATGATCATAATGCAATGACTGTTCATTTTCCTCGCACGTTTTCAGCTGACATCGGCAAATTAAGCTGCGTTTAAAAACACTATCATAACTTCTCATGTTTTAAATTATTAATTGCCTGCCCATAAATGACCTCAAGTCAAAAGATAATCCCGCCTTCTGTAGAACTGACATAAATAGCGTGGTGCTTTCTTGTTAACAAACCAGATGAAAAATAATTTGTGAGGGAAATAGCTGAAGAAGAAACCACGAGAATGTCGGCAAACTTGAACACAACGATGAATAAAACACAGCCATCCAGCTGCTTCAATCCTACAGCATATAAAATCGGAGAAACCATTGCTTACTGCCTGCTCTTTGTAGTTTCCCTGGTTGGAAATTCCTTCATCGGAATAATTGTCTACAAGACGAAAACCATGAGAAAACCGATTAACTTTATAATCGTGAACATGGCCATGTCCGATCTGCTGATTCCAATTTTCATGTACCCGCGGCTTCTAACAGACTTGTACGTCGGCTACCAGTGGCTGATCAGTGGTCCTCTTGGCGATGCCTTATGTAAGCTGTCTTACTTCTTACCCGATGTCTCCTATGTTGTGTCTGTTCAGAGCCTGGTTCTGATAGCAGTTGATCGATTTCGAGCTGTGATTTTTCCCCTCCGTTCCCCACTCATCAGTTCAAAGCTGTGCCCCTTCTTCATTCTCGCCACTTGGATCGTCGCGATGGCTATCAATTCCCCAGTACTCGTCGCATTAAAACTTGTTGAATATCCAGGATGGCTGGTGTGTGTGTGGCAATGGAATGAAGTCTTTGGAGAGTCCTCGTCCTTCAAGATTTACGTTATAACAATGAATGTAATATCCTGGTTTATCCCATTGGTGGTGATAGCCATACTGTACACCATCATCTTAGTGAAGCTCAAGTCACAGAAGACTCCAGGCGAGCCGTCGGTCAACGCTGAACAACAACGCGCGAAAAGGGAACGAAATGTGTTGAAGATGTCCATTGCTATCGTCGTGACCATTGTAGTATGCTTTCTTCCCCTCTGTATCTGGTGGATTCTGAACTTCTTTCCACCTGAAAACATGACATGGTCCTGTGGCTTCAAATACTTCAGCGCTGTTTCCTTGTTTATGGCTCGCGCATATTGTGCCATAAACCCTTGCATCTGTTTTATTTTCAGTGGAAATTATCGTCAAGGCCTTAAGAATCTCCTTCACTGCTTTTGAGCAGTGCAGTCTCGTAATCATATCGCACGCCGGTAGTTTATCTAGTTCTGTAAATATTCATTACGGTATTAGTTGTTTTTAATGTGGTGATATTTATTCCTCGCAAAATTGAAGGACACGCCTTTTATCTGTAAAATGGAACTTTGAGCAAGTAATGATACTTCTGTACAGTCGACCTGAAACTTGTAAATAATATTTAGTTCAAAACTGTTATGTAAAATTTACTTCTGCCCGGTTTAATTTAATTCAGTGTAAATACACATTTGTAGAACTTTAACCGTTCCTTAAAACACATTTTGTATAGTTACTTTGTAAACTTTATTTGTAATAATCTTAAATAATTAGGAAACAATATAATACATAAAAATATAATACATTGTTGTTAAGTTATTCTGTTTACCACCGCCATTCTATTTAGCTTTTCCTTTTTATAACTTCCTGTCTTCTCCCCTCCCCCACCACGCACTTTCTCTCTTTTTTCGACACTGTTCTCCATGTTTGACTCAGCAGTATTCATAAGCCACAGGTACAAACATTATATCAAAACAAACCACCATAGTTATATCCAAGTCAAAATCTGATTCTCAGAACAGTCGGCCTTACAAGTCATGAGCTATCGGTTTATATTCTAGAAAAGTCTCTTTCTTGGAAGACTGACTTGGATAATCGAGAAAACTGCACGAGTCTGCCGTCTGCACGAACTCAAAATACATTTGTGTTTATTTAAAAAAAAGCCTGTTGGTCACTGTTTCTGTTTTACTAGCAGGGCTAGAACCAAGAGAAAAATGTTTTCTCTTGCTAGAACAAGTTACGAGTTATTTTATGTTTTTGTTGTAGAATTGCTATTTTTATTACGAGTTCTTGTGAGGGTTTACTATCCAAATTTCTCAAAGTTGGAAAATATTAGCATGTCGCGATCTAAAGCGTTTGTTGACTGAGTGGGAAGCCTGAACAGGAAGCTTCTGTCAATCATTTGCACGATGTTATCACGTGCGATTCCCGCATATTTTCCCTTCAGACACGTGATTTGTTCTATCATACCACTTTCACTGCGATATTCTTTAAATCACCTTTATGTTGTCTAGCGAACAAGCATAATATGCGTTTGTCTTCGATGGAAAAACCTGCCAGCATTTTCCCGTTCTTCTTTTTTCCTTCCTTCTTTGTAAAGTAACTTATGTTGCGAATAAAACGATTATTGGAAATAAAGCGACGGTTTCTAATCATTGACAGAGAAAATAAGCCATGTTGGTTTTAAGCCATATTTTTGATTGTTAGCGTTAATTTCAGGAAATGTAGAGGTGAAGTAGTTTGAACGCGAGAGTACCAGCGAAATAAAAGAGAGCCGGTAGAATGACCCGCGCGCGAAAATTGGGGGTGCCCGCTTCTCGTTCATCGATCTTTGAGAGTTAAAAAAACTGTTCTGTCGTTGTTTCCACGACCGTTGCATGAAACTTTTTGATGTGCTGTGAATTACCTGAAAATCAACCTTGAAATGAGCGAACCGCAGAAAGACACTTGCAAAATTTTTAAAACAAGACCAGTTGTCTTATCAACCACAACGAAATAAATTATATTTTTAATGGTGCACTCTTGGGTCCATTTACAGCATTTTATTATCGATTTAACAACGGAAACACATTCAACGGCCGAATTGAAACATTCCCAGAGTTTATGTCTGCTTTAAAGTACGATATCGGTAAGAGAAATTTAAAAGGGGGGTTATAATTATCAGTGGAGATTCAAAGCCCTTTTGACAGCGGAGAAGTTGAAAAGTTGTCATCATTCATGTCTTGGGCATTAAATTCCTCTTGGTTCAAAACACAATTAATGCGTGAGACAGTATGCCTTCCACTGAGTGACTGACGTATCATGGGCTACTATGAATTGCAATGAGTATAGTTAAGCTTTGAGACAAGCCGAAAACACAGGTGTAGAAACTTAACTAGGCGGAAAAAAATACATTGGGTTTTAGGCTGCTTTAATGAATTATGATTCTCTTGACGATATTTTCGAAATAGACAAAATAGATATTCGTAAGACATTTTACTCAGAAAAGCTTTTATCTTAATCCAGGGGCACCCAACGAACATTTTTTGGTAAAATGCATTATTTTACCCAGATAAATGAAAATAAGTGATATAAAAGCATTTCCAGGTGTTCTTCTGCGTTGCTGGGAAAAATATATCTGTTCCTCTTTCCCAGCATGACACATATAGGGAAATTCCCAGCCAGCTGGATAAAAATGTCTGTTTCCCAGCCAGCAATTTAAAATAATAATAAGTAACCAAAAGGGGAACAGATAAAGTGAGGAACAGATTCGTTGGGTGCCCCCGTTAATCAGCAATGCTTTGGAAGAAAATTCGCTTTTTATAGCTAAGTCCAGCTCAAATATCACGACTATCGATTATTTTTTTGTGTGTGCCGTCTCCTCTAAATCAGTCGTGGTTTGGTACCGCTCAGGGCGTTCCAATCGAAATCAGTTACCACCGTCGAAGTCATCTGGTGTGTACTACGGCTGGAACTAGTTTTGTTTTAGAATTGGTACCTCTTATTTAATCCTCTTCGTTCCTGGTGGAACAGTGTTCCCTCTTTATAAGAATTCAGATTGAGAAATAACTGGATAAGAAACGAAGCTATATCAGAATGTCGACAAACCTTAACACAACGTGAAGCTGAATCGTGAATGGTACACAGTCATCGACCTGCTACAATTCTACAGGCGAGATTTCCGCCGCTCTCTCGCCGAGTCCAGTCTTCATTTTCCCGAACAGCGGCTGATAATCGAGCCTACAATCAATCCAACAGCGAAATCATTTGAAAAAACGTTTGCTTACTGCCTGATCGTTGTTGTTTCGCTGGCTGGGAATTCATGTCCTTCATCGGAATAATTTTCTATAAGACGAAAACCATACGAAAGACCATGAACTTTTTAATCTTTATACAGAATCGGTTTCGTTTTTTACTTCAACATAATATACCAGACCACACTTTACAAATTCAAAGTTTGTAAACATCTGCCCTCTCATTTAGACTGTCGATTGAAAACGAAACACAGACAAAGACAATTTAGTGCACATATAGGAGATACCTCAGTGATAATCTGTGTAAAGGGTACATGTATGCTAAGACATGGTTTGGTATGTCTACACGAGCGCGTTAATCGATCATGCCCCAAATTTCATCTATCATGGTCGACGGGCGAAAAATTCAGTTCAACTTTTCTTAATTTTAAAATAAGTAAAAGGAAACCGAACCTTATACCGTTATTTTCACAAATTGTCCACTAAAATGGTTCTTTGGGTAAAATGAAAATAAACTTGAAATTTCGTTCCTGTCCACGGATTCTTGATATTTTTAGGGATCCGCGACTTTAGAAGCGATAATTTACTGAATTAGCGCTTTTAAGCCCCCCACCCCCCATTAATTTTAGGTCGCACTTAGGCGGGTTGGGGGTCTTAATAGAGAGAGAGGCTTATTAAATATTTCCAAGTGACTGACACAGTGTTATGCTTTAATTACCTGCATATGAAAAATGCTGTTTGATATTCACCGTTCGGTTCAAGCTTATGTGCATTTATAAAACAGATGTTGTTTAATCGAACTGTGAATGTCAACTTGTTCGGCTCTATTTAATGTTCGCCTATTTATCATTTAATAGTCATTCGGTGTTGTGAGAAAACGATTTTAGCCGCCATTATAGACAACACGGGTGCGAAAACACACAATTCACATTGAAACGGGGATGGGGAGGGGGCACAAACTACCTAAAACTAACAACCTCGTTCCCAGGGTCTCTCTTCTTCCCGCCAAACGCGATACCAAAAAAACAGTCTAAATAACTTTTGCACACAACAAAAAATTAATCATATGTTTAATAGGCTTACCGCTTCCATTTTATAACATAAAAAGTAGGGGTCACCACGCGATTTTGTAAGTTATATGAAAAAAACGACCATATATTTCCCTGCCAAGCTTAGCCTGAAAGAGATTCCGCAATGTTCTGTATGAGCGCGCGCTCGAGCGCGCGCTAATGACGCGAGAAATTATGCGCAGAACGTATGCGTAGTAACAAAAGGAGGCACCGTCCTTAATGGAAACGGATAAAAACGCGAATAGAACAAAGGTAAAGTAGAACTATAAAATAATAGAGGGAGTGGGCTAAATAAGAGGAAATGTGATATGCCGACATTTTCCTTTTATTGGAAAAAGAAACAAGGGTCGGATTTGGCAGCGAATAATATCCATAAGCTAAGAGCACTGACTCAGTTTAATAAATACATTAGAGACCTAGGCGTCTGAAGTCTCCCTTTACGCTAATAAACTTTATTATTTGCATAGACAATAAACTCGAACGTAGGAACAAGGCAATTTCGAGCACAAGCTGCAACAGTTTCATATTATGAACAATAATTAAAAACCTTTTAGTTTATACATGATGTCGACTAAATTGGGCAATTTTCGGGCGTAATCTAAAAATCTTATTTTTCCTGAGCTCCTTAATAATTAAACAGTCTTAGCGTAAATAAAAAAGCCTGTTTAAGCCATTGAATAAAATAAGAAAATTCTTACAAATCGTGGAACTATTAAAATTTACGTTACGCGAAATATCGTCCTTTGAAAATCATGAAAAATTTTCTATATCATTACACGATCATAATGCAATGGCTGTTCATTTCCTCGCACGTTTTCAGCTGACATCGGCAAATTAAGCTGCGTTTAAAAACGCTGTCATAACTTGTCATGTTTTAAATTATCATACTGAATTGCCTGCGCATAAATGACCTCAAGACAAAAGATAATCCCGCCTTCTGAAGAACATAAATAGCGTGGTGCTTTCTTGTTAACAAACCAGATGAAAAATAATTTGTGAGAGAAATAGCTGAAGAAGAAACCACGAGAATGTCGGCAAACCTGAACACAACGATGAATGGAACACAGCCATCCAGCTGCTTCAATCCTACAGTAGGAAAAATCGGACACACCATTGCTTACTGCCTGCTGTTTATAGTTTCACTGGCTGGAAATTCCTTCATTGGAATAATTGTTTACAAGACGAAAACCATGAGAAAACCTATAAACTATTTAATTGTGAACATGGCCATGTCCGATCTGCTATATCCAATTTTCCTGTTCCCGTGGAGGCTAACACTGTACGTTCTCGACCTCTGGCTGATCGGTGGTCCTCTTGGCGAGGTCTTATGTCGGCTGCCTCCCTTCTTAGCCAATGTCTCCGTAACTGTGTCTATTCAGAGCCTGGTTCTGATAGCAGTGGATCGATTTGGAGCTGTGGTATATCCCCTCCGTTCCCCACTCATCAGTTCAAAGCTGTGCCCCTTCTTTATTCTCGCCACTTGGATCGTCGCGATGGCTATCCCCTTCCCAGATCTCTTTGCTTTCAAACTAGTTGAATATCCAGGAGGATTGCTGTGTGAGCGGCAGTGGAATGAAGTCTTTGGAGTGTCCTCCTTCGAAAATTACACTATAGCAACACATGTTATATTCTTTTATATCCCATTGGTGTTGATAGCCATACTGTACACCATTATTGTTGCAAAGCTCAAGTCACAGAAGACTCCAGGCGAGCAATCGGTCAACGCTGGACAACAACGAGCGAAAAGGGAAGGAATTGTGCTGAAGATGTCCATTTCTATCGTGTTGGCGTTTGCAGTATGCTGGCTTCCCAGCAGTATCGGCTGGATTATCATCTTATTATTTCCACCTGACAACATGACATGGCCTTGTGGCTTCAGATACTTCTCCATTGTTTCCGTTTTTATGTCTCACGCATATTGTGCCATAAACCCGTGCATCTGTTTGATTTTCAGTGGAAATTATCGTCAAGGTCTTAAGAATCTCGTTCGCTGCTTTCCTGCAGTGCAGTCTCGTAATCAAGTCGCACGCCGGTAGTTCATCTAGTTCTGTAAATATTCATTACGGCTTTAGTTGTTTTTAATGTGGTGATATTTGTTCCTTGCAAAATTGAAGGACACGCCTTTTATCTGTAAAATGGAACTTTTAACAATGAACACGAATTGTTATTGAGCATCGGTCTAGCCAATGATAGGAATTAGTTAATATATATATTTATATCTCAAGCTACTATCGTTTACCAAACATCATCCAGCAACAACGGCTTCAATGTGAAACCAAAAAAAAAAGATTAGAATAATATAGATTGAAACAAACAGAAAAAACTGCTGGTTAACAGGCTTAAGTTAACAGCTTTGAAAACATGAAAATCAAGTAAGATCTTTTTAAATATTTTCAATTTGTTAGTATCTATTTATTTTTTTGTGTCCCCAAATTAGTATGGGATTTTCCCAGGCTATAAGGCTATAAGGCACATTAATAAAGTTTTCTATCTTCTATCTATCTCTGATACTTTTGTACAGTCGACATGGAACTTGTAAATAATATTTATTGCTAACTGAACTGTTTCATGTAAAATTTATTAGTGTAAAAATGTATTTGAAGAACTTTGTATAGCGATTTTTAACCGTTCCTTGGACTTTTGCTTTTCTAGTTATTGTGTAAACTCCATTTATAATCATTAATTGTTAGGAACCAATAAAATGCATAAAGAAATCTAATACATTGTTGCTAAGTCATTCTGTTTACCACCGCCATTCTATTTAGCTTTTTCTTTTTATAACTTCCTCCCTTCTCCCCTCCCCCACCACGCACTTTCTCTCTTTTTTTTGACACTGTTCTCCATGTTTGACTCAGCAGTATTCATAAGCCACAGGTGCAAACATTATTTCAAAACAAACCACCATAGTTTTATCAACCCAAATCAGAATCTGATTCTCAAAACATTCGACCTTACAAGTCGTGAGACTAGAAACAAGCAGAGTTCACGACTGTAGAAGAATAGAATAAAATAAAACCGAGCACACCTCACTAAAACTGATATTCATATTAGAAGACGGGAAACTCGTCTCAGACGAAATTCCGTCTGACAAAATTCCGTCTAATATGAATTTAAGGACGGTAAAATTAGACGGATAAATGACTTAGAGCCGTCGGAGACTAGGACGAGTATGAGGCCAGGTTACATTTCTATCCCAGAAGCCATTGCTGAATTTCCAGTTCCAGTGTGTAACAAACAGGAAACCCGTCCTGATTTTCTCGTCTAATGTGAATTTAAGACGGTTTTCCGTCTAAGACGGGTTTTCCGTCTGATTTTCCCGTCGTTTTAGTCGGGAAAATGGACGGATAAATTTAAGACGGGAAACACGTCCTTCACCGGATTTATATCAGACGAGTTTTCCAAAATAAAAACTGCATACAACTTTCCGTTGAATAACCTCTGTTTATTTCTTATGAATAACACAAAATTAATTAATATTAATTTTGTTCTATGGCCAAATGAGAATGTTTTGCCGAATTGACATTTGTAAAGGAATGTAATAGTTCTGTAGAAGCTCAAGCGACTACATGCAGAAGTAAAATGCGAGTTAAATAATCTCGTACGTTCTTCAAAAAAGTTCCGTTTTCACTTAACTTCCGGCGCGTGAAGCCACCTTAGCCAGCTGTTTAACCTAACTAACGTTTAGAGGCCAGAATGTACTGAATTATGCCGACATTTTACTTTCATTTGAAACAGAAAGGGAGGTCTAACAGGGGTTTATAGGCTAAGAGAATAAAACACTGAGAGATTTTATAGGGCTTCTAGAATTACCTTTTTCACAAATATATTTCTTATATTTGCATTACAATACAACCGAACGTAGAAGCGAGCCAATTTCTAGCACATTGCCAACTTAACGTGAAATAAATTAACATGTCGCGGAAATTTCTAAAGTCCAATATGGTTACAGGCCGTTCAGTTGTACATGTAGTGAAGACGACACAAAACAAACGCGGGGAGGTTTTCCTCTCTCATTGTTTAATATCGCTGAAAATGCACTATGTTTTAATATTTGAACAACCAAAGTATTTGCATGGGATATGGGAGTAAGGCCAATGAAATGAGAATATCCAGCTTTAAATATATAGTGAGAAGACCTTTGTTAAACAATACAATATTTGCAGCAGTAAAATGCAAGTCGAATAATCTCTGTATATTAGATTCTCTTGACAGACTTCCGTTTAGTGGTAAGAATTCGCTGCATCAGTATGCCAACAGTTTCCTTTCATTTTAAATTAACACAGAAAGGGTCCGTAGATCAAACTTGGTTGTGAATATGTCTATAGGCTAAGAGAACATTAACTATTAGAGATTTTATAGAGGCTTCTAGATCAGAATCACCCTTTCCAAAAATAACCGCTTTTTTATTCGCATTACCATAACAATAAAAGGCAATTTTCGAGCGCAAGCTCCTTACTGAAACGGTCTTTGCAAAAAAGAAAACAGTTTAAATCATTAAATAAAGTAAGGAAATTAAATTCCCGCAAATCGTGGAACTTACGTATCGCAAAAAATCGCCCTTTCACCGAATCGGGGAAATTTTCTACATCATTACATGATCATAAGGTAATGGCTGTTTATTTTCCTCGCACGTTTTCAGATTTTATCGGCAAATTAAGCTGCTTTTTTTCAAAACAGACGACCTCAACACAAAAGACAAAAAGATAATCCCGCCTTCTTTAGAACATAAATAGCGTGGTACTTTCTTGTTAACAAACCAGATGAAACATAATTTGTGAGAGAAATAGCTGAGTAAGAAACCACGAGAATGTCGGCAAACCTGAACACAACGATGAATGGAACACAGCCATCCAGCTGCTTCAATCCTACAGCAGAAAAAATCGGGAAAACCATTGCTTACTGCCTACTCTTTGTAGTTTCGTTGGTTGGAAATTCCTTCATCGGAATAATTGTCTACAAGACGAAAACTATGAGAAAACCGATAAACTATTTAATCGTCAACATGGCCATGTCCGATCTGCTGTTTCCAATTTTCCAGTACCCGCGGAATCTAACAAACTTGTACGTCGACTACCAGTGGCTGATCAGTGGTCCTCTTGGCGAGGTCTTATGTCGGCTGCCTCCCTTCTTAGCCAATGTCTCCGTAACTGTGTCTATTCAGAGCCTGGTTCTGATAGCAGTGGATCGATTTGGTGCTGTGGTATTTCCCCTCCGTTCCACACTCATCAGTTCAAAGCTGTGCGCCTTCTTCATTCTCGCCACTTGGATCGTCGCAATGGCTATCTACTCCCCAGATCTCGTCGCATCAAAACTTGTTGAATATCCAGGAGGGCTGGCGTGTGTGTGGCAATGGAATGAAGTCTTTGGAGAGTCCTCGTCCTTCGAGATTTACGTTATAACAATGAATGTAATATCCTGGTATATCCCATTGGTGGTGATAGCCATACTGTACACCATCATCTTAGTGAAGCTCAAGTCACAGAAGACTCCAGGCGAGCCGTCGGTCAACGCTGAACAACAACGCGCGAAAAGGGAACGAAATGTGTTGAAGATGTCCATTGCTATCGTCGTGACCATTGTAGTATGCTGGCTTCCTCTCAGTATCTGGTGGATTCTGATCCTCTTTCCATCTGACAACATGACATGGTCTTGTGGCTTCGAATACTTCACCATTGTTTCCTCTTTTATGGCTCACGCATATTGTGCCATTAACCCTTGCATCTGTTTTATTTTCAGTGTAAATTATCGTCAAGGCCTTAAGAATCTCCTTCGCTGCTTCAGTGCTGTGCAGTCTCGTAATCAAGTCGCACGCCGGTAGTTCATCTAGTTCTGTAAATATTCATAACGGCATTAGTTGTTTTTAATGTGGTGTTATTTATTCCTTGCAAAATTGAAGGACACGCCTTTTATCTGTAAAATGGAACTTTTAACAATGATCACGAATTGTTATTGAGCATCGGTCTAGCCAATGATAGGAATTAGTTAATATATATATATTTATATCTCAAGCTATTATCGTTTACCAAACATCATCCAGAAACAACGGCTTCAATGTGAAACCAAAAACAAAAAAAAGATTAGAATAACATAGATTGAAACAAACAGAAAAAACTGCTGGTTAACAGGCTTAAGTTAACAGCTTTGAAAACATGAAAATCAAGTAAAATCGTTTTAAATATTTTCAATTTGTTAGTATCTATTTATTTTTTTGTGTCCCCAAATTAGTATGGGATTTTCCCAGGCTATAAGGCATTGACACGTTAATAAAGTTTTCTATCTTCTATCTATCTCTGATACTTTTGTACAGTCGACATGCCGGGAACTTGTAAATAACATTTATTGCTAAACTGTTTCATGTAAAATTTATTACTATTGTTTAATTTAATATTTCAGTGTAAAAATGTATTTGAAGAACTTTGTATAGCGGTTTTTAACCGTTCCTTGGACTTTTGCTTTTCTAGTTATTGTGTAAACTACATTTATAATCATTAATTGTTAGGAAACAATAAAATGCATAAAGAAATCTAATACATTGTTGTTGGGTCATTCTGTTTACCACCGCCATTCTATTTAGCTTTTTCTTTTTATAACTTCCTGTCTTCTCCCCTCCCCCACCACGCACTTTCTCTCTTTTTTCGACACTGTTCTCCATGTTTGACTCAGCAGTATTCATAAGCCACAGGTGCAAACATTATTTCAAAACAAACCACCATAGTTTTATTCAACCCAAGTCAGAATCTGATTCTCAAAACATTCGACCTTGGAAGTCGTGAGCTATCGGTTTATATTCTAGAAGTCTCTTTCTTGGGAGACTGACTTGGATACTCGAGTCTGCCGTCTTCACGAACTCAGAACACATGTGTGCCAACCGTTTATTAAACACTCCTGCCGGTCACTGTTTCTGTTTTACTAGCAGGGCTAGACTAACCGAGAGAAAAATATTATTTCTTACGAGTTTTTTTTTTTTTAGGGTTAGAATTGCTATTTTTATTTGGAGTTCTTGTGAGGGTTTATTATCCTAGTTTTCTCAAAGTTGGAGAACATTACCATGCCGCGATCTAAAGCGTTTGTTGACTCAGTTGGAAGCCTTCACAGGAAGCTTCTGTCAATCATTTGCACGATGTTATTACGTGCGATGCCCGGATGTTTTCCCCTCAGACACGTGATTTGTTCTATGATATGACTTTCATTGTGATCTTGTTCAGTGCAAAATGAAAACTGCTCGGAATAAATCACCTTTGATGTTGTCTAGAGAACATGCGTTTATGCGTTTGCCTTCGTTCGCCATGGAAAGAGTGCGATCATTCCTTTTCGAGCGCAGTTAACTCTGCATACAACCCTGCAGCTGTGCTTTCCCTTACAGCGGGCAATTTTCCTATTTTTATTCCTCCTCCATTGTAGTAATTTATGCGAAATTATATAATAAGGATACATGATGGCAGGAAATTGAATAGTTTAGTATGATCGTTGAAGCTCAAAATGAGGAGGTATGGAAAGTGTTCATCTAGCCTCGGTGAAATAAGTAGTGTTTTAAGCTAGCTTTGTGAAATTAATATGAAAGCGTTGAGTTTTAACATAAGCCGGCAATTAGGTTCTACTTATACTTAGTTTTCTCAAAGTTTGAGAATATCTATTAAAAGATGGATTTCCCCTGTCACGTACGTGCGTAAAATAAAATAAAGAAAACGTATGAACGGCTTGCGTCCGCGGAAACAGCTGAACGTGGTTCAACTGTTTCCGCAGACACGAGCCGTCCATACATTTTCTCTATTTTGTTTACACATCCGTGATATGTGGTTAAATAAATTACTTACTTACTTTACTTACTTACTTACTTACGCACGTAAATTCACGCCCAAAATGTACGTAAATTTAATACGCGAAAGGGGAAATCCTGCGTTTGTTGACTGAGTGGGAAGCCTGAAGAAAATGTTTCTGTCAATAATCATTTAACCCGGATGTGTTCTCAGACACGTACTTGTTCAACCAGTCTTTCACCTGATGCGTTTGGGACGACCGATCCCGCAACATTGCTTGTTTTCCAGTTTTTCGTTTTTCCGTCTTTTTTGCGAATACTGATGTCTTTATTAAAAATAAAGTTCCACGAAACATTCCAGTTGATAAAAATAATAATCGACATAACATGATATGTATAAGTCTTGCCAATTTCAGGATATTGAAGAGACCGAGAAGCGAAAAAAGCGAGCGGGAAAACTAGCGGTGTGAAAATTGACGGCGCGCCCAGTTAAGCGACCATTTATCCCGCTCGCGACGATCGCGAAATTTTGTCCTTTGAAAATCATGGAAATTTTTCTATATCATTCATGATCACAATGCAATGGCTGTTCATTTTCCTCGCACGTTTTCAGCTGACATCGGCAAATTAAGCTGCGTTTAAAAACGCTGTCATAACTTGTCATGTTCTGCTCATATTAAATTACCTCAAGACAAAAGATAATCCCGCCTTCTATAGAACATAAATAGCGCGGTGCTTTCTTGTTAACAAACCAGATAAAAAATAATTCGTGAGAGAAATAGCTGAATAAGAAAGCACGAGAATGTCGGCAGACTTGAACACAACGATGAATGGAACACAGCCATCCAGCTGCTTCAATCCTACGGGGGAAAAAATCGGATACACCATTGCTTACTGCCTGTTTTTTGTAGTTTCCCTGGTTGGAAATTCCTTCATCGGAATAATTGTCTACAACACGAACACCATGAGAAAACCGATTAACTTTTTAATCGTCAACATGGCCATGTCCGATCTGCTGTTACCAATTTTCCTGTACCCGTACATTCTAACAAACTTGTACGTCGACTCCTGGCTAATCAGTGGTCCTCTTGGCGAGGCCTTGTGTAAGCTGTCTTCCTTCTTACCCGATGTCTCCAATGCTGTGTCTTTTCAGAGCCTGGTTCTGATAGCAGTGGATCGATTTGGAGCCGTTGTATTTCCCCTCCGTTCCCCACTCATCAGTTCAAAGCGGTGCCCCCTCTTCATTCTCGCCATTTGGATCATCGCGATGTCTACCAACTCCCCAGATCTCTTCGCTTTCAAACTTGTTGAATATCCAGAAGGGCTGGTGTGTGCGTGGCGGTGGAATGAAGTCTTTGGAGAGTTCTCGTCCCACCATAATTACTTTATAGCAATACTTGTTATATTTCATTATATCCCATTGGTGGTGATAGCCATACTGTACACCATCATTGTTATAAAGCTGAAGTCACAGAAGACTCCAGGCGAGCCATCGGTCAGCGCTAAACAACAACGGGCTAAAAGGGAACGGAATGTGCTGAAGATGTCCATTGCTATCGTCTTGGCCTTTGCAGTATGCTGGTTGCCCTTCTTTATCCTTTGGAGTCTGATCCTCTTTGCACCTGACAACATAACATGGTCTTGTGGCTTCGAATACGTCATCGCTGTTTCCTCTATTATGGCTCACGCATATTGTGCCATAAAACCCTTGCATCTGTTTGATTTTCAGTGGAAATTATCGTCAAGGTGTTAAGAATCTCCTTCACTGCTTTTGAGCAGTGCAGTCTCGTAATCAAGTCACACGCCGGTAGTTTATCTACAGTTCTGTAAATATTCATAACGGCATTAGTTGTTTTTAATGTGGTGATATTTGTTCCTTGCAAAATTGAAGGACACGCCTTTTATCTGTAAAATGGAACTTTTAACAATGAACACGAATTGTTATTGAGCATCGGTCTAGCCAATGATAGGAATTAGTTAATATATATATATATTTATATCTCAAGCTATTATCGTTTACCAAAAATCATCCAGCAACAACGGCTTCAATGTGAAACCAAAAACAAAAAAAAGATTAGAATAACATAGATTGAAACAAACAGAAAAAACTGCTGGTTAACAGGCTTAAGTTAGCAGCTTTGAAAACATGAAAATCAAGTAAGATCTTTTTAAATATTTTCAATTTGTTAGTATCTATTTATTTTTTTGTGTCCCCAAATTAGTATGGGATTTTCCCAGGCTATAAGGCATTGACACATTAATAAAGTTTTCTATCTTCTATCTATCTCTGATACTTTTGTACAGTCGACATGGAACTTGTAAATAACATTTATTGCTAAACTGTTTCATGTAAAATTTATTACTATTGTTTAATTTAATATTTCAGTGTAAAAATGTATTTGAAGAACTTTGTATAGCGGTTTGTAACCGTTCCTTGGACTTTTGCTTTTCTAGTTATTGTGTAAACTCCATTTATAATCGTTAACTGTTAGGAAGCAATAAAATGCATAAAGAAATCTAATACATTGTTGTTTGGTCATTCTGTTTACCACCGCCATTCTATTTATAGCTTTTCCTTTTAATAATAACTTCCTCTCTTCTCCCCTCCCTCACCACGCACTTTCTCTCTTTTTTCGACACTGTTCTCCATGTTTGACTCAGCAGTCTTCATAAGCCACAGGTGCAAACATTATATCAAAACAAACCACCATAGTTTTATCGACCCAAGTCAGAACCTGATTCTAAAAACATTCGGCCTTACAAGTCATGAGCTATCGGTTTATATTCTAGAAGTCTCTTTCTTGGAAGACTGACTTGGATACTCGAGAAAACTACACGAGTCTGCCGTCTGCACGAACTCAAAATACATTTGTGTTTATTAAACAAACCTGCCGGTCACTGTTTCTGTTTTACTATCAGGGCTAGAACCAAGAGAAAAATGTTATCTCTTGCTAGAACAAGTTACGAGTTATTTTATGTTTTTGTTGTAGAATTGCTACTTTTATTTGGAGTTCTTGTGAGGGTTTACTCTCCGAATTTCTCAAAGTTGGAAAATATTAGCATGTTGCGATCTAAAGCGTTTGTTGACTGAGTGGGAAGCCTGCACAGGAAGCTTCTGTCAATCAGTTGCACGATGTTATCACGTGCGGTACCCGCATGTTTTCCCACGTGATTTGTGACACGTGACTTTGATATTAATGCAGAAGGAAAATCACCTTTTATGTTGTCTAGAGAACAAGCGTTATGGAAAACTTCTAATATTTTCCTTGCCGAGCATAATTCTGCTAACAACCCCGCAACATTGCTTGTCATTCAGCGGGCTAACAAGCGGGAGAAAAAGTGTAATCGGCGGTAAGCCCGAGAAAACGTGTAACCCCTGGAAAGCGCGGGTAAACATGTAACTGTGGTAAGCGCAGGAAAACGTAACCGACAGCAAGCGCGGGAAAACATGTAATCGACAACAAGCGCGGGAAAACATGTATCCGGCAGCAAGCGCGGGAAAACATGTAGGAAATGACGTAACTGTCGACAAGCGCGGGAAAACACGTAACTGCTGACAAGCGCTGGAAATCATGTAATTGGCGGCAAGCGTAAGAAAAGTCGCCAGCTCCTAATTACGATAGGCTTGTGTTTTGCACATCAGTGATTGGTCGAGGAAGCTAGGTCTTTGATTGGTTTAAGGCATGCTGCGCGTGCTGCACGTGTTACTTTAGCTAATTAATAAAGAGCTCAAAAGTGTTACAGACAGAGAAAAATGTATACTAAGTGCAATGCAACTCCGATATAACGAACTCTCTGGGCTGAATGGCGTTAACACTCTTAGGTTGGCCAGTTTAAAGTCGAGTTAGGCCACGGTTTTGTTTGTTTTTGTCTAAACCTTGTTTAAATATTCGGCCCTCTATGTCCCAAGAACTTGTATTAACCGAGCGCACATAGCTTGCGTGTCAATAACTTTTCGATTTTCTTGTAAAAACTGTCTAAGGCTATGTTCACACTTGGTTCCCGAGCACGGTGCCCGAGTACGATTCTCGCTGGGCACTAATGTGAACACACCTTTTTTGCAAGTACCCACGCCAGAATTCGGGCACACTGCCCGTGCCCGAGTACAAGGTCTTGACCTTGTACTCGGGCATATTGTGCCGGTGCCCAGGCACTAGTGCTCGGGCACCAAGTGTGAACACAGCCTAATTTAATCATTGTCCTGTTCCACCAGCGTCACAAGGTCTGACTACAAACGAGCTCGAGGACATCTTATCCAGCGACGAGGTTCTCCTCCAAGACGTGTTCCAGTACTGGACCCCACCCATCAGACGACTTCCCCCCCCTGCTGTGGGTCAGAATACGAGCGGACCTTGCCTCGTACCTGGTGGACAGGGGGGCGGATGGCACTCAAGTCACGTGCTGGTATCACCGTCAGTTTGCCCAGGCAGCTCAAGACAGATACTTGTCTGATTCATTTGAAAAGAAGCGCCTGCACAGCTCCATCGCTGATTACTTCTTGGGAAGAAATTTTGTTGGTAAGTGAGCAGTTCTTAAACGCGGGGGTGCACTATGAAACAGTCGGGAAAACAAGTACCAGTTGGTGACGAAATCCCGTCTCCGAAATGGGACCGAGCCCGCGGTGTTCGTCCCCAAAGTTGCTAAGCAACATGACGTATTTGCTGGCGCGATTGTTTCAATTCAGATTTACCAAAAACGGCACTTGTTCTAGCCTCGATTTCCGCCGCTCTCTCGAGTCCGGTCTTCGTTCCTCCCGAGAGTGGGGGATGAGCGTGGGCTCATTTTCCCGAACAGCGGCTGGTAATCGTGCCTAAATTTGTTCCCCTGGGCCCGGTTGTTCGAAGGGTGGATAACGCTATCCACCGGATAAATCACTATCCAACAACAACAACAACAAGCTTTATTAACTCTTATGCAATGGATAAGTGTTAACAAAACAAACTACGCCCCGACTGACAACCCGGCCCTGACTGCTAAAGTGATCAACTAATCTCGTTCTCAGAAAGAAGAGATCTGGGAACGAGATCAACATCTAAATTCCTATCACAGTATGTAACACATTGTTAAGCAGACAGGTGATGAGAATAGAGAAAATCATCAACTGGGGAAAATTGTCTTGATGTACCGCCAAATTCTCATTGCTTATATTAAAAGGAATGTATGGTAATCCGTTAGGAGAACTGATCGTTTGATCTTGTTACTCAACACTTCTTTTTGTACAGAGGAGGGCACGAATGAGACGACACTTATTCATGGTAAACACGTGCGCTTGGCGAGCATTTCTGGTCAGCCCCTGTTATTGTCCAAAGGCAGATACAATCTACGAAAACTCCACGAGCTTCCTCTTCAGCTGATTTGCAGCCAAAGATGGGAAGAGTTGAAGAAAGAAGTGCTCTGCAACTTTCACTGGCTCAGTACAAAGATCGAAGTGCGGTCACTGAGGTGAGATACTGTAGCCGACATTGTGCCAGAAACCCGTTCGTAATCCGTCTCAATCTTCCCCAATCTTAACCATCCTTGTTCCTGTTTGGTTTATTATCACCTCTTTGGTGTTTTTCTACCTTAGTAAATTATTATTTTGTGGTTTCCTTCGATTTGAAGGAAATTTTATCGTGACATTACACAGCTCTTTTACTTTCCTTGAGGTTAGATCACGGGCTCACAGCGGTCAAACGCACTACGCGCCCATTTCCCGCCAAAACTGCCGCTGGCAAATATCTCATTTTGTGAAATCCTCCACTTTAACCCATTGACACCCGGGCTTTTCCCAAAAACGGCAATCTAACATCCCAGATGCCTATTTCTGGCCATTATCTCGACAGTTTAATATCTAACTGTCTAAAACTTAGTTTAAAACACGGCAACTAACATCCCCTTCTACGTAGAAGCAACGAATTCAATATTTTCATTGGGCATGCGCAGAAATCAAAATTTCAACGTTTTTGGACGTGAAAAACACACCTGACTTTAGGCTTTTCTTTTCCTTTTATTTTTTTGCCGTTCTTGCTCTCCTTTTTCTCTCATTTTATTTTCTGGTTTCGTTGGAACTTTATTAACAAAGAGTGTTGATGGTAGTGAAGGTCGCGTTTTTTGGTGATTTTGGAGGAAGTAAGTAAAAAGTAAGTAATTTATTTAACCACATATCACGGATGAGTTCGAGACTCGTTTAAACGTGAACGTGCAAATCCAAGTTGTTTTTTCTGTATCTCTGGTCCAATTTAACGTTCCGTACTCATTTAGGCATGCTTTGTTAGACATTGTCCTTCTCTATTAGTGGAATATCAAAGACATCCTCTGGCGTGAAAAGTGATGACATCACAAGTGGTACAAATTCGTGGTCTCCTCTTGGCCGGTTATGGCCGGTATGGGTGTCAATGTGTTAAGCAAAACTGAAGACATTTTCGTACAAACTTCTTCCACATTACGTTTACAAAATTCTATGCAATGACTGAAACCGGAAATGGTGTTGTATTTTTGCGTTTGCCCCAAATTAAGGCGGGACTTAACCTAAATTTCAATGAAATTTTAAGAGGTTTAAAGAAGGGTAGAAGAAATAAAATTATTATTGGAACACCAATAGACAGTTGATACCCACGCGGGTGCTCTTACGTGGTTATCAACTGTCTGTCAATTGTCAATCTACTAATTTTTAAATTCTAATTCTAATTTTAAAACTACATTAAATCTTCAATATTCCTCATTTCCCTAAATTTTACAACTCCTTTGAGAAAAACTATTTCCTTCCAAACATATCCAAAAATCACCCAAAAATTTACAAAACACCCCATAACATAGATTCATGGGATGAGCATAGAGTTTTTGGATTGCTTGAAACGTGAACGAGATATTTCCATTTAACCCATGTTAAGTCGCGGAAAAATGGCATTTAGGTTAAGTCCCGCCTTAAACGTAACGTTCTCATTGTTGTTATCAACAGGTCTGTGTTGGATAATTTCCATGCCGCTATGAATGCTGTCAATGATCCTGACATTGCTTCGGTTGGCGAGACTCTTCGACTCGCTCAAGACGCCATTTTGAGCGACCCCACACAACTCGCTACACAATTTGTGGCCAGGCTTTACGAGGTACATGCCATTAGCACGTATTGTGCAGCTTGCAGAACAGTCTCCTTTCGTTGCAGTCGGAAACAAGTGCCGTTGTTGTTTCGCGCATCTTCGTTAAAGCTCTGAAGAGTTTCCGATTTTAATTGACCATTCCGAAGATTGCACGAACACTCGAGAGCATGTCGAAAGTTTTCACGTCTGCAGCCACCCCTCCTAAAATGTTTTATAAGTGATAATTAGTTTGCATAATGCATATTTCTTTGTCGATGTTTCAACCGACTATGGGATGGGACTATACATGCGGCTTTGTCTTGTGTTTTACAGCTCTCACATTTCTCTGTAGTTGTATTTATTTTGCTTGCCATGGTTTAACCGATTCTTGGTTTTAATATTGTTGTTCCCTCTGTAATTTGCCTTGTTGCAGTGTAAAGTGCAAGATTCCTTTCACGTGATTACGACCAACCTCTCGCCGGTAAGTATGTGAGTTGCTTGCTGTACGTCAGTGTCTGTATTTTAATACAACTATATGGAGAATTTGATTATTTGTGAAGAACACTGATTTTACTTTGGTGATCAACATGTTTTATTATGACTCACTCTGCGATGAAGAAATAAAACGACGAACAAGAGTTCATGTTTTCTTGCGATTACAACGGGTTACATGTTTTCCCGCGCTTACAAACGGGTTACACATTTTTTCCCGCGCTTACAATGGGTTACATGTTTTCCCGCGCTTCTCGCCGATTGCATGTATTTCTGCAAGTTCTGATTGGTTTAATGCGCTGTTTGCGGCATTATAATTAATATTGATTGGCTCATTCCATGGTTACATTTTAGTTTAATGTGTTTTACTATTTCTAACCTCCGTCGTCTTTATTCTGTTTTATTTTACATCAGATCCTGTCGAAGCTTGTCCAAGATTCTCGCAGCCCGCCAGAGCCCACACTCATTCCGTCCAGAGGTTTCCTGACCCCTCCTGGTGGACAGTTAGTACAGACGTTAGTTGGACACTCGGCTAGCGCAGCGTACGGACTCGCTGCTACGAGTGATGGCAAATGCGCTGTTACAGGTATTTCGCTCTCCATGACCACTGGAGCACTTCTTTTTATGTCTCTCCACTCTAAGCCGAGCTGTGCCGAGCTGTGCCGATCTGATCCGAGCTGAGCCGAGCTGTGCCGAGCTGAGCCGAGCTTAGCCTGATTAAACAGACGTCTCTCTTACCCGTTCCGATGTTCAAATGGAGACTGGGGACGAGTTTTTAAATGTTGATTTAATTAAACATTGGAGCCCATCACAAGAAAGATCCCATTAAAATTAGTCAGTTTACCAAGTTTGGGGTTGTTTCGTTGGATTGCAACCATGTAGAAGGCTTTCAAAAATCAGAACAATTCGAGACTTTGCATGGATTTGAGGACCTTTGACAGCTCACAGCCTGGTTACTGTGCTATATAACATAACCGTAAACTAGGGCTTAGTCCCTTTCTGAACTTCGGGACTTGGAAAAACAATCCCGCTCAATAGACATCTGAGATTCGACCCGAAAAATTCCATACTGATGACGTAGCTCAACAGAGATCCGTGTAGTGTCTCTGATTGGTTGTTTCTCGGTTTGAATTTTCATGCGCAAGTTTACAGAAAGACTGGACAAGACGACTACACAATTAACCAGCACCGAGAGCCGGAAAACTATTAGGCGAATTCATCGTGACTTCATTGTTTACATCTCGAATTTAAAAATTCGCCCGATTTAAAAATAGATATCATAACCAGAACGAGCATGCAGAATTGAGTTATAGAGCCGAGTTTGAAAGGAAACCTATCTGCTTCAAACGACGCATTTAAAGATGATTTCCAGTCCGTACTGCGCAATCTCCACCTGCAATGTTTAAAGAGTCTCATACGAAGGAATGTTTACTAGCCAAAATAAAAATTCCGGGACAAACTTACCTGTTTCTTCATTATTAACGCCAGATATCCCTGCCAAACAATAATAACGAGTAGAAGAGCGTCGACGTTATCTCAAACCGACGTTTCAGCTCATCGAATGTAACGACCCGTAATGGCGGACTCAAAAACTTCATGTACGCTATTACCGAAGTGTAACATATCAACGAATTCAAAACAAAAATGAAAACAAACCCTGAGACTGCGCAGTACGGACTGGAAATCATCTTTAAAAGCTGTCAAATTTGTAGACGTTTGTAAGGCTGGGTGGTAATTTCGCCCGACTAAATTTAATTTTCTGAAAATGTATGCTAACAAGGAGGTAAAAAAACACCGACGTCAACAGATATCGCCCCATGCCGTTGACAGAACTTAAAATCACCACCCCTCTCCCCCTAAAATGCACCCCATGCTCCAACAAGTCACGTGTTTCTAGTTATCATTGTTTGTATCAGTTCTTGATCATCATATTTTGTTCTGTCACAGGATCACATGACGGTGTTGTGAAAGTCTGGGACATCAGTGACGGTTCGTTATTGCTGACCGTGCCGGAAGCTGGGGAAGAGATTGGCCTGGTCACGTGCTGTTGTGACGATGACATCATCGTGACGTCATCCAAGAGTGGACTAAGCGCGATCTCGTTTGAAACCGGTGAAATACTCCATAGGTGATTTACACTGATTTTTGACGTGAATGTGTTTAAAACCTGACAAAATGCTGGGCGGTACTGGCCTGTGATGGACTAGCATCCCATCCAGGGGGAGTAGCAATACTCCCAGTCGCTTCATGCTACAGAAGCCAGAATAAGCGCCCGAGCCACCTGGCTTCTTCTGTGCCATTGTATTGGAACAGACTGAACCTTGTTTTATAGCTTAATATATTTTTTTCATTTTTTCGTTTGACAGAGTGGAAACCAAGTATTTTGAGAGCTACCCTCCATTCACAGTAGCCGGCAAAAACGGATCCAAAATTGTCTTCCTCAAAGAAAAAGGCTTGCATGTCATCTCAACGTCTTCTGGTAAATTTTTGCACCAATTTTCAAGCATCAACCCGGTGGGTAGTGCGGGACAGAACAGCTTGCTAACCTCCTGGAACGACACCGTGCTTTGTAACTCAAAAGAAGACGAAAATTCCTTGAAAGTGATTGATACCAACAGCTTCAAAAATACTCTATTCCATCAGGGTTTTTGAAGAGAAAGATGAAGAAGAATTCCTTCATCTCACTCAGATTGCGATGAAATCGCAAAACGAGGTTCTCGTTGCGAAGAAGATGAAGATCGATGTGTATTCGGTGGATAACGGCGACGTTTTACGAACATACAAATGCAAGATCGATGACTGGATCCGAAACGTGTCCCTGGATCTCACCCAGAACATGTTAGTCTTTCCTAAGCGCGATAAAGTCTCTCTGATTGATCTTGAAAGCGGTGAGAGAAAAGACGTTCTACCGCACCCTAATTACGTTTCCAGGGCTTTCGCTGTGGGCTCTGATGTGATCCTCACTTCCGGCGGCGACAACGTTGTGAGGGTCTGGGATCTAACTCGAGAGGATGTCCACCAACAAATAGTGAAGCCCGAGACCTTGGTGAACATTTATTCGATCCCAGGCGACTCGCGACATTTGGTAACCGTCGGGCGATTGGGCATCGATAACTTCTGCGTGACCATTTGGGATTTACCGACCATGTTGCCCGTGCGTAAAGTCACCGGAATAACAACGAGCTATCTTCAAATCGTCAACGACAGACGAGTTGCTATCCGCGTGGACAAACACGTGGCTATCGTGGACTTAGATACGTGGAAGGTTGTAACAGTCCTCAAAGGAAAAATCCCCGCCTATGATCTCCTCGGCGTGGACGATATCTGCGTTGTGAACGACAGAACAGAAATTCTCACCTATTCAAACGATCGCAAGAATTTGACGCTGTACGACATTGAAACGGGAGACCAAGTCGCCGTGTTAAAATTATCAGCCGGCCAATCACAGCTCGACATTCGTTCATTCCATGTGAACGCAGAAGGGACAGTCGCCGCATGGAATGTAGCACAGCCGTGTGACCAGTTGTATGTGTGGAACCTGGAGACGAGAGAGCAATTTTTTGTTATCCAGAGGGAGGGGTGTGAGAGGTTGGCTATGTCGCACGCGGGCTTTACCCCGGATGGACAGTACTTCGTGACGAGTTCGAGGAAGGCCAAGAAAAGTGACTACATCCGATTCTCGGCTGTTTGGGATGTACAGAGAAGTAAGTAGAAATAGGGAGGAAGGCGCGGTGGCCTAATGGTTAGCGCGGTGGACTCTGGATCGAGCGGTCTGGGTTCGAGCTCTGGCCTGGGTCATTGCCAAGGCAACTCTCTCCACCCAGAAATAAATGGGTAAAGATGGGCGAATTGTCAGGGCAACCTGACAAAAATGCTGCGGGGGTTACCTGGGATGGACTAGCATCCTATCCAGGGGAGTAGCGATACTCCTAGTCGCTTCATGCTATGGAAATCGGAGTTAAGTGCCGGATAAGCCAGTAGGCTTGAAGAGAAACTTTAAAGGAGATAGACGCATGGCTATTTTTCTCTCTGTTTGCTTCTCGCTCTGCAATCAGGACTACTGGTGTTCTATAATTAACGCTTTCACTCACAAGAGTGCTGAGTTCAAAACCGAGGAAACAAATTTGGAATTTCATTTTGCAAAATTGTTACAAACAAACAGCACCACATGAAAGTACTGCTCAATAGCTTTCAATTGAATGGTCACACACTAGGGTTTCATCCACAGACTCAAAAGTTAGAACCACATTTATTGACTCAAGGTTTGACTCTGGGAGTGAAAAGATTGAAACGAAATATTTCGCAGCTCAATAGCTTTCAATTGAATGGTCACACACTATGGTTTCATTTGTTTCTTAACCAATTAAATTCTCCCTACATTTGCTACAATAAATGTATAGAGACCAGTAAGGAGAATTTGTATGTCGATAACGAGAACGTGTCTTTAAACTTTCAGAGAAGCTAGCGCACGACTTGCGGTACACGAACGATACAGACACCATTTCTCTGACAATCATGGACAACACTCGCGTGGTCACCGCGCATAAAGACTTGAATATCGTTTGCTGGAACATTGAACAAGGTATGACATTAATACAGTCAACTCTCGTTATAGCGGACACCCTCTGTACGTAGTTTGGAGTCTGTAATATTTGAAAAGATCAAGGTATCAGAATATTTTTTTGTGCGCGTGGCTCGATTCCTTTTCACCCCTAAGAGGTACTAATTCTAAAAAAAACTAGTTCCTGTGAAAACATTTTCGGCTAATACAGTGGTCACGTTAGATTTAAACACCCTAAGCGGTACCAAACCACGAATTTTAACCCCTGAAGGGTACGACGATCACCTCCCGTCACTTTTATACAAGAGCCCCCACCACGAGGTCCACTGTCTGTATACAGCCGAAGCTCCCGTAAGCGAACACCCTCGGGGAGCAGAAAAAGTGTCCACAACTGGAGCTGGCTGCTTACGGGAATGTGTAAATACAGAGTTTGTATGAGCTAGAGTTTAAACGGGGTTTTGTCAAGGCGGCCGTAAGTAGAGCTGTCCGCTTACGAGAGTGTCCGCTCAGAGAGCTTCGACTATGAACAGATTGACATTAACTCTACCGTGTTTTCTTCCACACACCTTAGGGACCCTCCTTCATATTCTTCCCAGCAGCCATTTCAGCAACTTGCGAATTGACGTCATCGCGTCAAAAGGAGACTTGGTGGTGTCCTATGAGGAGAAGACGCTGATCGTGTGGGACATGAAGGCGGGCGCACAAAAAGCCACTTTCACGGCAGATAAGGTGAGAGAGGTGGATGTGTTCACCAGTGTTACGCGGGAATACCGTGACGTCACACGCGAAGCTTCGAAGAGTTTCCGAATCATTTTATCCAATCAGAAACTAACGCGAGTACTCCGAAAGCAATCGCGCCAGCAAATACGTCATGTTGCATAGCAACTTTGGGACGAACACCGCGGGCTCAGTTCCGTCGCGGAGGCGGGATTTCAGTTCTGGCCCTCTCTCTCTGTCACGCAACACGCTACTCTCTCGGAAGAGAGCGTAGCGTTGCGTGACAGAGATGGGGCCAGAACTGACTATGAGCATGCTAAGAGGATTCCATCGTTTGGAAAAGCAAATTTGTTGACAATTCTGCTTCTTTTTATTTTAACAGAGAGAGATTAAGCACCACGTTCTACGGCAAACGTCAGCTTGCAGTCGATTCTCTTTAATTACTTTTCCTCCAATCGCTTATAAAATAAATCGGAAAAATCGAAAATAATTCTGCACGTTCACGGTAAACGCGAAACTACCCACTTTGACATAGAAACGACAGACGGCAAAAGTGGATTTTTTGCCGTTTGCGGAAAAAAACAAACGTGATGCTTAATCTCTCTAATAAAAAGCAGACAAAAGGCTTTCACTGGTGGTCTTATGATAGCAGGTTCTACATTATGTTAATTAATGTTATGCTTCTACATTATGCTAATTTAAGACATTTAAGCGCGAGTCACGGAACGAAATACAACGGTGTCAAGCACTGAATTGACGGCGCAAGTGCGAATGATTGAACAATAATTTAACTGGTTGAATTAACTGGAATACACAGGTAGAAATTACGAGTTGTTTGAGAGATGCAGTGTAGACTATACAGTATACACTCGACAAATTTTATCGGATGATTGCGGATGGACATTTTTTTTTCGCCCAGGCAGTTACAAATAAAATGGACTGGACTTTTATTAGTTTCATATGTGGTCATGTACGTAAAGTTTCTCTTCTGCTAAGTTACGGTAACCAGCCTTTCGTTGCCGACATTTCATAACAGAATTCGTTTCATAGCGTGTAGAAATTAACTCGTCTAAAAAAGTTACTAAGTGCGAAACTTTTGTCTTTGTTGAATCAAAAAGTCAAAACGATGGCACACTGCAACTTGCAGCGCCACTGGAAGCGAGTCACTGACTAAGTCAGTATCCTACAGATTTAGGTTAGTGAAACGAGGATACGTTTATACCGAAACACTCCAGTGGAGGTTTATGAAAGTGTCGCTCAACCGTGCGCGAGGCATCGGGAGTAACTGGATATGGAAAGCTGGGTTGGCATTGGCGTCCTAGAAGGGTACCGAACCAGAGCTGTTACGGATATCACCAGATCAGCCACGAAGGCGATGCTATGGAGGTATTCGTAATAGCACCCTACGCTTCCGATACCTTCTATATCGCACTTACCCTTATATTTCGTTCGCTACTGAATTTCTCACACTTATGGTTACGAGATTTTGATTTTTTCCCTTTTTTACAGCATTTTGTTCCGGAAATTATAAAATGGATTGCAATTTAATGAAAATTAACATTCCCGTCGAAATTTTGTTTTTTCTGAGCAGTTAATTTCGATAATTTCGTCTACGCATGCGTGGTGACGTTTTATGACTTAATCGCTCTCTCGTTACACATATCTTTTATTTTCGGTCAAATTGTAATAGTTTAGTTCCTTTCTCCGCTTTAAGTTTACCTTTCGGCCGAGTATAATTAAAAATAACATTTTTTTAGTGCATTTGATATCTTGAAATAAGGAAAGTGAAAATAATTTTCAAGGAAAATTTTCCTTTGAACTATTGGTCTTAAATAATAATTTATTTCTTTTGTCTAACTCCGTTTCATAAAGAATACATTCGTTCTCTCGTCCGTAACGTCAAGTTGTAAATGCTATAAAAACGAGGGCTTTCCAACTCATTGGTGGGGTTGAAAGCCAACCTCGTTCGCTTTTGGCGGGAAGAAGAGAGACCCTGGGAACGAGGTTGGTTGAAAGCGCGCCAGAAATAAGAACATTCGCCTTCCGCTTGCCGTCCGTGGCTAAAAAACGTCTGTGCTTAAGCTCTCTATTATTTTAAGACATAAGAGTGAAAATACATATCATTACGTTAGTCTAGAGAAGTAAAAAAAATATGATAATTTTGTATCATGCAAGACTGAATTATTTGGGGATGTAAACTCTGTATCGATCTGTAATTTCAACTGATAAAAGAAAGCAACACAATAGCTCCACGTTATTAATTTCACCGAAAAGGCAGTTTACGTTATTTTCAATGTGCTTTGGAAAGAAAATCTAAACATAATCTCGTGAATTTGGCGAGGTGACCATTTAATACAGGTCAAAACATTAAGTTTGACTGTAGCTGGTATTTTTTTTTTTTTTTGATTTTGTTCAAACAAATATTTTCATTTCACAGGTGACAGCTGTACATCCCGTGGGGGAGGGTCAGTGTATTGCTCTTGGCTATGAAAGCGTTTTGCCCTTGGTACTTCTTACTCTCCAGGGAGGGGACATGAAGCCGTACCAATTCCCCACGGAGGGTACGAAAGCCATGGCTGGAACAGGTATGGTACAAAAGAAAATGCATAAGACTGAGATTTACCTACAGTCAACATCACCATGTTTCGCATTTACTGATGTAACGTTCGAGTCACGCAAACTGCTTATTATTATTTTATAAGATAGTTTTAAAAGTATATTTTGCTCGTGAATCGAAATTTTGTCATGGGTATCGCAGAAAATGGTTTGTACGGCCTTTCGTCCTGAGCTTCAAAGATATAAATATTGAAGATTTAATGTAGTTTTAAAATTAGAATTTGAAGGTAAAAATTAGTAGATTGACACCAACAGACAGTTGATACCACGCAAGAGCACCCGCGTGGGTATCAACTGTCTGTTGGTGTTCATTTTCTTCTATCTTTAAACCTCTTAAAACTTCATTGAAATTCACGTGTACCCCCTCCTTAACTTCTTTATGGTTGTTCTTAGACGTGCAGATAGTCTTTACGGGTATCAAGGGTATGATTGTTGAAGAAGAGGATAATGAAGTCAGAAATGAAGACGCAAATGAAGAACAAAAGCAAGACGACAGAAAAGATGCGGTTGAATGAACGTGAACTGTTTGTCACACACATCTTGCCAGCCTTGCGTGACCAGCAAGAAGGCTGTGATAATTTGTCACACAAGTTCCCAGCTTTGCCCGACCAGCTGGTGAAGCTTAAATCGTCCTGTGACATGATTTGTCACACAAGTAGATAACGTTGTGTGACCTTCACCAACCGATGGAGACCGTTTATATCTTTGTCACACGAGTTTCAGCTTTGCGTGACCACCTGAAAGGAAGTCTTTATCTATGAACTGGTGTTTCACACAAGTTGTTAGCGTTGCGTGACCGTGACCAAGGAAGGGAGCTGTATCTTCTCAAAACAGTCCTTGGTGGTTTTCATCAATGTCACAAATATTTAGCAGAATTGATGTAAATATTTATTTTTCACATCACAATAAATTGTTGTTTTCTAGACTTGCTCTCATAGAGATTTGTTTCCCAGCTACAAGCTAGTAGGGGGGAGGGGGGGGGGGGGGAGTCTACAGGAGGCGGAAGAAGAGAGGGCAGGAAGCGGGATTCCCAAGGTGGTGGGAACCGGGAGAAATCAACCTCGTTCCCAGGGCTTTTCCCTTCTAAATTTTACGGGGCCCCGCAAAATTTGGAAGGGAAAAGCCCTGGGAACGAGGTTGGGAGAAATAGGAAAAAAAATTCGCAGCATTGCGTAAAATTTTGCAATAGAAAAAAGCACAAAGAGGCGGAACCACAACGGAAAGGGCGGGAACCGGGATTACAGGGAAAGGGAAACGGGAAGTTCAGACCCCCACCTGTCCACGGGAAACGGAAGTTCAACCCCCCACCCATGTCCCCCTCCCCCACAATCTAAGCGTAGACTGCGCGCAGATGAGTCGACGTCTCCTGTACAATCTCGTACCCCACACAGCGGTCAAACGCAAAAATTGCGCGCCACTTCCGGTTTCCGAGGCCTGGACTTTTCCATGAGTTTGAAGCGTAATGGCCGCGAAGTTTGTAAGGAAACGTTATAGAACATGCAGTGGTAAACCAAAATACGAGCTGAGACACTTTTTGGATAACAATTATTACATTATCTATGCATACTCCGAGTATAAAGCTTAAGTTTTCAGTAAATTTCTTAAGTTTGAGCTTTAAAGCGGACGACTTCGCAATTTTAAGACATTTGACTGCAAAGTTTTGGCGGGAACTGCGCGCGCGCAGTACGTTTGACCGCTGTGTGGCTCGTACCCAGAGTCGACGGTCTCCTCGGTCAGCGGTGGTCGTCGCCAGGTTAGACTCTGGGGGAATGGAATATCTGGGATTCCGTTTGTTGTTTGTTACACAAACAGCCAATCGAAAGATTAAAAAAAAACCGTTGACTCTGGGTACGAGATTGTCTGTTTAGGAGACCTTTGCGCGCAGACTACAAGCCACCTCAAATTTCGTTGCAAGACACGCACTTACAATTTTATGACCATACTGAACAACTACTAAAATACCCGTCAACGCCCCCTTTCCCCTTTCAATATAGTACTTAAAAAACTTAAAAATCTACGTTGTATCGGTCTCTGCTTCTACAGTATATTTCCCCTTTCAATGTTGGAAAATGGCAAAATGTACTCGTGTGTCCGTTCTAAGTTCAAAATGTGTGAAAAACGAAGTGTTTCAATATAATTTAGACTACGAGCAGTCCCTCATTTTTCTCAGGGATAGTCGCGCGCGAAAACACCTCCCACGAGGAGACGCGGACGCGCGGGGCGAGAACCTCCCGCGATCCCGCGCGTCGCGTATCCTCGTGAGAGGTGTTTTCGGGCGCGCGCTCGTGTGCGACTATCCCTGAGAAAAATGAGGGACTGCTCGTATAGTCTAAACATAATTATTACGAGGACGGTATTGTTTCATCCTGTATATTTTGTTTCCTCTCTGAACCAACGGTGTATAACTTTCTCGAACTAAGAATTCCCCTCAACTATCACATATTTTATACTGCCGCTGAGAATTTTACAAATCTCTTTTCAGATGCATTTAAAGTTAGGCTTCATCTAGATCTATCCACAAATCTTTCCAGAACTACATATCTATCACATTTTTTTTGTTTTCTCATTTTGAACCTCGCCAATATTCATCGGTAGTGTTATAAATCTTTCATAACATAACTGTAGCTCGATCTATCACAAAATCGCTCCTATAAACACTGATTCTATCAAATATATTCTTCGCACTAAGAACATCATCTATAGGAAATCTTTCCTTGCACTAAGAGCCTTCTTTATCTAGTCAAATTTATGCGCAGTCGCCATCTATCGCAATTATTTCCTCGAATTAAGAAAGTCATCTATCAAATATTCCCCTTGTAAGAGCTTCATCTCTCATGAAACTTTCCTTGAATTTTAATGAAAGTCTTTCTAATGCTAATCTTTGTGAATTCAGTAAACATTCCGAATTATTTACCCGGCTTAAAAAGGCCTCGAGTATTTTATGTAATTTTTATTATTATTATTATTTAAGCTTTATTATTTTCATTTGCGATTTATCATCAAGGGATTTTTAAAAACCCTTATGTTGAATAGACCCGCTGGGGACGTTTTAGTGTAATTATCCTCGTTACTGAAGCGGAACTCCTTTCGAGAGAGAAATAATTGGCGCCATTTAAGTAAAGATCCGGTGGATAATTCCATGATAATTTCCACCGCGAGACAAGAAACCTAAGATGCTGAAGATGTCCGTAATCTTGTAGATTTGCTTGAATTTGCGATCTTATTTTGAATTGAAGTTATTTTTAAAGTTTCCGATGGCAGAAATTCTGACAAGTTTTGTATAAATTGGAAGTCTGAGAAAAAGAGTATTGTAATATTTTGAAGAAAGTCAACACTAAATATATGTTTTAATCTCTTTTAATTGGTTCCCTAATTTAATGCCTTTTTATTTTCGCAAGGGTTTCATGTATTTCCGTTAATTTAGATTCACAAAAAATGAACACACGTAAAAAATGATACATGTACTTGGAAAGAATAAGTAAATATTCTTTGTTTAACGCGAAAAAAATGAACTGCTCCCGTGAAATTTTAACCGGCCACAAATTACAAGGTTTTCGCGAAATTTAAACCTTGTGAAAATAAAAGGAATGGGCAGGAACCGACTTTTTTAGCCCTTAACTTGTGTATAAGCCTATTTCCTTAAAAAAAATAAAAATAAAAATAAAAAAAAGCAAGAGCCAAAATCCTCGAATTATATTTTTGGAAAATACAGGTTTTTCGACTTATATATTTGCTTTTGATAAAAAGACCATTGAAACAGAGTGCACTCTTTGAAAGTGATGGTAAATACTATTTTTAAAGACGCCGAAGGCAAAAACTCGTCCATAAAAAGTATTTTTCCGTTGCTATAGCGCCAGACAAATTTTATGCGTTTTTTTCCTGCGGGAAATCTTTTACAAACAAGCAGATTTTCCGGTTTGAATGCTCCAGAAGCGTCTCGTCTTGTTTTTTTTTTTTTTTCTTGAAAGAATTGCTGGCGGAAAATCTTAAATTAGCATCATAGAATCAATTTCATTGAATTTGAAACTCACATAGCTCACATACAGTGACCTTGACATCACACCAGGGCATAACAAACGACGTTTTTTTCGATTTCCGAATCGTGTAATTTCCAATCAAAGGAAAATACCAACGTACTCCAGAAAGCAACTGACTATGTCACAATATTTTAAGTCATTTTTTCTAATGTACAAAATTATTTTAAAATTGAGAGGAAACCTCAAAATAACAGTTTACTAAAGTAGAAAAATACCAAAGAGGTAATACTAAACCAAACAGGAACAAGTATGGTTAAGATTGGGGAATATTGAGAAGGATTACTAACGAGGAACTCGTGAAAATAATGCATTTACCGTACAAGTCACGTGAATTCTTCTGTTCTTGTTTTTTTTTTTATGGAAACACGCGAACTACGCCGAATTTCTTTAAACAATAACCTGGCTATAAAAAGGCATAGCTGTTACATGTAAAAATGTTTAAAAATAAAGGTCGTGTTACCTTTGACCGAAAAATCCCGACTTTCTTTAATTAACTGATTCATCGGGTTCCACAATAGCAATTAAAAAAATATATCCAAATCGGTCGAAAAGTGAATATTTCAATTTAACTGAGCAATGAAAAGAAACTAAAATACAGCAAGATTTCCTTGGCGGATTTTTTGGTATTCTTCAGCTTTTAAGCGGATTGGATGACTGGCGCCGGTGAAATGTTTTGCTAAACCTTGCATAATGCCTTGTTTGTCCAGAATTTCAAAATACCTAGCGTTTGATTTTTTCCTGTTTTTTTTTTCTTTTTTCCGGCTATTATTGCATGCTATCTCGTTTCTGTCGCGGGCTAATTTTGCCCCCAAAGATGTCGATGTCTTTATTAAGGCACACCTCAATCATATGTGCAGGAAACTTGTTAATATCTAAGGAATGTGACCGGCTTCTAATCCGGGCTTCTAATCCGGATCTCGTGTTCGTGTCTAAAAATAGCAAAAGATTGCGTGACTGAAAAACTTTCATATTTTAGAAATTGAAACAGTTTTAAGCTGCAGCTGGAAGCCGCGAGCCTGCAGCCGGGATTTCCCTGTTTTCGATATAATTTTCCTTTCGCGCCAAGAAAAAAGATAAGGATATGAAAGTACATGCCATACATGCCTGATATTATGAAAAATAATTAAAAGTCAGTTTGAAGCCGATTGAAACTTCCTTATAAAGACACTCATTTTATTTGCCCAGAAATGGCTTTGTTTTTCAAAGATATGTTACGATATATTTAGTAATTTTTCAGATGTACAAAATCACCTTCAAATCCGAAGGAAACCATGGAATAATAAATTTACTAAGGTATGTAGAAAAACACCAAAGAGGAAATAATAAACCAAACAGGAACAAGGATGGCTAATATTGGGGAAGATTGAGACGGATTGCAAACCGGGCTAATATTTTCAAGACGCGAACACGCGTAATTTTATAGCCATGTCACCTTTGCGATTAGAATTAAGACGGATTCCGCTCAACGTTCGAGCAATAAGTGCAAAAATTAATTACTAAAAAACTACTCATAGCACGGTAACATTTTGAATACTATTTGAAACATATCACTTTAATTCACTTCTCCAAGTGACCCCGAAATTAAATTCTCAAGCATTCTCGAGAAAATTAATGTCAAACCTCGTAAAACAATGATAAAAACGCACGCCATTTTGTTTTGAACTGACATGAAGCGTCTTTTTAATTAAAATATGTAATGACTTCTCTCGCGGGGTCAGCTTGGGAGCTAATTTATCGATAATTTATTTTTAACTGTATTCAAAATGTTACCGTGCTATGAGTATTTTTTTGGTAACTTAATTTTTTGCACTTTTTGCTCGAACGTCCAGCGGAAATCGTCTTAACCTCTTGGTCAAATGAATATTGGTTTTTGATCGTTACTTGATCGATTGCTATTTTCACAACCGTACTATACATGATCTGTATCGCATGCAGTTCACTGTATACTCGTGTAAATTCATCTATGTTGGATCAATGCAAGATATCGAACGATGCTATGGTTCCGCACCAGCAAAATTATTAAACGAGACAGTATTAAGTTTAATCAGACAGCTTTTTTGGAAAATTAGTAAATTAAGACTTGCTAAATATCTGTCCTTAGTAGCGTTCCAGTTATTTACGTCAGCTAAATTTAAATTAGTCATTGTTATCATGAAATACTCAGTCATTAGAAAGGAGAAACTGTTTTTAACAAGGCGACGTTGTTAGTTTCATGGGTAGAAACCAGATTTTTCTTCGTCGCCTTTTTCGCTAATGGGTGTGGCTCGTTCGGAAAGTATCGTCGTAATCAGTTAATAATATCCACTACCCATTTTGAACCGGCACTGACGTTTCAACAACTGGGGCTGACTAGAAAAACCTAATAAACAGTTTTCAATATGCAAATTTCCAGTGTTATTTTCAATATCGGTTAAAAGCAATTCGATCAGAGCCGAAAATGGCATCAGGTTTACATGTAATACAGAGAGTTATAGAGCAGCTGCTAGCAGTTGAAGTCAAAACAACCTGAAATGTAACTTTAGTTTTTAATTAAAACATGTTTTGGCCAGCGAATATATATACAATCCGCAATGATCCATCTTTTTTTATGAGAGTGAATGAGGGATTCTCCAGTTATTAACAGCACGAAGCGATAATATTTTTTCCGTTAAGGGCTATCTTTCAAGGTACTATCTTGCGGTAATTAAAATCAGCGGTAAAATGCTGTTTGATTATTTATATTATGTACAGTTTTGTGCTATTTTTACACCATACTGAAAGTAAAATTTCGCTTCAGTTGCCTAAGCTGTAAGTACAGTAAAGAAAAGCGGCTTTTGAAATGATTTCTTGCCAATATCACCAAATCAGCGGCCAGTTTTTATCAAGATTAACAGAATGCGTCCTTGATCTTTGAGAGCCCGGTTGAGAGAAATCTTATCTTCATTATTTGTGCGTTTTCTGAGACCTTCTAATGCAGCCACATGGCTTCTTTTCCTTTGTTTTTGGTGAGCACATAGGCTGGGTAAAAGATTTTCCCATTATTATCTGACAAAACCATATCCACTGAAAACTGACCTTTTCCCAAAAATTATCGGTCAGTCCTTTGTGGGGGTTTCAGTCTATTTCCGTTCCATTTGAACAAACAAGCAATTAACATTTTGCGCTAAAAATTGAAAAACGGAATCCTTTTAAAAGCATGATTGACATTTTAAAATTGATCAGTTTGCTACAGACGAAATCAACATGAAATGAGGATCAAATTTTAAAGAAGTTTTCTATATTTGCGGTGGTGAAAATTAGTCTTTTTAATTAACGAACTCATGGGCACTTTTTCGTTTTGGTTACCAATTTATTGTTTTTTTTCCTGTCAAATTGCCACACAATTTAGGCTTAACCTTTATAATTTACGCATACATATTAAAAAAAAAAATCGGCTGATACCTCTTTTTGAGGGCGGCCTTTTTGTATGGGAAATGAAAAGCATAATTCTCTAAAAACCTTATCGGATTTTCCAGTGAGCTTTCACAGTGGGAAACTCTTCATTTATTTCCGAGCAAGGAAATGGAATTACTGCATGGCGATTGTTGGAAGAAAACACGTGCATAAGTTTGAACCATATCTCAGAGATAATTTCGAAGCCATATTTTACGCTGATTAGGACCAGTCATTATTTTTTCCTGATGATTATCTCTTCGACAAAATGTCTCTCGGATTTGAACATGTCAGCCGCAAGTGGGAAGTTTACAAGACATTTATAATAGAACATTTAATACATCCATTACCACAACGTCTTCAATTTCGATCCTTCAGTGAAAGCTTCTAAAACTTACATTACAATAAAACAATGAGCAACAACTGACTGACATATTTCTATTCAAATGACTCAAGAGGACTTTGTTGTTCGGTAAGCCTAAAATAAACAGTTGTTCATATTCCAAGGGGTTGAAACTAAAACGAAAGAAAAACTTCAAGTTTCAACAAAATCGGCACACACAGACACACACAATATAACCCCTCCATAAATTATATGTTGATTCAAGATTACGACATGCGACAGAGCACAAGATTGACCAAAACGGAAAAATAAAACCCCTTTTGTAATAACTCAGGGATGCGGTTGGCTGATTCATCTGATTGACTGTTGAATATCAACAAACCCCTTCAAAAGTTTACATTTCGCGCGCGAAATGATTCGCAAACATATCTAGCGCCTGATTATTTTTGACAAAACAAATTATGCAGACTTAATGAAGTTTTTTTCTTGAAGGAAGACAGCTTTCACGAATGATCTAGCAGTGCACAGAAGTTCGATTGAACATTTTTTTGTCGCGATTTCCGGTTGAAAAAGCGTCGGATATTTGGGGTGCGTCCGTGTCACGTCGGGAATTTCGATTATGTGCGTGCGTGCGCCCGTGCGCCATAGGCATGCGTGGCGTGAAGAGTAACGCGAGCGAACTCCACTTGCGAAATGATCAGTTGTTCCTTTGCTGAAAGAACGACAGTCGGACAGTTATAGCCGGAAGTCTGTTTTTTCATTTCACGTCCATGATGCTGCTACTGGTCTTGTCGCTGTGCTGCATTATTGAACATTCCTTCGGCTATAACCTAGAGACCGAATTACCAGTGATTAGGCGAGGGGATGCGGGTAGCTACTTTGGATTTTCGGTTGCGAGTCACTCGTTTGAAGCCTTCGATACGAAACAGAACCAATCATGGTATGTTTTAGAACATAGCTTTTATTTTGGCCTTCTCTCACTTGGCTTGTGATAGATATGAATTCTTGATCCCTGTGTGGCTTTTGCAGGCTTCTCGTTGGGGCGCCGAAAGCTAATAACACTGCCGTGCCACAACTTGCCAATCCAGGAGTTGTATACAAATGTGATTTTAGCAAAGATCCGCAGTGTTTAGAAGTTGCGTTTGACACGAAGGGTAAGTTCACGTTGATTATGCATTTTGGTATTGTTCTTCGAACGTATTTTAATTTTAAACAGGTCCGACAAAACTATTTTAAAACTGAGCGTTCACCGATGAATTCCTTCACCGTAGTCACGGCGTAGTCGCCGTAGCTACGAACGAAGCTTTTGTGCACGTTTATAATGTCCTAAATTCCATTAGAAAATGAGGCGGTGTTCCAAACGTTTTAACAATACACAATTTAGAGAATAGAGCTTATTGTAATATCTCTGCAACTTCATTGAAGTAAGCTTGTATAAATTTGGTTAGTGATGGCTTTTCGATCGATTTCTTATTGTGTCAGAGCAAAAATTATTAGCTACAATAGCCCGCCAAATCCCAAATAAAAATCTCATTTTACCAAGGAAACGTGAATTTTTATTTAAATTTGCTCTGTTAGACTCACGTTCGTATAAATAGTGCAATGTTTTCTACCAGGGAAAAATATAAAAAGTGGTCCCACTATTCGTCTAAATGCTTCTCAGCTTTTGAGCCAATATGCGGTCCGCGGTTTATGTAATGTGTACGAACTCTCCCGAATCGTGATCGCTTATGTCAATAGCTCTTTACTAATGCAGGCAAAAATAACCCATGTCAAACAAAAGTCCTTTTCTCTCTATAAAGTACCAGAAATTTGATATCTGTAGTTGATTTGTGTATGTATGTGTGTGTATACTATTTTAGCGGGTCACTTTATTTAAGCTTACGCGCGGAAGGTTGAAATGGCGAGGTAACATAATTTTTCAAGCCTATGTTGGCTTTTTCATTGAGGACTGCCTTGGCTTTATTTGTTTTCACGTATGGCCACCGGGGGTTAAATTAATGACTTTTCTTCTATTGTACCAGCTGCGAGTTGCCGACCGCTTGCAAGGAAAATTGTATGACTATTTACTGAACGATTTTGTGTTGCCTTTTCATTTAGTAAACAAAGCAAAACACAGGTGAAATTTTTATCTAGCCATGTCAGTTTTGTCTTCTGTTAGAACAATATCGATTTTACTGATATTATTAAATAAATTCATTTTTGTGGCTTCACGCACGACAGATGTTTGGCCAAAACTTTGCATTTTTAAGCGCAGTAAATGAATAAGCTTAAGCTTAAGTTATTATTATCCCGTTCCCATCGGTGAAAACTTTTAACAATCCCGTGCAGTTTTCCTTTCTAATTTAAATAATATTATTTTAAGCCGGTTGGCAAGAGTATTTTTTATAATATTCAACCTCGCACCATCAACAGAATAATAATAAAATAATGGAACGCACACCAGGTCGAGCCATATTTATTTTTAGAAGGTTCAAAAACTCACATTTTCTTAATGGACTTTTTAATCAAAATAGATCAAAAGTGTCCCACATTTGCTTGAGTAGAGGGCCTGAAATTATGCTTTTATGAGCCATTATCCACTCTCCTAATGGAAAAATCGTTTTATCTGTTTTGTGAATGTGTTTTGATGGTTTTAGCTTTCTCGTTTTTCCTCATTAACTTTTACCCCCCTTAAACTCCTTTTCTGCCATCAAATTTGTTTTGAATTTCCTGAGGTAACATTACAAACATGACAGCCATTAATTGGAAAGATTATGTTTTCAGCCAATCCGGGGTGAATTCTTTGGCCTTAAATGTAAATACTTTTATCTGTGTACCAAAAGTACCCTTTTCAATGTCAGCAGGGAATTGAGAGTAAAATATATATACACATTCTCCCTTTTACACTGAACTTAAATAATATCTTGGCTTATTGTAGTGTTTCCAAAATATTTATTTTCAAACTTGCAATTTTACCAGACTTGATATTTTTTTTAAACGCGAATATTTATTTTGTAGAATATACACAAAAAATGATATTTGCATTCATATAGTATTTTATCTCCATTGTGGTCGTTTTATTTATTTTTATTTTAAGTTTCGTTTGGTTTCATCTATTATTGATATTTTTATCATAATTTATTTTCTTTGCTTATCCGTAATATAAGTGTACACAGGTTTTTTAATACAAAGAATATATATTACGGTAGTTCAGTTTCATTATACATGACATTCTAAATTGCCGTAGACATGATAAATATATTGCTGATAGCGGAGTACAGCTGATCTGCGCTAGATCTATTCCATTAGCCAGTTACGCCAGTTTTTGCGATCTAACACATCAACGTGATATGTGACTCCCAGCATGCGTCAATCACCCCCTGCGATTCGATAGGAGAACCACCTGGGATCAGCCTGATTATCAATATAATGATGATTATTAACTCCGTAGGTGGTATATAAGTGCACACAGCTTTTCTCAAAGAGTGAATATCACATTTAGCAGGGGGTAATTTAGGAGGGAAATTTTTCAATTATTTTACAGGATATTAAAAAAGTTCACACTACTGAAATGACAAAATTTGAATTTCAAGTGATAAATGTATGATTGACTGACTATAACAATTTATTACCTTCGAGTTTCATTATAGTCTTGTACGGTATTTCATTGATAGTTATTGATTATTGTTTCTCACTAGAAATGTTTCTGACTCTGGCAATAAATTTAAAGTATTTGAAAATAAAAGTCATTTTATATAGTATTATGGCATTTTAGTAGAGTCATCTGTATCTGTTTTGCTTGTAAACAAAAATGTTGCAAATTTTCTGCTTTGCACAAAAAAATATTTATTGCATTTGTGACTATGAATGAATGAATGAATGAATGAACAAATGAATGAGAATTGCTGAATGAATGAGCAAACAAAAGAATGAACAAAACAAACAACAAACAAATGAAAGACAATAATAATAATAAATTTTAATTTATAGTCAAATATATATATGTTAAAATACTAAATAAAAATAATAAAATCAACGTCTAGAATAAGCGAACATAAAGGCTGCGAAGTTTATAAGGAAATGTTACTAAAAATACAGTGGTAAACCAAATGCAAGCCGATAAATTAGGGACGTGGATAATGCAATAATAAATTATTATTACATTATCTATGCATACTCGGCGTATAAAGCTTAAGGTTATTCCTTAGTATTGCATTGCGCATCCTTACTGCGCATGATTTCACACGTAATTAGCGCGCGCACATTAAGAAAATGGCGGCTTTTCCTTTACGGCTAAGCTCGCCAGAGAGATGAATCGTCGTTTTCTCGTAAACGAGTACGGTGACCTATCAATTTTTTCTCTTATTTTGAGTCTAGCAATCACCTTCTTTCTATAAAATAAATATAGACTAATTTCTATTGCAGAAGAATAAATAATCACCGAAACGTGAACTTAGCTAATAAAAACGTTTCTGGATGCTGATATTGTAAGGAATTAAGGGGTATATACAAGGTCCTCCTGTTCCTAAACGAATACCGGGACCCCCCTTTTTTATTTCAAAATTTAAGTTCCCTTAAGATAAACAACCAATAGGCAAAGTTTGAATGAAAATCTATTGTAAGTTCTATTTCGATGGAATGACCTTAACCTAACTTTTCGGTAAAATTTCTTAACTTTTGGCTTTAAAGTGGAGGACTTCGTGATTTTCCACCCTTTTGTTTTGTGGGTTTAGGTACATGTAAGTTAACCTGCGATCAGGCGTTCTTTTCCTTTTCTTTCTTTTCACGGAGAACGAGAACGCAGAGAGAGAGAGAGAGGAAAAGGAACGCCTGATACAATTATTTGCCGATTCGCTTTCCACCCACTTGTCAATGATCTGTCAAGCTGTCAATTTTCAAAATCTATGTTACAGTTTGTGACATTTGTACACTTGCCGTTCTCTTGAATTCGGTCTTTTGACCTTCTTTGCTTCAAGTGCATTTCTAACGGGCAAGATATGTTGTATTATGAGGAGGATTTTGAAGTAGAATAGAGCCTTCGACTGTGTTTTTACCATCAATTTCATTCCGAAAACAGCACTGACTACAATTGCGTTACACGACACAAATTTGCATAATAACGTCCTAGACATGTCTAGTCAGTCGTTATGGTCGAATGATTCCATGATTCCGTTTAGAAATTTGAATCAAATAACCATTTTTTAAGCGGAAAGCTTCAGCCGTTTTGAATGTAAGATCTTTATATTGGCTTAGTAATGATTCAGAAGAGTCCTTCCCTTCGCATAAGACGGTAGCGGAGTGGGAAAGTAGAAGGCCTTTCTTGTACTTTAATCGTGCGTGCATGCCGGATTGACAAAAGCCATATTAGGTACGCATGATTGACGGAAGTGTATTGCCAACTTCACAGTATTGTTTTTCGACCAATCAGGAAAACATTCAGAATCTGGATGTTTTACATGAGATGCGGCAAGTAATTGTATCAGGCCCCTCCTCGAAGAGAGGAGGGCCTGATCGCAGGTTACATGTAAGTGTATTGGGTTAGGTAAGTATTTCCACTGAATTCCTTTCAGTGTGCCGGTGCCGGTTGGAGGCCGCTTGTACAGTAGGGGTGGTTCCCACTCGCAGAGTTGCCATGGATACCTCCCCGCTGTGCCTGAATTGCTCAGGCCCCCTGTCAACCTTTTAAGGCACAGTTCCCAAGCTCATCTATTGATGATGAGTTTAACAGGGGGTGGGGGGGGGGGGGGGGGGGGGGGGTCAACCAAAAAAAAACGTCTGTTAGGAGGGGGGGGAAGTAGTAGGACTACATGTAGGCCACGTTTGCTGGTGTTCAGACTTTTCTTTTATCTGAAAGGATGTTTGCTTTCAGTAAAGTTGTAATGGTTGCTTTGTATTTTGTCATTTTCAGGTAACAGGAATGGAGATCAAAAGGACAACTCATGGTTTGGTGTTTCTGTTATGAGTTCTGGACATGATGGTTATGTAATGGTAAGTAAACCATATTCAATTCAATAACGTCTTACCCAAGCTTTTGTTTTAAATATTGTTACAGTCAAACCTCCGCTAATGGACACGTCCTGAAAGTGGACACCTCTCGTAAGCGGACACTTACATGTGTAGTTACATGTATGTACCCAGCTACATACAAACACTACATTTTTAACCTCCCATAACGGACACCTCTCTTAAGCAGACACTTTTTCTGGCCCCAAGGGTATACCTGCCAACTTTTCCTAAGTCGACTGCGTGTGATTTTCGTACCATATTACCCGAATTTCCAAAAATTTCCGACGACTTCCGAACATTGCCGAAGATATTCCGACGACTTCCAAACATTGCCGAAGATTTTCCGACGACTTCCGAACATTGCCGAAGATTTTCCGACGACTTCCGAACATTGCCGAAGATTCCCGAAGATGTTCCGATGATTTCCGAAGGCTGCCGAATGTCGCGGTGCGAAGCTAAAAATCTCGGCGCCATCTTGCCAAGATCACGCTTATCTCAAACGCGACATTTAGCGCCGTTCATTGGACTATTTTGGGTGGAAATTGAATCCAATTTTTCACGTTAATGGTTAATGAACAAGTAGTCCGGAATTGTGAGTCAGGCGTGTGAAATTGTCATGTATGCGTGTGATCGATGTTTTCGATCCGGAGGCGTGTGACACACGCATAATGCGTGTGAGTTGGCAGGTATACAAGGGTGACCGCTTACAGGAAGTTTGACTGTATCTGATATCAAAGTTATAAATAACTCATTTTCCTCTAAGTTTATGAAATGGAACCAAAAATTGTCAAAACGCCTGAATGAGTAAACACTTGTCTAGTTAATTAGTAATTGAGTTAGAGCAGTTTTCAATAATTTAGTGGTGGAAGTAGAAATGTAATCTGGATTTGCTTTGGTCTTGCTTTACTATGCTCTGCGATTGGTTTAAAAAACTTGCCACCCACTCAACCAATCAGATGCAAAACCAAAACCAATCGTAACTTGGTTTTCTCGCGCTTGGCACTAGTTATGTGTATTTGCTTTGAGTTCTTATTGGTTTATTATATGTTTTGGGTTACGACACTCTATAATAATTGTACTACATTTCATAGATCCCGTAAGCGGACACCCTCTGGAAGCAGGAACAGTGTCTGTAACTGGAAATGGCCGCTTACGGGAATGCTTAAATACAGAGTTTGTATGAGCTAGAGTTAAAACAGGGTTTTGTCAAGGCGGCCGTAAGTACATGTAGTAGAGCTGTCCACTTACGAGAGTGTTCGACTGTATTCTAACCACAGTTTCAGATTGCATGTTTACAAAATAAGAATCGAGAAACTCGATCACAAAATTTTGTTTGTTTTACTTCTTGTTTTAAGGCATGCTCTCACAGATTACTCCACGTGGAAGGCTCTTTTTTTACTTACCCTGGGCGATGTATTGGAGCGGCCGACCTTGAGGGTCGATTTAAACGAGATATATATGACTTCTGTGAGACAAAGAATCAAAGTAAGTAAACTCATATGATTTCAGCAAGCTTAGGGCCCGAGGGGGAGTCCCGTATATAAGTGACGGGGGTGATCGTCGGAAATTTTGAAAATATCCTCTTAAAGGTACCAAAAGCTTGTTTGGTGGGTGTGGTTCGGATTCATTTTCACCCCTGAGAGGTACCAATAAATTATTCTAAGACAAAACTAGTTCTTTTCATAAACAAAGAAGATATCGTCTGTTAAAACTGAACTAGAAATAAAAACAACCTGTTCACACAATTCTGAGTTATTGTCTTCCCCTAAAATAGGGTATCATTGTTCGGTTTTGGGTCTCAAAAAGAGTACCAATTTTCGATGTTCTGACTTTAAATAGGGTCAGGGTTTAAGAACCTTCACGGCACACACCTATCCTAAATTGACAGGAGTGCCTCCCTTCCCCCCCCCCCCCCCCCCCCCCCCGGGAAAAGAGAGGATGGAGAGAGACCCACCTTGACCAGTTGGAAGGCCCGCCAAAATACATAGTATTCGGCTAACTGGGAAAGATTGTTAATTTTCTCTAATAAGTTGAGGATATGTTATACACTAACCAGTGAATTCTCTCTAAGGCGGACACCCTCGGGACCAGCTCTAGCTGTCCGTCATAGAGAGGTGTCCACCTTGTGGAGAGTTTCGTTACTGCAATGTAAGAGAAACTTGATTCGGTTGGGACCAGCCAACCATGTCCGCCTCAAGGAGGTGTCCGCCTTACAGTGGTGTCTGCTTTGAGAGAGTTGACAGTTATAGTAGTTCTTCTCTGCTCTACATGTACTTCACTTCTAAGAATTTCTTTGAAGGATCCAGTTCTGTGATCTGAAAGAGGTCATTGGGATATGACAGACCCATTAGACTCAAAGTAGTTATGTATTGGAGTTTTACCTTTCCGTAATTTATATAATAATAATTGTTTTCATTCTTGCTCATTCTTTGTTTTCCAGATAAAGCAAATGCTGGAGGTACTGACACAATCAATTACAAAGATCATATGTATTGTCAAATGGGACTTTCTGTTTCTTATTTAAAGGTGAGAAATAACAACGTTCGTTCGTTCGTTCGTTCGTTCGTTCGTTCGTTCGTTCGTTCGTTCGTTCGTTCGTTCGTTCGTTCGTTCGTTCGTTCGTTCGTTCGTTCGTTCGTTCGTTCGTTCGTTCGTTCGTTCGTTCGTTCGTTCGTTCGTTCGTTCGTTCGTTCCACCCTCCCCCCTCCCTTCATTGGTTCCTTCCTTCCTTCATTGGTTCCTTCCTTCCTTCCTTTGTTCGTTTGTCCCTCCCTCCCTGCCTGCCTCCCGTTTGCCTGCCCGCCTCCTTCCTTCCTCCCACCACTCTCCTCCCCCTCCTTCCTTCCTTGTTCATTTGTTTGTTCGTTCGCCCTTACCTGTCTGCCTGCCTCCTGCCTGCCTGCCCGCCTCCTTCCTTCCTCCCACCAATCTCCTTCCACTCCTCCCTTCCTTCCTTTCATCTTTTGTCTGTCCTTCTTTTGAATGAATGACTGTTCTCTCAAGTGTGTATGTTTTCCTTTCCTGTTGTAGAGTGACCGGGTACCATTAATAGGAGCTCCTGGTGTGTATAACTACCAAGGTATGGATCAACTTTGTTATCTATATCTCCTTATTAGTAATATCATTACCTCATGAAGCAGAAAGCTGAGCAATCTCGTACCCAGAGATGGACGGAGCTGAAGCCAAGGTCCATAAACTTGCAAAAAATAAACATGAGACCAATAGTTCCCTTTATAATATGACTGCGAAAATTACTTCATTTTGATTGGCTGAGAGCAGGCAAATTTATCATTACATGTAATTTTTAATTTGCACTGCAGTGCAAATTAATGGTGTGCATGTTCGTAATTTTCTCAGTCATATAATAAATGAGTAATTGAATGAAAGTTCAAGCAATTAAGGATTTGTGAAGACTTACCATGTATTTAATTAATTATTTATTTATTTTTTGCAGGAGAGTTTATTTATTATAGTAGAGACCAGAAAGAAGTGGCACGAAATAACAGTGAACTGGGATATCAAGGTTTGTCAGGGGCTTAGTGTTACCGTCAATTTCACTGTTATGCGACCAAGACTCCTCTGAGCGGTTTGCAAAAGATTTCCGTCAATCATACATGTCCGTACCTTATATGGAAGGTGTTTACTCGCGGTAAAATCAAACACTTCCATATAAGGCATAACCGTGCATGATTGATGGCAATCTTTTGCAAACCGCTCAGAGGAGTTTTGATTGAAAACAGTCGCGTAACAATGAAATTGACGATAATTAAAACAAAACAATTCCATTTTAATTTAATTTACGTTTTTTTCGCATCTGTTCAGTTGTTCAGGAAGCAACTGAACTGGTTTCCCATACCTTGTACTAGTTCCCAGTTCCTGCTCTTTCAGTGTCTATAAAGTCGACCCCACCCAGCCAGGTTTTGAACCCAGACAGCTTGATCTGGAGTCCAACGCGCTAACCATTCAGTTGTAGATATTTTAATTGACGTCTTCTGTCTGACTATTATGAGTATGAACACACGGCAAAATAGTACAGTGGAACCCTGTTAATACGGACACATACGGGCCAAAAAAACTGGCCGTATTACGGGGTTCTATAAATAAGAAAATGACTGACAGCTTTTGTTTGGGCCAAAATAAAGTGGCTGTATTAACGGGGTGGCCGTAAGGCGGGTTCCACTGTAGATCTAAATTGTGCTAAACCAAGTTACTGTTTTTATTATATATATTGTTTCATTGTAGGTTATTCTCTGACGCATGGGAGTTTTTTTAAAAAAGGAAAACAATGGTAGGTTCAAGCATACAAAATTTATGCTATAACTGTAAATGTTGGTTTTTACCCCTTGCCTATCATTGCCACTATGTTACTGAATTACATCTGATGGACTTTTTATCTATTCCAATTTATAGATGTCGCTTCTGGTGCGCCCAGATTTAACCACCACGGAATGGTAAGAGTCAGAGGTCATAGATCTTATAGGTTTAAAATGATGGTATTAACTGCATTTGGAAGTATTATTAATACAGTAAAAACCCGCAAGTAAGAACCTGCATTTTCCCAAGTTAGCCTAAACAGGTTCTTACATAAATGGTAATTAGCACAAATTTAGGCTATTTAGGTTCTTAAATAGGTTCTTATTTTCTGAAGAAAAAAATTACATTGTAGTTAATAGAATTTAGTGGTTTTCAGCCTATTCCTTATATAAATTCTGCATACCAAGTAAGTGATAAGGCACCTGTGTCTCCAAAGAGGATCCAAAATGTTGACCTATCTTATTTTCCCAAGTGTACACATTTTTTTATATAGATTTTAGAAAATAAGAACCTGTTTCAAATTTAGGCTAAACAGGTTCTTGTATAGAGGGGGTCTAACATGCAAATTTTAGCCTAACAGGTTCTTAAAAACTAGGTTCTTACTTGCGGGTTTTTACTGTACTACAAGGCGAGAGAGCATTGGACTCTGGATTGAGTGGTCCAGGTTCAAGCCCTGGCTGGGGTCATTGTGTTGTGTTCTTGGGAAAGCCATTTTACTTTCACAGTGCCTCTCTCCACCCAGGAGTATAAAATGGGTATCAGAGACAAAATGCTGGGGGTAAGCTGCAATGGACTAGCATCCCATCCAGGGATAATACATGTACAATACATGTACTAAAATAAAAAATTAAAAAATTAAAAAAATTAAAATAAAAATAAAAAAATAATAAAAATAAAATTAATAAAAAAAATAAAAATAAAAAAAATTAAAAAAATACATGTACTCCTAATATAAGTTGGCTTCATGCTACAAATTAATACTGGGTCAAGCTCCGGCAGTATATTGTACATGCCAACAAGACCGCCAGCTATGCAGGCTTACCTCTGTTGTTTATTTTCTCATACACTAACTCATCAATTATTTGATTAAAGTTAATATTAGTATTAATGAATTAATGAATGAATTTATTGTTAGGTGGCCGTCTTTAGAAGCTTACCACATGTAAGCGCAGGACATTACGAAAGCAAACCAACGGTGTTATTACCGCCACCAATTGAAGGCAGTGCTGAGAAAAGACGCCAGCCGGGTACAGGGTTTGGCCTTGCCTTGTGTGCAGTGGATCTCAATAATGATGGGTGGGTGTAAAAATGTACATGTCCAGTGTAGATAAGGTTATCTTCAAAGGCCAAAACATATCCAAAACAATCTCGAGAGACACGGTGACCTAATAGTTAGCTGCGGGTCATTTTGTTGTATACCTGCAGGTACTTGGGCAAGACACTTCACTCTCACAGTGCCTCTCTCCACCCACCCAGGAGTAAATGGGTACCGGCGAATTGTCTTGCAACCTGACAAAAATGCCGGGGGGGTTACCTGCGATGGACTAGCATCCCATCCGGATAAGTTTCGGCAGTTGTGGGCCACTAGGCTCATGAAGACTTTATCTTACCAGTATGCAGTGGACCTCAATAATGATGGGTGGGTTTACATGTACATTGTAGTTACATGTAAGGTCACTTTATCTTCAAATTAAAGGCCAAAAGTATCCAAAACAACCTTCACTTTTTTTCAAGTTTGCCATTCACAATCCATCTTAATCTTCTCCATCCTCAACCATCCTTGTTCCTGTTTGGTTTATTATTGCCTCTTTGGTGTTTTTCTACCTGTCGGTAAACTATTATTTTGAGGCTTTCTTCAATTTGAAGGTGATTTTGCACTTCGCAAAAATGACTTAAAATATCGTGACATACACTGTAGCTCCTTTAGCAACTTATCATGCAACTCTTCTTTCAGTCTTTCAGAGCTTTTGGTTGGTGCACCCTTCTATTCTGATGACTTACACCCTGAACAAGGGAGAGTTTATTTATATGAAAATAAAGATGGACAAAATTTAGTTTTATCTCACTTCTTCACCATCAAGAAGGACAAGTGGAGAGCAAATTTTGGACGAGCGCTTGCTCCTGTTGGTGACGTTGATCTTGATGGCTATCAAGGTATGGTGAACTTGGTTGTTACCTGATGTCATCGGTCGTCATTACAGTCCGACTACGGTAACTGGGGCCACCCAGATAAAGTTAACCAATCACGAGGTAGAACGGGAACAATACATTCCAACATTTTCGATGTGAGCCAATCAAATGTCGAGTACAGAAAAAAATACATAGTACAGTACAGATAAATGACTCCCGCTATTGCGGACTCTCGCTATTACGGACTTCAAACTACATCCTGAGGGTGTCCGCTATAACGAGAGTTGACTTATACGCATGCATTGCAGACCCATATTTTATTATTTAATAATATTACTGAATTTTAGACAATGCTTGTAATTTTTTTCCAGACGTAGCTATAAGTGCCCCATATGAAGATGGTGGTGAGGGTGTAGTGTACATCTACAGAGGGTCCCAAAAAGGCCTTGTTGAAACACCAATGCAGGTATATACAGTTATACTTCATTCAAGATACAAATGAAAATACGATACAAATAATTTTATGATATCGATCTTGAAACAAAGTTTAGAGGTCAAACCTATGAATACTTCCTAAAAAAAAGCTAGGTTTAAAAACAATACATTAAAAAATCCATCAGTATAATAGCCAACATGTTTAAAGATGATTTACAGACTGTACTGCGCAATCTCCACCTGCAATGTTTACATGAGTCTCATACGAAGGAATCTTTACTTAAGCTAAAATAAAAATTCTGGGACAAACTTACCTTTTTATTCATTATTAACGCCAGATATCCTTGCCAAACAATAATAACAAGTAGAAGAGCATCGACGTTATCCCAAACCAACGTTTGTACCGTATTACAGTCAAAGCTCTCTGAGCGGTCACTCTCATGAGCGGACAGCTCTACTTACGTCCGCCTTGACAGAACCCCATTTGAACTCCAGCTCTTACAAACTCTGTAAATAATTTATACATGTACATTCCCGTAAGCGGCCATCTCCAGTTGCAGTCACTTTTTCTGCTTCCTGAGGGTGTCCGCTTATGAGAGGTTTGACTGTATATGAATAATTTATTTGTTATTAACATGTCTTTCTGTCCTACTGTAGGTAATCAAGGGATCGTCTGTATCACCAGGAATCAAATCTTTTGGATATTCTTTAGCTGGAGCACTTGACATGGATTACAATGGATATCCAGGTAAAGAAAAAAAATATTGTATGCAATATTTATTTTGACTGTTTTATTTTTCTTGCATACCATTCAGATACAACTTTGCAAGTGGTTTTGGGTGGCCTTATATATGGAGAGGGGGGGGGGGGCGGTATATCCAGGGCGATATAAGTATAAAATGTTTTGGAATGAGCTGATAAGAAACAAATTAAGGCTTACTTTACAGTGAAGATGACGCTACCGTTGCCACTCAACAAAGTTTTTGATTAATTTTTGACATCTTTTTGACAACTTTGATGGGTTCCGTTTTGTGGTGCCACTAGACTAGAAACTAAAACCATTCAAATTACACAACTCCACCTCCAACACTCCTTGGATTTGATTGGTCAAGTCAAATGGAACCCATCCGGAAGTCGTCAAAAAGATGTCAAAAATTAATCAAAAACTTTGTTGAGTGGCAACGGTAGCGTCATCTTCACTGTAACATAACAATAAATCAATAATTTTAGTCAATATATTGTTATTTCCTAATTTTCTATTTGAAGTTGGTCAATGTTCTGTGAGGATGTTAGAGAAGTATGGAAATAAGGTCAAATAAGGTGGGAGGGTTATTCTAAGGTTCCAGACAGATTTTAAAGGCAAGGACTAAAATGAGGAATTGCAACAGGTCAATAGATACATGTATCATTGGACCTCACCAAATCATCAGAAGTTTTCCATTAATCTGTTGGGTCAGCAGGGCTCGAAATAGCAGCCTGCCAATGGCCAAATGGCAGGCCAAATTTCAGGTTTGGCAGGCGAAAATAACGATGAACTGCCAAATGGATAAAAAAATGGCAGGCAGGCGAAATTTACTGGACTGGTTTCTTCTCCTCTTACCATGCTCCTTTATCTACTATTCCTTTCCACGAATCAATTGGCCCCGATGAAAAATTTAGTAAAAATGTCAATATGTGGCAGGCCAAAAAAGAAATGGCAGGTCAAAATTTGTTTGGCCTGCCAAAAATATAAACAATGGCAGGCTATAATTTTTTCTATTTAGAGCCCTGGTCAGGTAGCCAACCTTGTCGGGTTTTTGACCTGAGACCCCTCCCTTTAATCTGGAACACTGGTTACTCACTGTAAAAGGAGCCTGGGCTCAAAGCCGGGATTTTATGGTATACAGTCATGTACTTTGCAAAATCAGTCGTTCAGTCATAAAATTCTGTGTTTTGCAGATCTTCTTGTTGGAGCTTACCAGTCAGATACTGTAGTACTACTCAGGTAAGTTTGTTGTGTTTTGATGTTTTGACCTCCTAGACTGTTAATTTGAACTTGAGTTTGAGTTTTCCCACATTTTCATGTACTTGCGCGAGCTGGCGTGAGGTCGAAGTTTTCGACCGGCAGGTGTGCGCGCCTAAAGCGCGGGAGTTGGCAGGTATATACTATTAGGAAGTCTAATGTAACTCAAGAGCAAACATTTTTTCTACAGATCTAAACCTGTCATTTCATTGTCATCAACAATCAAGATTGATCCTGTTACATTTGACATAAAAGGCCCGCAAGACCTGCAATGCAACCACTCTTGAAGGAAACGTTGAATTTGCCACATTATGGTGAGACTAAAATTAATATCCTTTGATTATAATATTACAGTTGAAGCTCCCGTAAGCGACACCCTCGGGAAGCAGAAAAAGTGTCCGCAACTGGAGCTGGCCGCTTAGGGAATGTGTAAAATTTTAATACAGAGTTGTACAAGCTACAATATAGTTCAAACAGGATTTTGTCAAGGCGGCCATAGAGAGTGTCCACTCAGAGAGCTTCGACTGTATCATGATTACAAGTATGACAAGAGTCCTTTTAGGAATAGCACCAATCTCGTTCCCAGAGTCCTCGTTACCCTTGTCCAGCGGTGGAGCGGCTAACAAGGACCTCTGGGATAGAGTAATCCGCCTGACTTGCGCAGTAAGACGGGAAGTCCAAGAATCTTGGCGTCCGTTAGTTGAAACATGGGGTCGAACACATGCGCAGTAGAGCCGGAAGTCCTAGAATCCTGTCATGGTGGATCGCTTTCCCCCAGAGGTCCTTGTTGGCCGCTCCACCGCTGGACAAGGGTAACGAGGACTCTGGGAACGAGATTGGAATAGCACTACCAGAGCATTTCAAGCAGTTATTAGTGGTCTCGTTTTAAAATGACCCCTCTGAGAATTGAATTTACCGTTTTTTGATGAGATGTATTACATGTATGTTCTCAATTTATTTATGTTATGTTCTTAATTTTTCTTCTCTTTTTAAAAAATTAGCTTTTCAATTTCTGTTTGTACAAAGTACACTGAAAGATCTGGAAAAGTAAAAGATAAAGTAGGTGAGTTCTATGAAAAGAGGTCCTCTTCATTGTTGCCACTACTGATGAGCTTATCCCGGTTTCTGTAGCATGAAGCCAACTAGGAGTATTGCTACTCCTCCTGGATGGGATGCTAGTTCATCGCAGGTTACCACCCCAGTATTTTGCAGGTTGTCCCAACAGTTCGCCGGTACCCATTTATACTCCTGTGTGGAGAGAGACACAAGTATTTGGTCCAGGAACACAACATTATGAGCCCAGCCAGGGCTCGAACTGAATCACTCCATCCGGGGTCCAATATGTACTTAATTATTAGGTCACCTCTACTCCCTTGGGAGACGACACGGTGGTCTAATGGTTAGTGCGCTGGACTCTGGATTGAGCAGTCCAGGTTCAAGCACTGGCCTGGGTCACTGTTGTGGGGGGAAGGGGGGGGTAACCTGCAATGGACTAGCATCCCATCCATTGGGAGTAGCAATATTCCTAGTTGGCTTCGTGCTATAGAAACCGGGATAAGCTTTGGCAGTGTGGGCCAGGTGTTGGCCGAAGCGCAGCTTTACCTTTACTACTCCCGTGCAATGCTTTTATGAGCTTGCTGTAACTTGTAGTGTTTTTATTTTTCAGATGTATTGTTGTTAATGAAGTCTGACATTGATTATGTCGTGGAAACAACTAAAAGAGTTCTGTTCAGGGCAAATAAAAAGGATGAAATCAATCGCACTGAGGGTATTGTAGGCAACCAGGACACTTGCTTCACCTGGGGTGCTTATCTGATGGTGAGTGGTTCTAATATCCTCCTCCTCTTCCTCCTCCTTCTTCTTGCACCCCTCCTCCACCTCCCCCCTCCTCCTCTTCCTTCCTTCCTTCTCGTCCTCCTTCCCCTCCTACTCCTCCTGCTGCTCCTCCTTATCCCCTGCCGGCTCCTCTACCTCCCCCACCCCCTCCTTTTTGTGTCCCTTCTCCTTCTGCCACCCCTCCTCCTTCTCCCCCTCCTACTCTTTCTCCCCGGCCAGCCTCTTCCTCTCTGCTTCCCCCTTTTTCCCCCTCCTCTCCCTTCTCCTCCTCCTCTTCTACATATCTACCACTAAATACTGTCCAACTAGTGATGGATTGTGACCTTAAAGTGTATATGATCTTCTTTTTTTTTTTGCTTGAACAAGCCTTCATGGGATCGTGGTATAATTTTTTTTTCACTATTTAGATTATTTTGTGCATGTTTTAGCCATCTAAAAATGTCAAATTTCACTTCAGGTTGGGTCAAATGCCACACAAGGGTATTTTTTTCTCTAAGGACATTCTTTCTTTCTTGACGTTCCAATACCTTTTGGACTGCTGTGCTACATTGTATAGAATGAAAAAATTTCATATCACACTCTGTTGTGTCCCTTTTCAGGAAGGAGTGACAGATGCAGACGTTTATCCTGATATCAAATTCAAACTGACGTATCAAATTGTGAAAAAGACACCACCAACCCCCAGCAGTCCAACGGATGTGCCGTCACTTGTCCCGTATTCAGTTTTAGATCCCTCAAAGCCACAGGAGGCAACTGCATTGGTAAGTTGGGTAGCGTGTGAATACAGACAGAGTTTTACAGTTGTTTCACTTCACCAAAAATAAAAATCCAGGGGGGACTCCCATGTGAAAGGAGTGGAGATGTCATTTCTTTTAGGGGTGCAATAGTCTCATTACCGTTCATCGATTGCAACTTAATTTGTCCTAGTATCCTAGAATGGTATCTTTTAGGGGTCAAATAAAGCTTGAGCCATGCCCACTTAACCCTTTCACTCCCAGAGTAAAAAAATGTGGATCTAACTTTTGAGTCTGTGGATTAAACCCTAGTGTGTGACCATTCAAATGAAAGCTATTGAGCAGTACTTTGCAAAATGAAATTCATGATTTTCCCCCTCAGTTTTGAACTTAACACTCTTGGGAGTGAAAGGGTTTCTCCTTTATACTCTTTGGTTTGCTTTCCTGCAGCTGACATTTAAAAGAGATTGTATAAAGTGTGTGCCAGATTTGGAACTCGATGACAGTAGAAGCAAACGGTGAGTTTGGGACGTTAGTCATCATCTGTTTTCTAAACTAAAACAGTATACTGTAGTACTCAGTGAGTCTCTGTTTGTTTCTCCAAGCATTCTGTTGAGTTTAATGGTTTGGACAAGTCAGAGTGTAATCAAATGCAAATGCAAATCAAACTTTGAATATTATTAGGTCACCACACCTCCTACAGATATGAAATGTATAATAAAGGTAGTCAACTTATTGTGGGAGATGTGGTGATCTAATCAGGTTAGCTCGTTACACTCTGGATCAAGTGGTCCTGGTTCGAGTGTGTTCTTGGGCAAGACTCTTTACTCTCATAGTGCCTCTCTCCACCCAGGAGTATAAATGGGTACCAGCGACAAAATGCTGGGAATTATATTCAAGCGGTCTTGCAGGTTTGAGTGCTGGACGGGTCACTGTGTTGTGTTCTTGGGCAAGATACGTTACTCTCACAATGCCTCTCTCCACCCAGGAGTATAAATGGATACTGGTGACAAAATTCTGGGGGGTAACCTGCATGGACTAGCATCCCATCCAGGGGGAGTAACGATACTCCTAGTCAGCTTCATGCTACAGAAACCAGGATAAGCTTCAGCAGTGTGGGCCATGCGGCCTTACATTACTTTACCGCACCTCCTACAGATATCAAATCTGTATATATTAAAGGTAGATAAGATCGACTACTTATTAAAGGCATTTTCCCCTCATCAATAGAACACTTGCTGTTGGTGCTGCAATTTACAAATTGGAAGTTACCGTGAAGAATAAAGGAGATGATGCGTACAATGCAAAGTTATACGTTACCATTCCCAAAGGAATCAAAATTGGAAGAATTTTCACTTTTCGCGTAGATGGAGAGGATGTAAGTATTGTATTGTTTTGTTTTGTTTGATCTTTGTTCTGAAGTTCAACAAAATTAATTTTCTTAATAACAAAGTATATTATTTAATTATCATTATAATAATTATTGTAGTCACTTGAATGTAGATCATGACGTTTCAACTGCTTACTGCCTAGTCTTCATCAGGTGATGGGTCGACCGGTTACGCCTCACCATTTGTAGCACGATGCATGGTCTGTTGTGATTGGTGGATTTAGATCCTTCATATTATTCCATGAATTTTCTTATTAGTACTTATAAATTATTACTATGCGACTGAGGATGGAAGTATTATGCTGCTTTTTGTATTTGAAAGTTCTAACTCTGTTGTTTTGTGTTTTAGGGGGCTAAGGGAAAATCAGATGTTGAAACGACGATACTGGATTCAAATGACACATTGCTTGCCATCAAGTTAAATACTCCCTTGAAAAAGAAAGAGGTATAGAGACATTTATGACATGTGTGGCAACTTTGACAAAATTTTAGCATTTAGTCATCAAATGATCATTAGGAAAAAGATTAACCCTTTCACTCCCAAGAGTGCTAAGTTCAAAACGGAGGAAAAATATTGAATTTCATTTGAAAATTGTCAAAATCAAACAGCACCACTTCATAGTACTGCTCAATAGCTTTCGTTAGAATGGTCACACGCTAGGGTTTCATTCACAGACTCAAAAGGTACAGCCACATTTATTGACTGAAGGTTTGACTGTGGGAGTGAAAGGGTTAAGGAAGTCATAGGTTCGACTCCTGTTGGAAGAACTCGGAATTTTTTTTTGAGTAGCTTGTGTCACTGACAGAATAACATCTTTCTTGAGATTATTCATGCTTCGCGTGAGTTGCTAGGTTACGGTAAGTAGTGGCCGTAACCTATGGGCAAATTCTCTAAAATTACAAGTTGTGTAATTTACTAAGAGTATCTTTGTTGTTGTTTATGTTTCAGCAATCAATTCAGATTCAGTTAATCACTTCAAGATACAGCGACTCGCCCGATTTCCTGCCGATATATATTAATACAAATAGGTAAGTACAGGGGGGGGGGGGGGGGGGGGGTCTGAACTGCCAGTACCTTGTGCTCATGGTTCACACCCCTTCCGTTGAAATTTACATGTATCAGGGCTGAAAATAACAGTCGGTCATCGGACCATGGCCGACCAAAATTTGCCAATGTCCGATGAAATTCCAACTGTGGTTGGACATAATGGCTGGACAATTTTTGTTCAATATTAGTGCAATACAGTGACACAGACTGTACCTGGTGAATTCATGTAGATTTTGTCTCTCTTTCTTGCAGTACAAATGAAGAGGACAGTCGCACGTTAGCTGACAACTATCGGTTTTTGAATATCTCTATCAAATCACAGGCTGACCTGGAGGTTAATGGGTAAGCTACTGAAAAAAGTTGGTGTTGGATATGCAAATGGATAGCGCATTGGACTCTGGATAGAGTGGTTCAGGTGCTGGCCGGGGTCGTTGAGTTCTTGGGAAAGACTGCACTCACGCTCTCACAATGCCTCTCCATGGCCACCCAGGAGTATAAATGGGCACCGGCGAACTGTTAGGGAAACCTGACAAAATGCTGGGAGGTAACCTGGTGTTGGACTAGCATACCATCCAGGGGAGTAGCGGTACTCCTAGTAGGTAGTTATTTAGTTAGTCAGTCAGCATTTTATTTATTTATATTGTAAATAGCTATCTTATTCATCTTCATATATACATTATATAATATACATAATCCTAGAGGACCCCTCTGTAAATCACCCTCCAGTGAAGTTGGCATCCTCAATAAAGATTATTATTATTATTATTATTATTATTAGTGGGCTTCATGCTACGGAAACTGGGATAAGTTCCTGCAGTGTAGGCCAGTGTGACCCAAGTAGGCTTAACCCTTTCACTCCCAGAGTCAAACCTTGAGTCAATAAATTTATGTGTTTCTAACTTTTGAGTCTGTGGATGAAACCCTAGTGTGTGACCATTCAAATGAAAGCTATTGAGCAGTACTTTCAAGTGGTGCTGTTTGTTTTTGACAATTTTGCAAAATGAAATTCAAAATTTTTAGCACTCTTGGGAGTGAAAGGGTTAATTTACCTTCTACCTTTTTGTGTTTGTTATAAATGGCTCTCCCTTGCTGGTCCATCGCTAAAACTTTGTTTGTGTAATATTTCAGTACTTCAGTAGAAGAGCAAGTTTCTTATGGCGGTGAGGTTGTCGGTGAAAGTGCCATGGTTCGTGCAGACGACATTGGAAATGAAGTCAAACATAAATATTTTGTAAGTATAGTTTGTGATTTCGTTATCCCTAAATCTTTAAAGCCCCGTCTTGGTTGAAAGAAATATTGATTCTTGTTACCAATTAACATGTTTGTTTAATGTTAAGTTCTGAAAATTTAGTGTTAAATCAAAACTTCCAAGTAGTTGCCAATAGCCCTTTTCACGGTTGATTTTTCTCATTTGCATTACAATGTTATCCAACGTGGATGCGAGGCAATTTCGGGGTAAAACTACAAAATAGCCCGAAATTGCCTCACATACATGCTAGATTTCATTGTAATGCAAATGAGCAGAGTTAACCGTGAAAAGGGCTATTGAACGCGAATGCAGCATCAGCATCTTAAAATCACACTTAGTTTGTAGAATTGTTTTATGAACTTGCAAGATACTTAACTTTCCCTGTGCCTCTCTGCGCCCAGGGTATAAATGGGTACCAGTGAATTGTTAGGGCAACCTGACAAAATGCTGGGGGGTAACCTGCGATGGACTAGCATCCCATCCAGGGGTAGCAATACTCCAGTCACTTCATGCTACAGAAACCAGACTTGTTTTGAGAAAGGTTGTCCTTAACCATTTCACTCCCAAGAGTGGTAAGTTCTAAGTTCAAAAAATCTTGAATTTCATTTTACAAAATTGTCAAAAAGAAACAGAACCACTTGAGAGTACTGCTCAATAGCTTTCATTTGAATGGTCACACACTTAAAGGGTTTTATCCACAGACTCAAAAGTTAGAACCATATTTATTGACTCAAGGTTTGACTCTGGGAGTGAAAGGGTTAACACAGAAGCATAAAAGTGTACAGGATACAGCCATGAGAACCAGCATACTTCACTTCCAATATGGAACCATTAGTTGAATAAATGTTACCTCAATTTATTTTAGGTGAAAAATCGTGGCCCAGATCCAGTACCTTCAACTGAAGTGATCATTCAATGGCCTTTTGAAGCACCCAGTGGAAAGCATTTACTTTATCTTATAGATGTTCAGGTGAGTAAATTCTCCTTACTTACCTTCCATATGTTTCTTTATGTCAGATGTGAGAATTTGGTGTTACATCAAGATCATTCCCCTTGTTGCTTACTTAATCCTCTTCACGCTAAGTAGCACGTAATGCCGTACATTTGTTCTTGGGTTTGAGCATATCAACTACAGTCGAAGCTCTTGTAAGCGGACACCCTCGGGAAGCAGAAAAAGTGTCCGCAACTAGAGCTGGCTGCTTACGGCGGTCGCAAGTAGAGCTGTCTGCTCAGAGAGCTTTGACTGTATCTCCAAATTATTATTGGCTTTGACTGCCATCCGTCATTAGTCCAGTATTAGTCCCTTGTATTGGTTTCTGTAGCACTCGAATCTTTTACAATGACAGGGTCACTAGCCATGTGCATAACCCTCTCCTTTCTCATCCTGGGCTTGGGGCCAGGTGACGGCGGAGTTGTATTAACTGTCTGCATGACATTGTAAAGAGAAATAAGAATGTTGATCGCTTTTCTTCAGAATTAGAAGTGACTGACATGGAGACTGCTTATTATTTAATGTATTTTTAGGCTGATGACAAAAGAGTTGAGTGTGACTTCAAAGCTGGCCAGTTAAATATGCTAGGATTAGAGGTATGTAATGACTTAATACAAATAGCTCTCAGCCCTCTCAAGATGTGTGGGCAGCTGGTAATTTGCCACAAACTAACAATATTATTATCCTGCGAAATCGCATGGAATATCACCGAGGTCATAGGCCAAGTTGGATAAAATCAGACAATATTCCGCAAGATTGAGCAGGGTAATAATTGTTTCGTTATTCAACAAAATGTCTATTGTAGACATTTATAGATTGATTTACCCAAAAGTATTGACAAGGTGTGGTTCCATAAAATATCCATACCCCCCCCCCCCCCCTCCCACCACAGAAGGTTTTTTGGTTTGAACCCCCTCAGACCACCCCTTGATTTTCCAGTTTAGCTTCATACTTTCCTTTAAAAATGTTGGCTTTTGAGACCCCCTCCCCCTCAGAATTTCCAATAACCTTCCCTGGGGTTGGTATGGAATATTTTCTGGAACCACAATAAACATTTTGAGGCAAATATCTGTTATCATGACAGGCTGCACTTATAATTTATTTATTTTTATTTTTGTACTTTCTCTTGCCAGACATCTTCAAATGGTGGCAGCTCTGTGCAACAGCAGAATGAGACATCAGTTGATGCGGCGGTAAAACGACGCAGAAGGCGCGAAGTAGAAGAGAAGCAGGACGAGACTAGTGCTAAGGTTAAACGAGATGAGCCTACCAAGCCTGAGAAGCTTCAAACTGAACTGGTAAGAACGATTGAAAGAGTGATTCTCCTAGCTGATGAGAATTTGATGATACATCAAAGACAATCTGTTAGCGATGATGGTTTTGTTGCTTCTTAGTCAACCATCATATCGTTTAAAGTCTTTTAGAGCATTCTCAATATGCGCCCCAAGTGGAACAATCTACTGATAGACATTGGAATCCCATTAATCCGACCACCAACAGGCCACCAGAATCTGGTCATATTACCGGGCCCTGGGACAAAGGAAAGTGGTCATATTAACGCTTCCCCAACATAATTAATCCCCATCTCAGCTTCGTGAGGACCAGCGAGTCATGTATTACTAGTTTATATTCAAATGCGCTCTACAATTTGAACTCGAAAACTCAAATCAAATTGAAACCAGGATGGGGGTGTTCATTATCATTATTTTGTATCCCTGAATGATGAAGGAGGGGAGGGTGGAGGGGTAATAATAGAGGGAGGGGGATACGGTAAGGTAATTTAAAACCAGAAATGCTCTGAGGACATTATCACATTTACTCTGTACACTTGTAGCTAACATAATTATGTTCATTTTTCTCTAGGACTGTAAGTTGGGATCTGCAAAGTGTACAAATATTCGTTGCACCATTAAATTTTTACAAGCAGACGATGACGTAACATTTACAATAATATCTCGTCTTTGGAATGGTACTATGATAGAGGCAAGTATATGTTGCAAAAGATACTTCTATTTTAGAAAACGCCTAATTTACAGATGTTTGTTTTTTGTTTGGCTGTGTGGCAGGAGTTAATGCCTGATGATCGAATCATGAATGGGAATTTGAAGGTGGATGTATGAAATATCTTGCACTCTCTTTATTTATTTATTTTTAACTTTGAAATTTTTTTTTCAATCATAATTACCATGACAACCAATGGACCTCGTTTAAAAAAAATGGATCAAAATCTACCAATCACAACCCAGACATGATCTTTTGACTACTTGAACCCATTGAAGTGAACTTCTGTTTCCTGAGACGTCCACTAAAGATAATTGACGGCAGCCAAAAATGCAACCATTGGTTGAGCAGAGTTGTGAAAAGCGCAGTAAAAACTGTACGAAAGCGACCCTAGTTTTCCTCGTTTTCAAAGAGGTTTACCAGTATTTAGATATAATCAGTTCTGTATTTGCTTAGTACTGATTATTTGATTCGTTGTTCAGGATTATGAAGGCCAACTGTTAAGAGTGATATCAAGCGCGAAAGTAAGGTCGCTAAACACCTTTGTACAGGAGACCAATCAGAAAAACAATGAAGCACAGGTACAATATATGGCTATCTTTTCATAAGTACCATAAAAGCGGGAAGGGGGGGGTGCTAAGAAGGTAAACTCTATGACCCATCGACCGGGGGGGGGGGGTACTTCCTGGTAGGAGGCTACTGGGGATGTGCCGCTGGATGGGGTCGCATTTTCACGACCTGATTGACCATAATGGGGTCGCAATTTTAACAGAGTGACTAGAATGGGGTCACACTTTCAACAAGACTGCCTCAGTGGAAATTTAAAGAGCTCGGAACAGCTCGAACGGACTGAAATGCACCTCTGTTTTGGAAATGACTGCTAAATTATCTCAGTATTTTTAGAAATACCTAGTTAAAAGGTAGACGCATAAACAGAAAGTGACTAAGTTGGGATCGCGTTTGCAAAAAACTGACTATAATGGGGTAGCAAAAGCTGACCTAAGTACCCCCCCGGCCCATTGACTGCCAGAGCTTATCCAGGTTTCTGTTGCATGAAGCAACAAGGAGTCGGTATTTCTACTATGCATCAGTGCCTCACCAGTTATCCCACATATGTCCTGACTGTTCATGCACCAGCATCCTTAGAAAATAATAACTGTTCAGTAAACTTGTAGAAAAATTCTGGAAAGGTGTGTTACTAGACCGACTCTCCTTCTGTCTAATGGAAACAATAGAGTGGTAAAGTGTGACGTCACAAATTTTCAAATTATTTTTTCAATCCTCAAAATCCCATCATTAGATAAAGATTGCTGCTGTATGATCAGCCACAAAAATTTCAACTTGTTAGCACAAATAGAACAAAAGATATTGAGGTTCAAAGTTTGGTACCTTCCCATACAAAACCTCTCTAATTTTGCGTCTGTTCTAAACTGAAGGAACAGACGCAAAATTAGAACGGTTTGTATGGAGAAATAAAAACCTGAAGTGCTCACATCTCAGCTGCAAATTGCAATGGACAGCTAAATTTTGGCAAGTGGACGTTTTTTTGGCATGCTTCTTCTGAATAGCTGATCAAATTTCATAATTTCGCAAATTTAATTTTGTGACGTCATAACTTTAGTACTCTATTCAGACAAAATTCTATGACCTTTGAGCACTACATGCTTGGTTCAATCCTTGATTCCAGCAGTTCATTCAAACTGCTTTATTTGTCATGTTTTGTTTATTCAGGTCGGCACACAACTGAACCCAGATGCCGATGTAGCAGTACCCTCTAAGGGACTCCCCAAGTGGGTTATACCAGTCTGTGTTGTGGGTGCTGTACTTCTACTAATCCTGATAGTATTTTGTTTGTATAAGGTGAGTGAGCATGATGCAAACTTGATGTTTCAGCTCAAGTCAATACACACCCGCTATACATTGTATGAACACAATGTTAACGTTACCAACCCTTTCACTCCCAAGAGTGTCAGTAATAAACTTTAAAATTAAAAAAATCGTTTGTTTGATTTTTTGGCAAAGTACTGGTCGATAATGTATTGTCAAACAAAACCGGTCCTTGTACAGCATAATAAACAGTACCACTTGAAAGTACTGGTCAATAGCGTTCATTTTTAATGGTCAACATGCTTTTTCAGTTATTTCATAAATTTGCTTTTCCAATTTTTAACTCCATTGTAATGTTCAGTTTAGTTATCACCATTCATTATCCAAAAAAAAATTAATAATAAAAAAATAATAATAAAAAATAAAAAAAATAAAAAATAAAAAATATTAATAAAATAAAAAAAGCCATTCATTATCCTAAATGCTTGCACTTGTTCTATTTATTTTTTAGCTGGGTTTCTTCAAGCGTCAAAAGTACGACAAGAACATTTCTAATTCTGAAGAAGCTGAAGGAATGTTAGACAATGGAAAGGGATACCATGCGTGAATTTACAAATATGTTCCTCCCCAATTCAATGCGGTCAGCGTCAAAGGAGTGTACTGTTACGAGAATGAGTAGCTCCCCCGAATCAATGCTTTGCGAGAAGCTGCACTTTCAAAGAAGTCTGATAGAAAGTAAATTGGACATGCCGTAATGCCTGGCCAAATGGACCTCAAGTTGATGCAAGGTGGAAATTTGATTTACAAAAAGAATTATTGTCATTCGTTTGGATCATCTTGGGTCTGGTGGCACCGAAAATTTGTTGAAAACTAAGCACAATTATTTGAGTGTTAACGAAAAATCCTGCCATTTTGGGTTTCAAATTACCCACATGCCGCCATCTTGGATTTTATGACGTAAATCATGGTTGCCCCTTCTGTAAAACAACAAAAAAAGTATTGTTTCCCGACAATAGTGGCAACAACAATACGTCTTATAATACAAAATGGTGATATTTGTAACCAATTTTTCCGTACACTATTACGTTTTTCCAATTTATTTCAACAAATTTTCAGTTTAGACAATATTTCCAACAATTTAAAGGCAGTTTGTTCCAACAGTGGAGGTTTCCTTTAAAGTTGCATTAATTTTTGGAACAAAGCTATTGGGAGATGGCTGGCCACTGCACGCATTTCAAGTTGGCATTCAAAGTACCAAAGATGTGTATATGCACAGAAAAAATACATGTGGAATGCAATTAGCTACTGTAGGTCTTATAAAGATGTAAATTTATATTAATACTGCAAGTTTAGTTTCGTTTTTATATGAAATGACTATAATTTTAATTTGTTTTTTATACTACCGGGTTTTATGGAAAGTTTTCCTTGCTCATTGACTTTTTATATTGTTATATAATATTACTAGCTAAATCAATGGTAAATTTTATGCAGTGACTTTATCACAAGCTTAAAATGAAGATGTGGTGAAAAAATGGCACAAGTTGGAGGTAACACGTGTTCAAAAGGCACTATTTGGATTTGTAAAGGAACACAATAACGAAAGTTTCGGAACTATAGACCTTATTCATAAATGGCGGTGGATTAATTATTCTTTTATATTCATGCTAATCAGCCCCCCTAGCCTGGTTAGTATGTGCAAAATTCAAAATAATTTTTACTCTAAAATGAGGCTAGGGAGGCTGATTAACATGAATATAAAAGAATAATTAATCCACCGCCATTTATGAATAAGGTCTATATCTTTGCGATTTTACAAGATATATTTGCCAATTTACTAATTTCAAGGTGCTCTTTCCAACAGTGTCGATAGATTTTTGCTAACTGGCCAATATCAAAAGTTGAAAAAACCGTTGAAGGGTCTATTCCGACTCTGCTTTTGTCGCAAGTGTAAACCAGCCTTTATGGTCACCATCAGGTACTTAGTTCATCATAACGTTTATAACTAATCTGTGGAATTGTAAATTGTGTTAGAAGTAAAATTGTGTGAAAATGAAAGGATGCTTAACAGCATCAGAGTTTGAATGATGAGCAGGGGACCCCACACAGGTTTTAGTAAATCCCCCCCCCCCCCCCCCCCCCTGGTGAATATATTTTAGAGAACATGAATATTTAGTCACTGAAATTCATTAAAACGCTTATGGCGATAAAAATCTCGACCAATTTAATTGGTTAGTACGTATTTTATTGTTATAGCTGTTGTCAATATTTACTTGGTACTAATGTATTTTAAGCAGATGTTATTTCTAAGCATATTTTTCTTAATCATTACATGTATAATTAATAACAGTGGAGTGATAAAGGGACAATTTTTGTTTAAAGGCTATAACAAGGTAGTTAAAAGAAGTTGTTTATATCAATTATTGAAGAGTAAGCTCCTTAACATATGGTTTGTGGTGATGTCAGAATTAATCTTGTTACAAAGGTGCATTATAAAAGGGGACTTTCCAGGGAAGACTAGGGCTCATTTGTCAATCATGAGCGAACCAGACTAGCTTAACCCTTTCACTCCCAAGAGTGCTAAGTTCAAACCTGAGTTGAAAATATTGAATTTCATTTTGCAAAATTGTCAAAAACAAACAGTACCACATGAAAGTACTTCTCAAAAGCTTTCATTTGAATGGTCACACACTAGGGTTTCATTTATAGGAGTGTTCACTGTTTATCAACATTACGTCAAATTTGTTTTGTTATTCAAATTCACCAACCATTAAACAAAAGAACTCTTTGTTTCAACAGCCAATAGTTCTCTGGTTGGCACATTAATAACAATAGGTGACGTAACGAGAAACATCGCTATTGACACAAGATTTGACTCTGGGAGTGAAAGGGTTAAAATTGGTTTCTCATGAATAATAATTTTTTTGTATACGCAAAATTAGACGTAAACACCCAAATTTCCCTATTTCAGCGTAAAAATGTACCATATAACTAACAATACCCCTGGTTGACCCTGATCCGTTACAAATACATAAATTAAGATATGCATTAGCAAGTGTTATTAATTTCTGTGCAAAAAAAGACATTTGGGTCACATTGTTATAAAGAAGTTGCTGAACCAAATGCCTTATCTGTACATCACTTGTAACAAGTGCTATTGCACCACTAAAAAGGTACCATTGATGTTTTTGTTTTTCTTTTGAAATTCACTTGTAAATTACAATGTCAAATAGATAACATGTTGGTTTATTAAAAAAATGTTTCTAAAAAAATGCTGCTGTTATTGTTTTTTTTTTACCCTACGCAATGAGTGGAGTTTTGAAGAAAAGACTCCAGATACTCGTTTACCCTGGTCCTACACCTTTTTTCCTTCTTTCTTATAAACTCAAGCAAATTTATATGCGAAGCGGTGAAAACCAGTCTTGTTTCACTTGTGGCTCCATCTTTGTTGAGTTAAGAAGAAGGAAAACATCTGGGACAAGGCCTAGGGCATACTTGACAAGAGGTCATTTCCGAGTTGCCTTTTGCCTCTGTTTCAAAACGCGTCCTGGTGCACAACCTTTGTTATGGAAATGAGTTTGATTAGCAAGTCGATAAACGTGCAGGTAAAACTAATTTCCATATGAAAGGTTGTGCACCAGGACGTGTTTTGAAACAGAGGCTAAAGGCAACTCGGAAATGACCTATTAGCACCACTGTCTCATTCTAAATCTAGGACTGCAAAGTTAGAAGCGCAGTCCATAAGCCACGTTAATGGCATACTACAAACAGAATCTGTGTTCCAGATGTGAGGCTTCTTTTCGGCCAGTGAATCGTAGATAATGTACTGAGTGCATCGGTACTGTTTAGAGCTGGGATTTGCATGGTAGGCCACTGTAGCTATAGACACAGCGTGGTTAGATACCTTGTTAGATTCACGTGTTGTAGGTAAACAGAGAGACTCGTCAACATCTGGTTTTGGTTCACGCGAAAGGATCTTGCCGCCGCCGTATTTGACCATCTGAATAAGATCTTCCTTTGACGGGTGGGGTGGACAGAATTCACCACTAAAGTAAAACTGGCAACCGTCAAATAAGCCAGGAAGCTGGGAAATAAAACAATATTTGATGAAGGATCGAATATTGTGTATGTATAGTGGAATCCCGATTTCTCAAAAACTCCGATAACTCGAACCAACAGTTGTTTCCCTTGGACTTGTTTCACTGTAATTTTACCCCCGATATTTCAAACCTCCCGATTTCTAGAACCAATTTTCGTTTCCCATGGAGGTTCGAGAAATCGAACAGTGACAGTGTTTCATCAGGATATCCAAACACCGAGAAGAGAGTTGAAAATATGACACGCAGAGGAGCATTTTTGATGAAATTCCAGGTGTTTGGATAGACGATGAAACACCATCTTGAGTGTTTGAAAAGCCGAGAAATAAAATCTATGCTAATTAAGTTCAGATATCGAAACCTCTGACAAGGTTATGATTTCCTTTGTTTTAACTTGATGAATTATTAATGAGATTGAGAAGTGTACACACAACACTTTTCATCAGAGATGAAAAGTGATGTTGGGTGCAGCAATGTAACTCCCTTGGAATAAATTTGTTTCTTGACGAGTTTGCAGATTCATCTTTTTATGGGGTGACCTCCAACTTGTCTGGTTAGGGTGTGGGAAGAGAGACCCTGGGGACGAGGTTGATTTAAAGGCGAGACACACCATTCGCCACTGTCACTCGGTTGCTTCAAGCATTAGAGGATTACGATGACTTCTAACAAAACTTGTTTGACAGTAACGCATTTCTCAGCATTTGTAGGAAAACATTGGTGACACTTGTACTTGTAAACCCTCAACCTCGTCCCCAGGGCGCTTTTCCTGTGTGTAGAGTTAATCAGTATAAATTTATTTTATTCCGTATACATTATCAAGGTCATGTGACCGGCCGACGCCAGGGCCTTTTTCCGCCCCTCCTACACATAGGAAAAAGCGCCCTGGGGACAAGGTTGGTAAACCCCACTAAAACCATTTTACCAGCATGTACGATTTAAGGGAGTGTTTCACGGTTCAGCGCATGTTCACGCTTATCAACTTTATCCGTTTAAAAAAACACTCACATGTACTTCTCGATACTTCAGTAATCACATACTATCTGACTAGTCCAAGCAAAATGATGGATGACCAAAATTTCAACAGGTTACACGTGCGAAATTTTTTTTTACGCCCACTTCAAGATGGCGGCCATTTACATTTTGTATTTTTTTTAAGCGACTAAATATTGTTTCAGGTTAATCAACAGTTTAGAATAGACCAATTTCGATATATTAAAATTCTAACTTGGCTCCGAGGCTTAGGGGAATAAAACAAAAGAATCGAAAAGAAATCAATCGAGGTTGAGGGATGAATAAATCATTTCTTTTGTTTTATTCCCCTAAGCCTCGTAGCCAAGTTAGAATTTTAATATATCGAAATTGGCCTATTTGAATTTAGCCAACGTTTTACTGTTTGGGATTAAAAAAACGGTTTAAATTTTGATGTTAAAGGGGCACTGTCACGGATTCGCATGCGCGAAAACTGCTCACTTCCTGTCGACCATAAATTATTTGGCCGCCATTCCATAATGACGGTTAGTGAAAATATTTGCATGTATTTTGTTTCTAATCACGATTTTTGTAAAACAGATAAAGTCGTAATATTACTGTAACAGCGTGCGCTGTTCGCATACGTATTTCGAAACATGATTTGCATACAAAATATTTTTGCAACGGCCGTAACGCAACGCACTTTCGACAGCCAAGCTTAGATTTATCCATTCGTACATAAGTTTTCAACGGATAACCGTTGCCGTTTGAACGGCTCAATATTTTTTCTCAACGGATAACCTGCTTAGCTTCGAACGGGTGAAGATTTTTTTCTGAACGGGTAGCAGCAGCCGTTGGAACGGCTGAATATTTTTTTCGAACGGCGCGACACATTTGTTGTTGAGGAGACGAGTGATCGAAACAGATGTGACCTCAGCTGTGACCTCTCACGCGAAACGTACAACACGGCTTTCCGTTCGAAAGGCTAAAAGCCGTTCACTACCCGAACGGTTAGCAAGCCGAACGGCTGCTAATAACCGTTCGAAAAAAATGTTCGAACTGCTGCCGGTATCGTATCACTGTATCCTTCGTAACCTGCCAACGAATTTCGCTTCAAGCCATGTTTTGAAACTGTTATCTTCAAGATAAATGCGTTTATGGGGTTTTGTCCACTCTCTCTTGGCTCTTGTCGGGGTATTGAATATTCTTTTTCGCCCTGAATTGCTACGCTTTCCACCGTGTCCGCCGCCGCCACTAGTCGACGCCATTTTGGATTTGGCAACTCAAACTTGAAAAAGTTGGCCCAACCTTTTCAAGTTCGACTCGCGAGACTGGCGCATGCGTCCTTGTGACAGTGCCCCTTTAAGTAGCGATTTTATGATTCGTTCGTAGTAAACCGGTTAGTATTGGTCAATATTAACGTATGTTACGGGAGCACGTATTGCCTTAAAAATTAGTGTTTCGGGCAACAAGCAGCTCGATTGTGTTGTGTTAGGAAATAAGGTTATTGTGGGTTAGAATCAACTCAATTCATGAACTGTGTTCCCTTTTTGTGGAAAAAGTCTTAAACGCGCCATCTTGAAGTGGGCGTAAAAAAAAAATTGCCCGGTCCGACAGTTGTTTTAATCTCATGACCTGTATGATTGTATTAAACTTTGTATTACTGATCCAATTAATAATTAACTAACCTGCTTAATTGAATTAATGCGAGCTCGTTTGGGAGTTTCCACGGCAGCATCATTAGTGCCCTTGACCTCGTGGGGTGCTTCATCGACCCAGGCTTTGTGACGCAAGCTTTTCAGTATCCCTGCACAACAAATCAATAATATAAATTAATGGTACAGTGGAACCTCGATATAACGATGTGCCAAGGGACTGACCAAATTAGATCGTTATATCGGGAGATCGTAATAACGAATTCCCGATATAACGATTTTTCGGGAAAAGAGCCAAAATATCGTTATATCGGGGTATTGTTAATAATTGATTTTTCATGTACTGAATAATCCCTATCGTAACAAGCTGTTGACAGACACGTTACAGTTCTTATGCAATGAGAACTAAAGGATTTTAAAAAGTATTGTCATATCTTTTCAAGTGTTAAGCCTCCTTTTTCATCGCGTGATGATTGATTTTATCGTTATATCGGGGTAAATTTTACGTTTGGGCTGCCAGATTGTGATCGTTATATTGGGAATATCGTTATATCGAGTATCGTTAAATCGGGAGTTTTCTACATACATTATTTTACTGTAGCATTTGCCGGGCTGTCAAATGTTGATCGTTATACCGGGAACATCGTTATGTCGAGTATCGTTAAATTGGGAGTTTTCTACATACATTATTTTACTGTAACATTTGCCGGGCTGTCAAATGTTGATCGTTATATCGGGAACATCGTTATATCGAGTATCGTTATATCGAGGTTCCACTGTATGAATGTTTACTGACTAGTGAAGATGTTAGACGTAATTATATGCAAGCTCTAGACAGTCTGTATATCATTTTCTCTCAGTATTGGTGATCTGTATGTACTATGTAGTCGTTCCTGTAATATATCAAACCCGAGAAACAGTGTTTCATCGGGCTATCCAAACACCGAGAATATAGTTGAAAATACGATGCACAGCGGAGTATTTTTGACGAAATTCGAGGTGTTTGGAAATCGGATGAAACACTGTCTCGAGTGTTTGATATATCTTCTCAATCGAAAACAAAAACTAAGGAGTAAACGGAGAAATAAAATCGTAAAATCTATGCTAATTAAGACCAGGTATCCAAACCTCTGACAAAGTTATAATTTCCTTTGTTTTTATAATAACTTGGTGAATTATTAATGAGTTTGAGAAATGTATGTGACTGATGTATGTTGTACTTACACTCATAGTCCACTATCCACTTTCCAGTTAACACACCATTCAAGTACTTTATAGTTCTTGGACAAACTCCTTTCTTGTTGTTTGTTGAGGTTACAATGTGGGTAACTACATATGTACAAAAACAAATCAAATCCAGTTGTCAGCAGGGTGTAAACACAGGTCTTAGCTTCTAGTGTGAGAGAGAAAACCAGTGAGATTTTTTTGGATATGTCCATTTACATGTAACTTACCAGAGAGGGAAAATTCATTGACGATGCTTGCATTGAGAATTCTTGCACACTTTTGCAGATTTACCTTTAGTTAAAAAAAATTTACAAACAGGATTAAGTTTTAATTTCGACACCCTAAGCTTTTCTGTTAAATAGATAGTTTAGTTCTATACAAGAAACAAATTATTTTTATACATACCGTAAAGTTACGAATTCAAAATAATAACCAACAAGTTACTTTCGGATTTACATGTAATGTAGTAGCCTTACATTCCTATCGCTACTTTCAGAGGTGCGCTACTTTCAGGGGGCCACTACTTTGGTCGCTACTTTGGGGGATAATTACTTTCAGATACCTTTTGTTCTGAGCTAAGACCAGTTGCTAGCAGAACTTTTGGAGAATCATGTGAACCCTAGAAAGGATGAAAGAAAATGTCAGTTACACAGACCACTAAGTTCACTAAATTTTTGCTTTTTTTTAATTAGCCTGCAATTGAGAAAGGCCAAGAGAGCTTGCTCGCAGGCTATTGTTGAATCAGTTGTTTATCTTTCAATCTTCATAGTGAAAGACAAAGCAATGTGCAAATTGGAAAAAGTGTAGAAGACACAATAAATTTAAGTGCCACTAACACCCAAATTTTTCTTTTGATAAAATAAATCTTTGTTTTCTTGACCACTTCTGCAAAAAAATTATTGCCATACTAGATAGCTGTTTTCGTTGATTTTCTACGAATTTCCAAAGTTCAACAAAAGCGGTCTTTTTGTGTCCCATGACTGAAGTAAGGAAGAATGGGGACAAGTTTGCGTGATGTCATAACAGGAAGAAGATTTATTGCGAATTTTAGACAGGGAATACAAAAATCGCCAGTAGAAATGTGGGGATTTTATCAATAAATTATTGCGATAATTTTTTCGCTGAAGTGATTGTGAAAACAAGAAGATTAATAATAATTGTAAAGTGAAAAACATTGGGAGGTGGGGGGGGGGGGAGGGAGGCACATGTCATTTATACTGTTCACTAGGCAACACCTTTAACAATTATTTTTTATTTTCGGTAAAAATTATTTTGTATTCAACTTTATGAACTACAGTTTAACAATAAACTGACCTTCAGTAGAGACGTGATCCTTGTTGACGATTCATTGTCCGTGTTGGGAGTTGACGTGGATAAGATGGACAACATTTCTTCAGTTGCTGCGTAGTCTATTGGAAGGAGTCCTCGTTTGTTTCTACATGTAGGAAACATAAAGAACAGAAGCTACAGAGCACCTACTTTCATTACTACTAAAATTGCTTCTAAAGTGTGAATGATTTCATTTTCCCTCCCTAACACCTATGTAAGTACATTTTTGTATACTTCTGGCCCTCAGCAGCTAAAAGGGTGGATATAAATAAATGTTATCCACTGGATAAATCATTATCCAGCAGATAAATATTAATTAACAAAACCAACTAGCTGTGGCCATTGTATTATCCACCCTTTGAACAACTGGGGCCTGGAGTGTGGTGATGCCTGGAGTCATGGGCTTAAAATTACTGAGTAAATTCAGGGGGGGGGGGGGGGGGGGAATTGACGTCTACTGTGATCGTCCGGGTGAGGGTAATCCTGAAAAGGCCTGTTGTTGGTGACTGACGTTTCAACAACCTGTGCGGAAGTCATCTTCAGAGTCAAGTTACCAACAACAGGACTACCCAGTCACCCGGATGATCACACTAGATGAACTACTGATACTCCTGGGTTCAAACCATGTACGATCCCTGAGTAAATTTATCACCTGACATTAAGCGGAGCCCCTTTGTTGACCAAAAGCCTGGCTACTTCCAGTCTTCCATTAGTGACGGCATCATGCAGCGGTGAATCATGGTCAAACCCACCGGGAATGTCAATCATGGCACCATGGTCCAATAGCAGTTTAGTTATGGTCAGGTAACCATGGTTACAAGCTTCATGCTAAAATGCAGATCACAATAATAAGGTAGCTGTGTTAAGGTTGATTTCAACGTTGTTGACAAAGCGATTGAAACCGATCAGTTTTGTAATTCAATAAAACAGTCTCTGACAAGTCACTCACCAACGGAGTCCAGCCAGCATGGTCTTTGGTGTTGGGGTCGGCTCCTTCAGCAAGTAACTTTCTGACAGTTTCTTCACAACCCTGTAAGATAACCACATATTAATGACAAAATGTTAAATAAATGATCGCTTTGCCTGATCGGGTGGTCTAGGCTGGCTCTAACTCACTTTAATAGCGGCCACATGTAGTGGCGTCTCTCCGCGTTTATTTTTCTTTGCTGCTGGAGAACAGAAAGTGGAATTCTTTGGGCTAGAGATATTCTGTCCTGGCATCTTTCTTTTGTTATTCCCTATAATAAAATAATAATAATAATATTATGAATACTCCTTTTTAAACTTAGTGGTTCATTAGGCTAATGATTTAACAATAAACTCGTTATATTTAATATATCCCATATCCCTATCAAACATTTTTAAATTGTCAAAATAAAATTGGGTAGGAGCAAATTTCAAACAATGTACAAATGTAACCTTGCGGCTTCACTGGAGTTTCATTGTCGTTCTTCGTCATTTTTATCGTCTCCTGCTCATTGCCCATTGTTTCACTTGTAAGATCTCTGGATGCATCCCGAGGCTCATTATATGGTGCGGTCTTTAATGAAGACCTCAGTGGAGCTCCATGGGAGTTTCTCTTCTGAGCTCTAGTCTTTGGAGTACCTTTTACTGTATTAGGGGTCCCTTGAGGCAGAGGTCCTTTATTGAGCATAGCCATCAAGCTCCCAGTTATAGCTGAATCTCTTGGTCTTAGCCTTGTAAAGGACTTTTCATTAACGTTCTCTTTATCTTTATCCGCGATTTCGATATCCTCATCTTCAGATCCAAACTGAAAATTGTCGCTATTTTCGATCAACAGTCGATCATTCTGCTCTCTGTTCTGTTCATCACTACGCGGTGATACAAGAGAAGAACTTGTCTTTTTTAATCTCCTCTTCTTTAATTGCTTTCCAAAACACTTCTGTTTGGCTTGCACTCTCTTGGCTGCTCTTGAATTGCTTGAAAATGTTGTACATGTACCTTCTTCTAAAGCAATTTCGTTGATATCATCATCTTGTTTACGTGACTGTACCCCATCCTGGAATGTGATCAATTTTCCAGCATCTTGTTCGACTATTTCAGCACCGCTGCTGTTGCCATCTTGTTTTCGATCTTCCCCATGATCAGCCCCGATTGTGCATCTAATTATCTTGGCCTTTACAGTTTTGTTCGTCTTTGCTCTGCTGTAAGTCTTAATCTTAACAGGTTCCTTCCAAGGTATTTTCTTGTTATTACGTGATATTTCCTGGACTGCGGCATCACACTTGTTCATTGACTTATCAGCTAAGACAATGTCTGGTGAAGAGAACTGATAGGAGTCAGTTTCTTGGTCAAGTGTCGGCTGCGTCTCCTCCCACACAGCTGCTTATGGAAATAAAATAAAAACAAATGATGAAATTTTCCAACTTTTTTTTTTTTTTTTTTTTTGGTATTTTATTTAATTTTCCAACAATAACATACCGTACTGCAGTAAATTAAACCAGGCTTGTCATGCAATTACATTGTACATACATGTATCTCTCTTGCAGTTGAGTTTCTTGAAAGGACATGTGTCCGACTAAGTCACCATTTTGGTTGGACAAAACAAAAATGAGGTCAGACATCATATTACAGTACCGCTTGATAAGCAAACCTGCTAAATCTAACGCATTGTCAATGCTGAGTAAACTAGTTTGCATTTAGAACAAAATGCATTATAATGCATTAGCATTGGAAGCGTTGGCAAAAAATAATAATTATCCGGACATTATGTCCAACCACAGTTGTGATTTCATCGGACATTGGCAATGTCGATGACCGACTGTTATTTGCAGCGTTGCTGCTCCCCATCCAGTTTTAGCAATGAAGGTTAATTTCCATTAACTGTTTCAACCAAGTTGCAGTAAAAGTGCAAAAAATGTTTTAATTTATAATATTTTATTACCTGTTGTGCTACTTGTGTGCGTCTTATTCTTGACATTGTTATCATCGTCATCCGATCCAACAAGCATTCTAATCTTGGCACACATGCTGACCGTGTTGGAAAGTTGACGATTGGTTTTCATGTCTTTCACCCAGGCAAAGGCTCCGCATTCTGGGCATTTAGAATCAGCTCCAACCAACTTCTCAACACAGTTGCTACAAGAAAAGATTTTCACAATCTTAATCCCAATGAATCCCGTTCAGAGAACGTCTTGTTATAATAAAATTGATTACTATACATGTATAAAAATGTAGACTGCAAAACAGTCGTATTTTTAAAATGTTGTTGATCGGTCAATTAGATTTGTAGCTTGCATAGAGGCGCTGGAGTAAAATAGGGTAGAGTTGGAGGGGTGCCCGCAAGGAAGGTTCAAACGCGCGTTTCCTTCCTCGTGTACGCCCCTCTAACTCGCGCTCTATTTTACTCCAGCGCCTGCTACACTGGCTATTAGATTTGCTGATTACAACATAATAATTTATTACAATAATATTATTATTGTATAACATGAAATGTTTGTTCAAAGTTTCACTGTTGATTGGTAGTGATTGAGATCAGGCTTTTAGCCAGAAGTTGAAAAGTGGGTGTCCTGGAGGCATGTCCCCCATAAATATGTTAAAGCTTTGGTGCATTTTTCATCATTTTCTCCCAAGATTGGGCGTCCACAGGACACCCAGACACCCTTCTGGCTAAAAGCTTGATTGAGATACATATAAATGGCCCGGATGGACTGACACTATTACATGTATGTGGATGCATCAAAGGATTAACAGGTCTGATGTAAATGTATGATTGGATATCCTCCTACATTTAAAACAGACACTCATTTGGCCCACAGCACAACAATATTGATTGATTGATTGATGGCAATCAATAATTGTTGCTGGACGGATGGATGGTGGCAGAGAGTGAGGAGATGGGTATGGACATATGGATGGTGGGAGAGATGCAGGAGAGGAGGGATGGATGGATGCATGGATGGTTGGATGAGTGGGCACATGGGTGATACACCTGCTAGTTTATCCATTGACAAAAATGCTGATACCCTGCTAGTTTGAAGAGTGTTCAGCTAGCAGAGTAAAGTAATGATAGAACATTCTGTCACTGGTTCAGGTTCCTGTGATTGCTATTGGTTGCTCTACATTGTACTCGCTACAGTAACTGTGGTTTCTGGAGTAAAATATTGAATATGTAATACACGTACCGACAGAAGATGTGATCACAAGCTTGCAGCGAACAAGGATCAGTCACCAGATTCCCACTAAAGGGGTAAGAGTGAAAAAGTTAAGCTAATTGGCGACCATTTTCTGAAACCAAGCAGCCTTGTTATCAACTGCCTTTCTTGAATAGACCTTGAATACTCACCAAACTTTACATGTCAGCAGTTCCTCGAGCTTTCCTAAAGCGTTCCTTGTGTTCTGCCATCCAATCATCTCTACAGTGTCCAAGTAAAAGCTAAACGAAAACCAAAACTTGGACGAAACAGAAATCAACAGACTGCTTCTTCTTACGAACTTCCCGCGCTCGCAATCGCTATGTAACCTGGCCTTTGATTGCCTTTGTAACCAAGCTAAAATGGCGGACAGCTTTGCGTCAAAATAATGTTCTCGAGATATTTTCAATCCTTTGGGTACTAAATTAGAACTATTTTGCTATGCAACGAGCCCGAAGATGTTGGAAGCTTTTAACTGACAGTAACAGATGTGTTTTAAATTCAAGACTTTTGACAACATGTAGTAATTTAAGATCAAATTCTGCTGGACCTTACTGTGCCATCGTTCACGGGGCGACACAGCTGAATTCTGGAACATGTTGCTCGCGAGGACGTTTATTTCCGGACGTTTGCAGTGTTCGAATCTCGCACAAGACAGCAGTCTAAGACGGATAAGAAGATCTGTTCCTGATGAGTTATGGGCCCTTCTTATTGTGGGTAAAATACATTTTGTTGTGGATAGTACCGTGCCTCCCTCCCCCTGGGAGCTTAGTCTCCTGGGAGGGGGGGGGGGGGGGGGGGGGCTTCTTTGAAGGGGGCTAAATAGAGGGATGAAGATTTTGCACATTGAAAAAATGACTTAAATATCGTGGCACAGCTCCTTTAAATAGTTCCAAGTCTCAGTGTTACCCACGTATCCGCAGCACCCCCCCACCCCCCGGGTTTTACTACAGGAGGCTCAAATTTTTTTGTCCAGGGAGCTGCCAAAAAATAAAGACCTTGGATTTTTTTTTTTAAATGGTGCTGCCGAAAAATTAGGATTAAAATTGGTACGGATAAAAAAATGGAATGTACAATAAATTGCAAGCTTTTGAACATTTAATATTCTGATTCTGTTTGTTTGTTTGTTTGTTTGTTTGTTAAAACAGGTCTCGGAGGGATTGCTGTATTCACTGTCGCAGAATATAAGAAAGTTATGTCTGGAAAAAAGCAACCTCCTGTGCTTCAGTACAAAGTAAAGATGGCTAAGGTATTTACTATCTAGACTACAATGCTAATATCATAGGCATGTAATGTATGCTGAATGCTATGTACACATATTATTATATAGCTGTAATTTTTTCAGAGAAATGCAGGCTTAGAAATTGTCTAATCAGAGATATGGATCTCTGTAGATAGCTATGTGGTCAGAGAAGGGTCGAATTTTGCAGGTCGAATCTCAGACATCTCTCTAGAGGGGAAGGATTGAATGAGTGAAGAGAGAAATCGGTTTACTCAGGCTATAGGTATAGAGTAAAGCCGGGGGGAAAAACGTACTCGGGCCAAACTGCCCACACTGCCGGAGCTTTAATCCCAGTTCCTGGGTGGAGAGAGGCACTGTGAGAGTTAAATGTCTTGCCCCGCAAGCACACATCACGATGACCCTGGTCAGCGCTCGAACCCAGACCACTAGATCTGGCGTCCTATGCGCTACAATGACATATACATATAATATTATAATTTTTTATTTTTCTAGAAAAAAGCATTAGATGGGGACAAGGGACAATCCATCATTTTATTGAAGGAAGCTCTTGGACTGATACACGATTACCTTGAAGAAACCAGGGAAGATCCACCTGGAGAGAGTGAACTCGATGACAAGGATAAAATCAAAATACAAAAATATCTGACACATGTGTTGGATCAGGTCAGGGATGATAATTCTTTTGTTTTTAATCCTTTTACTTCTAAGCTCAAAATATTAATAATTTCTCGTTACTGATAGACTGTGAGCAGTCTCTATTTTTCGCTAAAGTCAGTGAGGCGAATGCGCGACGGCTCGCACCGCTCGTAAATCTCACTCGTTCGCCTCACAGACTTTAGCGAAAAATAGAGACTGCTCGCAGTCTACGTTACTGATTGTCACACATTTTTTCACTGTTAGTTCTGAGAATTTGGTAGTGCATCAAGACATCTCTATATGTATCGATGACTTTCATTGTTGTCATCATCTATTTGCTTGACATTTATTTACCGTAATTTTAAAAAACAGTGAACAGTGGTCACTTATATGAGAGGTGGTCACACAGGGAGTTCTACTGTTAGAATAATTATAATATTAATAATATTATTGTTACCTAATTATTAGGTATTGATCACTCTTGAGATTAAAACGATTTTTTGTGGATTTCTTTATTGTGGCTTGAAGATTCAAACTAGTTTTTGTTGTTGTTTCTACCTGCAGTTAGCAAATCTCTCATTTGAACTTCAAAAATGGAAAGAGGTACATAAAATAAATATTGTAAATATAGTGAATGCAACATATGTAGTACTTAAAAAAAAGTTACGTAATATTGAAGGGCTGAGTGAATATTGAAGGGTCCTATCGTAATTTTTAGGCTTTTTTTAATTCTCGCCTTTTTGAGACAGACATGTGGGTGAGCATGGCTGAGTGGCTGGCTCAAGTGCAGAAATAACATCTCTCTACTAACAGTGGGAGTGGGGAGACGTAGTGGCCTAATGGTTAGCGCGCTGGACTCTGGACCGAGCAGTCTGGGTTCGAGCGCTGGCCGGGGTCACTGTGTTGTGTTCTTGGGCAAGACACTTTAATCTCACAGTGCTTCTCTCCACCCAGGAGTATAAATGGGTACCGGCGACAAAATGCTGGAAGGGTAACCTGCGATGGACTAGCATCTCATCCAGGGGGAGTAGCAATACTCCTGACAACTTCATGCTATGGAAAAAATTAACTGTACACAACTTTCTCTTGATCTATAGGCAGAACACTATTTCCGTCTTTTACTGAGAAACCTTTTGTCATCAGAAGAAACTCCAAAGGTTAGTCACTATTTACACAGCTTTTATGTGTTGAGCTCCTACATTGTTCAAGTCATGTACAGTAGTAGTAATCCCTGGGGTGGGGAGGGGGGTACTCCCTATAATGGACTATACCCCTGGTAGTAATCAAGTCTAGAAACATATGAAAATACAACCAGTTAGTATTAAAGAAATAACAAATTAAACATTCTCATTTGTTCTGTCTACTGAAGGATGATGATGGTGTTATAGAAGTGTCCCTCAAGCTCTCCATAGCTTGTGCTCACCAGGACAAGTAAGAAATAAAAATATAAAATAAAAAAAATAAAAAAGACAAGTAAGAAATGCAGTCGAAACTCTCTGAGCGGACACTCTCATAAGCGGACAGCTCTACTTATGGCCGCCTTGACAAAACCCTGTTTGAACCCTAGCTCAAACAAACTCTGTATTTATGCATTCCCGTAAGCAGCCAGCTCCAGTTGCGGACACTTTTTCTGCTTCCCGAGGGTGTCCACTTATGGGAGCTTCGACTGTATAATAGCACGCAACAATGAAAAAATCAAGTCAAACGATGTCTGTGGTAAGACTACACAGTTGTCTTCAGCTCATAAGGAGTCTGTGTTTTTATGTTGTATTTTCTTGAGCGGACACTCTCATAAGCGGACAGCTCTACTTATGGCCACCTTGACAAAACCCTGTTTGAACTTTCGCTCATACAAACTCTATATAATTTACACATTCCCGTAAGCTGCCAGCTCCAGTTGCGGACACTTTTTCTGTTTCCCGAGGGTGTCCGCTTACGGGAGCTTTGTAGTGACAGTGTAGTCATGTTTATTAAACATAAACATCAACGTTGGGTACATAATGTACACATCACCTTAATTACTAGTCTCCTTTGCAGCCGTTATTTTGTTTTGACTGCAGCAAATTTGACACCTAGATTAGCAAAAAAAGTTACTGTGATATACTGCTGGGAGATGCTTTGCGTGACAACCCCCCAAAAATTCAGGCTTCAACGGGATTTGAACCCATGACCTCTGTGTTACCAGTGACACTGGGAGCAGGGTTCATTTATTGTGAGTTCATATGTTCCCATGAAAGAGACAGAATGAGAAAGTGATTAATGACGTGTTCATAACTTGCAGGCATGATCTAGCTGTACTAGGTTTCAAGTGGGCCACTGATACCATACAAAAGAAAGTCGACGAAACTCCAGATGCAACAGACAACAGGTCAGAAATAATTATATGTAATAGGACTACGAACTGTCCAATTTGGGAAATAATTGGATGATAAAAATTCTGAGGACTGCTTAATTGGACGAGGCCGTAAGCAGTCAGAGGAATTTTTTGAATCCAATTGAAGGGTCAAGTCGAAAACTATGCTAAGTGAGCAAAGCGCGTTATGCCCACTTAGCATAGTTTTTGACTTGACCCTTCAATTATTTCCCAAATTGGACAGTTCGTAGTCGTATTACGTGTTGATTATATTGTGCACGGGAACTTGTGCTGTCCAATTTGGGAAATAATTGGATAGTTGCTTGAATAGGATTTTACACTAGCAATATAATCATTATTAGAGAAGTAATAGGACAAGTTGTGGTCTCGGTGGAGAATCCAGGGCAAAAACGTTAGGCAGAAGGGGTGACATTTTTTCAGTCAGGATCTATTTCATTTATCACACAGTCTACTACACAAGAGGTTAGCGCGCTGGACTCTGGACCGAGCAGTCCGGGTTTCGAGCCCTGGCCAGGTGACTGTGTTGTGTTCTTGGGCAAGACGCTTTACTCTCAAAATGCCTCTCTCCACCCAGGAGTATAAATGGGTACCGGCGACAAAATGCTGGGGGGTAACCTGCGATGGACTGGCATCCCATCCAGGGGAGTAGCAATACTCCTAGTCGCTTCATGTTACAGAAACTGGGATAAGCTCCGGCAGTTGTGGGCCACTAGGCTCGTGAAGACTTTACCTTTACCCCACTACACAAGCAAAAATTAAATAAGATCAATTTGAACCCTGCACTACTTATGACATGGTGTTTATTTTTAAAGACCTAGTGATTGTATGTATTTATTTCAGTAAGGCGCTGTTAGGCGTGTGCCTGGAGGGTTGGGGTACGTACCTCCTGTCACAGGACGAGGCTGCACAGGCAGCCCAACTGTTGTCAAGAGCACTTAAAATTTCCAAAGAGGTGTTGGGAGAGGACCATGAACAGGTATGAACAGCACAGTAGGGTACAAATACCTCTGTCAGTCTGGATCCCTCTGAGAATAGTCCCTTAAAACAGACTTTACCCACACAGCGGTCAAACGCAAAAATTTAACACCAATTCCGGTTTTCGCTGCCTTGACGTTTCCAAGAGTTTGAAGCGTAACGGGCAAGAAGTTTGTAAAGAAACGTTTCTAAAAATGCAGTGGAAAACCAATATACGAGCTGATAAAGTAGGTGGACAACAACAATTTATATTAAATTATCTATGCATACTCGGCGGAAGTAGTTTTGGCGGGAAAAAAGTTTTGGCGGGAACTGCGCGCGCGGTGCGTTTGACTTTGACCGCTGTGAAGACTTGACCTACTTGTCAATCTGCTATTAGAACATAGTATACAAAAACCATTACTCATTTCAGTGTTTTTGTTCTCAGACAACTGTGATTCTTAATAACCTAGCGAAGGCCTACGCAGAAAGTGGAAAGTTTGAACTGGCAGAAGAATTGGCCAGAGAAGCAGTGCGCATTGCTGAAGAGACTCAAAACACCCATCTCTCGAGATTTATGGCCAACCTAGGAACGATCCTCAATTTGGAAGGTATTCGCTTGTCCTAGAAAAATGGCGGGAAAATGACGGGCGGGAAAAATGGCGGTCGCAAAACTTGGCGGGAAAACTGGCGCGGCGCCTCGTAAAAGTGACCGAAGAATTTCCGACTTCTTATTACCCAATCAGAAAATAGCACGGGTGCTCCGAAAGGTGACGCGTCAGCTTGGCACGTTAAACAGTTAGTGGCGTGAATTCCGGACTGGGTCGATGTCTTGTGTTCTTGGGCAAGATATTTACTCTCACAGTGCCTCTCTCCACCCAGGAGTATAAATGAGATACCGGCAAATTGTTTGGGCAAATTGACAAAATACTGAGGAGTTTTAAACCTGCTACGAAAACCAGAGTTATCTTACTTAAAGAAGGCAACGGAGTGGAAAATAACCCCCAAAAATAAAAGTACCTTATTACATGAAATTTTCGCGACACGTTAAGGCGGGAGTCCACCTGAATGCCATTTTTCCGCCACTTAACATGGGTTTAATGGAAATATCTCATTCGCATTTCAAGCAATCCAAAAACTCTTAGCTCATCCCATGAATCTATGTTATGGGGTGTTTTGTAAATTTTTGGGTGATTTTTGGGTATTTTGCGGAGGAAATAGTTTTTCTCAAAGGAGTTGTAAAATTTAGGGAAATAAGAAATATTGAAGATTTAATGTAGTTTTAAAATTAGAATTTGAAGTTAAAAATTAGTAGATTGACATTGACGACAGTTGATAACCACGCAAGAGCACCCGTGTGGGTATCAACTGTCTGTTGGTGTTCCAAACTTCTTTTTTTTTTCCTTCTATCCCTTCTTTAAACCTCTTAAAATTTCATTGAAATTCAGGTAGAATCCCCCTTAATTGCGCGAATTTGGAGTGGCCATATTTCACGTTACTTTAATTTCGCGATTTTGCGGAAATTTACAAATCTTAGTCACTTAATTTTCGCGATTTCATCCGTGCGTTCGTATCGAATATTTGCTTGTATATCGGTATATGTCGCAATAAAACGACAAAATAAACACGACCACCATTTGAACTACTTTAATGCAGTTTCAAAATCATCATACGAAATACGATGTTAAGTTTGACAAAAGTCGCGTCTGATACGTGATGATTTAATATTATTAGCGTTATTTAATTTATAGCTAACATATAAGTTAACGTCACTTAAATTTCGCGCCAGCAAATTTTCACGACACTTTCATTTCGCGATTTTTAAGATTTTTAAAAAATCGCGAAATTAACGTGTCGCAAAAATGTCATGTAATATGGTAGCGAGTAAGAATTGTTGCTGATTAATTAAAACATTCTTTCCTTCTTTCAGGGAATGTATTGAAAGCCAAGGAAGCTCTCAGGAGCGCGCTAAAACTAGCCAACGAGGCAAAGGACGAGGAAACTAAAGAAATGATAAATAACAGTTTGACCGAGATGGATGCAAACGCTTCTCAGTGACTTGAGCTTCTTTCTTATCAAAGAGTAAAGCTTCTTGGAGATTTTTACAAGTTATAAGACCCTAAAGATCTCAATCCTCATAAGATTCATATCCGAAGGACGAGAAGTCAATTGTAATGGAGTTCATACTGTGGAGAAAAAAAGCAAGGTTGTACTTCGTAACGCTAGCGTAAAGAAAACGTCTCTGTTCGCGCGCTTAATTCTTCGAACCCCGCTCGAGAGACGTCTGAGATTCGACCCGAAAAATTCCATACTGATGACGTACCTCTACAGAGATCCGTGTAGTGTCTCTGATTGGTTGTTGCTCGGTTTTGAATTTTCGCGCGCAAGTAACAACCAATCCGCAGAGCTCTGTAGAGCTACGTCATCAGTATGGAATTTTTCGTTTTTGTTTTTTTCGGGTTATTCCGAGAACTGCGTATTGGATAGTGAAAATCCCTTTCTAACCATAAAAGCTATTTAGGTAAACGTGGTTTAAAATTGTGTTGAGTACAAAACGTTGTTTACTGGGGTTTATTGAATTTGAAAGTTCTCATAATGAAACCACAAATGTGAGCTTATTTTAAAGCGTTTTAAAAATCACACAACAGGCAAAATCTGATCGAGATCAATTTAATGGCCAGCCAGCGGCTGCTTAATCCTTACGTTGTCAAGCTAACGTATTTTTAAAAATGGTTTTCTACAAGCTTATTAACAATCTTTAATACATACAGTCGAAGCTCCCGTAAGCTGTCCGCAACTGGAGCTGGCCGCTTACGGGAATGTGTAAATACAGAGTTTGTACAAGTATAAGCTACATTTCAAACAGGGTTTTGTCAAGGCGGCCGTAAGTAGAGCTGTCCGCTTACGAGAGTGTCTGCTCAGAGAGCTTCGACTGTATCTCTATAGGTCCTATAGTTGGAAAATTTATTTGACATGATCACACATAAAAACTCTATCACGAACTAAAAAATTACAAGTGTTGCTTTTATTCTACGTTAAAAAGAAGCTATGTCACGATATGGAAGTATAGGGGGGCAAAGGAATGGGAACCGGGAGAGAAGAGGGCGGAACAAGATGGCGGAGAAACAGGATAAAGTTTTACATTATTCCGCAATAGCAAAGGAGAAAATGCCGGAAGACGCCAAAGAATGGGCGGGAACCGGGATTCAAGGGTACGAAGGGTTCAGATCCCCCGTGCCTCCCTTCCCATACATATAAAGTCATTTTAGCGAGATATTAAACCAAACATGGGCAAAGATAGTTAGACTCGAGAAGATTGAGACGGATAAGGAACAACGCGTTTGAAAAATGTAGGCTGAGTTTTTCGTGACGAATTGAAGCTCTTTAAATTGCGCAATTTCTTGAAGGTTGCCATAAGCTTTTGTTAAAATCTTTTTGTTGTTTTCCCCAACTTTGCAGCCAATCAAAGAAGCAACATTCGCTCGTGCATTTTAGCGGCACGTGCACGCCACGTGGCTGCTTTGACGGCTCGGAAAGCCAACAAAAAGATGTCGACAATTATTCAAAAACTTTTATAAGAATGGAAGGCGGAAACATAGCTTTGACAATATTGCTTTAAAAAAACCGGCAAACTATCGTCTAGTCTCCTTCGCAGCCGTTACATGGGTCGTCACGCAAGGCTTCTGGAGATCAGCGTTGCGTGACGATCATAATAACAAAAGCATTTTTTAAAAACATATATCCTGAAAAAGTAAGTCGACATCTGCGACGAAAGCAATTCAAAACGTGTCTTGAGACACCATATGCTTACGGTGTTCATTTCCTGTTCTCCAAAGCCGTACCTAAGAACAAGCAAACAGAGATTTAGTTGACCAGAACCAAACAAAGAAAAACGGAGGATTTACAAAGTCTGAACCAATCAGGGATCAACCGGCAACCATGAGGTTTTCCCGCGCTTTTCGCCGGTTACATGTTTTTGTTTCGAGTTCTGATTGGTTGGTTGGGTTACTTACGTTTGTCGCGATTGACAGATGCGAGTGCTGAGTCTCAGTAATAATTTCAAGAAACCATAGAAAACTGCTCATAAAATTGCGGGTTACTTGAAACAATTATTCCTTTTTGACCAAAAAAGGCAACTACGCAAACAAAGTCCTTTATTATAGAAGGGACTACGAGCCTAGTTGCCCACAATTGCCGGAGCTTATCCCGGTTTCTGTAGCATGAAGCGACTAGTAGTATTGCTACGCCGGTACCCATTTATACTCCTGGGTGGAGAGAGGCACTGTGAGAGTTAAAAGTGTCTTGCCCAAGAACACAACACACTGACCCTGGCCAGGGCTCGAACCTGGACCGCTCGATCCGGAGTCCAGCTCGCTAACCATTAGGCCACCGCGTTTCTCGTTATAGAAGGGGCTACATGGACAAATTTGTCCGTTCATTGGTGTGCCTGTTACCTGCTTTTGGAAAACAGGAATCCCACTCGCGCCTTTCAATTCCTTCTCTTCCGTTTAGGTCACATGACTTGAGAAAACCGTAAAGGCATGGCTCGAAATCAAGTACGTCATCAAAGACTTCTTGCATCTCGGCTGTATCGAGGACATCATTCTTGTTCTGGTCAATATATTCAAATTCCCACTGAATAAAAAGGAAAACGTCATTACGTCAGGGACTGGACTATATCAAGAGAAAAGGAACCCATTCAAGTACAACTGTCCAATAACAGCGCGCCACGAAAACTAAATTACGCGAAATAGAACCTGTTGATGGTCATTGATAACAAATCAGATTCGAGAAATTCTGTTATAGTTATGATAAATAAACCAATAAATATCACCGTAAACTCTACACGAAACTTGATCCTGCCAGAGATCTTCCTTCGGCCGACAAAATCATAAACCTCGCGCGCTTGGCCTCAAACCCCGTATAATTTCCTACTAGGCAAAATACCCTGCCTACTCAGTCTTACCGACAAGATTTCTTGGCGTTCGCCTTCAGTGAGCGAATCGGCACGTGTATCAAAGTCTAATTGGAAGGAAGGGTCGATGGAGCTTTGACGCGCGATCATGATCCATTCCAAATAACGGCTCGGGAACTGCAGCAGTTGGACATCTGAGCAGACGTTTTTATCTGTAACAGAAACAATTCTATCATTTAAAACCGTGACTGCATCGTGAACTGATCTAGATTTTAGTGTAAACCTTAGCTGGGGAACAGCTGCTGCTGTTGTTGATTGATGATGATGATGATTATGAGGAGGAGGAACTATTACAATTACATTATGTACTAACTACCTAGCCTGTGTAGCAAGCGTTCCTGTACGAACGAAGAGCTTATTCCGCGAACGAAGAGCTTTTTCTGCATTCTGGCTCTCGCCCCAATTTTAGCTAATTTTCGCGCGGCCAGAATGCAGAAAAAACTCTTCGTTCGTACAGGAACGCTTGCTATGCAGGCTACTAACTAACTAGCTAACTATCTATAACTAAACTACAACTATAAAATAATAAATTAAATAATAAAAAGCTGCTTTTCGAGGATGCCGTGTACAACATTCTTTAAAAAAACTGTGGTGACGCAATTTAGTTTTAAAATCGTTTAAGGATGTTGCTAGTCGCAAAACAGAGAGTAGGCTGTTCCACAACCCGGCTCCGCTGTACGAGAAACTTTCTTAAATAATCGGTGCGGGGTTGTGGAAGTGCTACGATATTGTAGTGCTTGTTTTCGGTATTCCTTAATCGATAAGAGGTGACGTCATCGCGAGACACAAAACTAGATTGTAGATATCCTGGAGTCATCCCATGTAAAGACTCACTACCAGCATATAAAGACTTAAAGGAGGAATAGAGGGAAGGAGAGGGGAAGGAGGAGGTGGGGAAGGGGGGAAGGGGGGGAGGAAGAGTCTCCTATCTTCCATCTCCTCACTTCCAGCTTCATCATCAAAGACGTAATATATCAAACACGAGAGACAGTGTTTCATCGCATTTCCAAACACCGAGAAGAGAGTTGAAAATTCGACGCGCAGCGGAGTATTTTTGACGAAATTCAAGGTGTTTGGAAATCAGATGAAACACTGTCTCGAGTGTTTGATATATCTTCTCAATCGAAACAAAAACTATGGAGTAAACGGAGAAATAAAATCTTAAAAATCTATGCTAATTAAGGGCCTCCGACAGACTAGAAAGATAGTTGTCGATAACAAAAAAGCCAGTGTGTGAAGGTAGTTATCGATAACTAAGGGTCTTAGTTCTCGATAACTAGCTTCACACACTGGCTTTTTGTTATCGACAACTTTTTATCATCAACAACTAAATAGTTGTCGACAACTATCTCTCTAGTCTGTGGAGGCCCTAAGACCGGGTATCCAAACCTCCGACACGGTTATGATTTCCTTTGTTTTAACTTGATGAATTATTAATGAGATTGAGAAGTCATCGTCATTTTCATCCCACTCCTTCTCCTTCTCTTAGCTTCCTCTTCCATTTTCCTCCTTCCCCGCGCCCAACAATCTCGCCGCTTATGGCGCTCTTGCGCTACAGCGCGCGAAACATTGTCACACTTACTCTGTGAAGGGCAGTTTCCTTGGTTCTTGACTTTCATGGTCAGGTCGTGAGCACACGCGAACTTGTGCATCTCGCAGCGGCTGGTGAATTCTCTGTGGTAGAAACTGCACACAGGTCCGCTGGACTCTGCGGGACAACTCGTTGGACAGTCACAAGTGGTGAACTTTTCGCCATTGTCCATGCGAGACATGCACATTCGGCCCCTTGGACAAATCACCTCCTTGCAAAGATCTTCATCTTGTCCTTGCGTCACCTGATAGAAAACATAGGTCCGCAATGTGTACGTTTGTCTCCTGCGGGCGCAGTGGACACAAGTACGCATTGCAGACCTATTTATTGATTCTTTCTGGATTCGCATCAAAGGCGAGGCTAAGCTCTTTGAAGAACCGCGGGGCCGGTTTTTCCCACTTTGCATTGGGGCTACGTCTACGCAGGTGACAGACTCGCTACTGTTTCCCTCACAATATGGAGACAGTGGAGTCTGGAACTCAATCTTCTCCACGGGCTTCTTTTAGTCGCACTTTCAAGATAAAGCGTGGGGGGTTTGGGGAGAGGGAAATACCTTATATTCTCATTCATTTTCGCGCGTACTTAATTTCGCGAAAATGACAGAGCCATATTTCGCGAGTATTATTTTCGCGAGTTTACGTAAAAAATGGACCCAAAGTAATTAAATTTCGCGAAAATGTCACAAATTTTAATCACCATTTAACGTTCAATTGAGAATCAAAAGCATCAGTACTTAGAACAAAACAAGTAACAAAACACCAAGAGAAAATAAGGGACCCTTATTTTCTCTTGAAAACACTTGAGATAAGTACGTTCTCAACGCTGGTTATAGTCTAGTCACTTCACACGAACAATGCTCAGTTCAGCAAAGTCTTGTTTTTCAACATGATATGACTGTGTTGAAAAACAAGACTTTGCTGAACTGAGCATTGTTAAAACAAACAGTCTCTCTTTTTCTCGAGATATTGTGCGCGACGCGCGAATTGTCTCTCCCCAATCCTACTCGTAATTTTCACGCTCGTTCCAGATCCTTTTCGGGTTGCAGTCTATAAAACAACGACCTCTTTGTCAATTGGGTATTAAATTCGCGTTTCCAATTTTTTTGGGGGGGCGTATTTAATTTCGAGAATTTTTTCCAACCACGAAAATAAGTGAAAAATAAGGTGATAAGGCGCGCTGTGGTCGACTCCGCCCCACTTCCCTCCTCTTCTATGTCGTGGTTTCCGCCGCTCGCTCATGGGGCTATGCTATGGAAAGGTAGACTGGCAAAACAGTCGTTTTTTCTCTAAATCGCTGGTCGCAAGGCGCGAAGCGCCGAAAGCGTGGATAGCGCGCGAGCCTCACACACGACCGTTCCACTCTCCGTTTTCACACTCGCTCCAGACCTTTCGTTCAAAGACCGCGCGCATTTGTTTGACAGACCAACGCAAAAAATACGACTGTTTTGCAGTCTAATGGAAAGGGGAGGGGTGACCTTAATTATCACTCCCACGCAGGCTGGCTATAAATTACCTTGGGATGAGAGAGAAAGAGAGAGAAAGAGTCTGGAATATGTACGAGTCGAGACTTTAGCACGCCCCTCATTTGTTAGTCACTTTAGGACGCCTTTTTAAAAAAAAAATGCTTGTTCGTGTATATCACGCCCAGACCACCCGGAAGATTACCATATATTTTACCATAACCTGTTTGACCATATTCAAGAAGAAGAAGAAAGAGAGATTTTGGACTTTTAAAAAATATCGCGTCAACAAGATCGAACTTTCCTGAGCATCTATAAATACGCTGGTGAAAACTAAAGCGATGTAGAATTTCATGTGGCCGACAGCGGTGCCCTTTTAACTTTCACCGCACCTAAACTGAAGTGGTTTCGCGGCAAAAATACGTCTCCCACAGGAGTTTTAATCCTAGTATCTAGGAAATACAATATACTAATCCTATTAGCACTTGAATCACTCCCAATAGTTCTATTAAAATTCAAAACCGAGGAAAAAATCTTGAATTTCATTTTGTAAATTGTCAAAAACAAACAGCACCACATGAAAGTACTGCTCAATAGCTTTCATTTGAATGGTCACACACTAGGATTTCATCCACAGACTTAAAAGTTAGAACCACCTTGTACAGCATAATAAACAGCACCACATGAACGTACTGCTCAATAGCTTTCATTTGAATGGTCACACACTAGGGTTTCATCCACAGACTTAAAAGTTAGAACCAAACCACATTTATTGACTCAATATACGTTTGCCTCTGGGAGTGAAAGGGTTAAGAAATACACCCTAGACTGCGAGCTTTCTCTTTTTCTCTAAAATATTCGCGGCAAAATAGCGCACCGCGAGCTAATTGCGCGCGCTCGCCAAAACAATAATATTACACAACAGCCTTCCCTTTCATCGTCATTTCGTTCTTGTGGAATAGAAAAATTACCCAGAGTTGTGTGATTAATTCTGAGACTGACAAAGTTAATTTTTCTGGCATGGTTCCTCGCTGCCGATATTATAAACCCGACGTTGATATGAAATACAGAAAATAAACTGGGTGAAATCAGATCTGACCGAGAAACGCCGGCTCTGAGGGCTTTGGAGAAAATAAAGTTGATAGCGAACATTCATCTCACGAGAGAACGAAACAGCGAGATCATTTAGAAGTAGATGATGAAGATAAGCTAGAGAATAAAGAATCATTCGAGAGATCGCATCTTAGATTTATAGCGTCTAAAAACATGGCAAACGTCTGGTAACACTGAAGTGGCCCTCTTGAGATGAGTCGGATATGACACGTGAAAGAGGAGATACCGCCGCGAAGGAATTCATGAGTGATGAAATATTACTGGGGGAGTATTTCGAGAGTTCATTTACACCTCTGATTGTCCCACACTGCCGGCAATTTAATTAAATGAAGCGAGCGCGAAAACGACCGGCCATTCAGCTAAAGTTGCTATTATACCCCGACTGTGCACAAAGTGCAGAGTAATGAATGCAATCCGAAAGGGAAAAAGTGCACAAAATAGGAAATCCTGTAATTTGAAACATCATTTGTTCTTACGCTGTTTTGCGACAAACATTTAAGCATTCAAGGACTAGCTTCTTATAAGTATACTCTCAAGGACCTATTAAAATGATCCATGTAATATTTCAAGAACGTAGGCATATTACAGTGGAACCCCTCGGATATAACGAAGTCAGTGCCAAGGGATCGGGAAAGTGTTCGTTATATCGGGGGTTCGTTATATCGGGGCTCTGTTCCATCATTTTACTGTAACTTTGGGCCGTGATAAAGCCGGAATATCGTTCGTTTATATGTAGCTGGAACTTCGTTATAAAGGGGTTAGTTGTACTGAAAAATGTGCGCTATTATAGAAATTTCCTCTGAAAGAAATCCCAGTTTTTTTATTTATTTTACTATTTCCCATTTTGAGAGAGAGAGAATTAGGAACTAATGAAAACAATGCTTTTTTATGGACTATCAAGCGCCAAATTATTTTAACCTTTCAATGAATTTGAAGCCCTTGGGTTTTTTTTTGCTTTTTCAAAGAGTTGAAGGACTTTCGAGCTAGGTGGAGCATACGAACCGTCTGAAAATATATGCCCTTCATTAGCCATGAGTGTCATACGTGTTTCGTTTTGTTTAGACTAGACAAAAGAAAATATTCTAACAACGACCCCTGGCCTCAAAGAGGATTTGTCAATGTTTTCTTTGTAAAAAGCTACAAAGAAGAACTGTTTAATATTACTTTGGTTCAAGGAGGGCTGACGATCCGGTCTGAAGTTCATGCATTTCTGGGGTAAAATTTATCATTTTGGGGAGAATGTCTGATCTAGATAAAGTCGATAAACAGTCGTGAAGTCAATGTTTGTGACCTGCCTTCGTCCCCCGGTAAAGATTCTAAAGATTCGAAAAGGATGTTCGGAATTTTCAGTTGATAAAAGTGCATAGCGGTATAGTGTTCCTTCGTATTTTCCCTCCTAAGAACGCGTTGTTCGCGCCGAATTAAAATATTTACATGTGAAGAGTACCCTTGAGTTTCGTATGAGAAGTACAGGGGTATAAAATATTAAACCGTTTATCCTCTTCCGTTGAATTTGCTATTATGAATTCCCGTCCGCTATTATTTTCCAGTCGCACAGTATCTCTCAATAGTTATTCCAAAACCCAGCCTGATCTCCGTGAATATTTCATTATTCCAAAGACGTGAATTCGGCAAACTCGAGACTCACATGTCTAGAGAAACATGTGATGTGAGAGACATCGTTGTATTTTATTGACCCCCTCTGGGAACTAAGTTCCCGTTACCTCTTTTGAGGTGTCTACAGTTACCGGAATACGGTAAACCGCTTGCAGAATAACAGCAACAGGATTTATAGCATCACTTGATCGGCTTTCAGTTCTGTGAAGCTCGCTCGCTCGCTTGTGAAATTGTCATCGGAGCCTATCCGTCTTAACCCTTCTAATCGACTTATCAGCATGAAAAAGACTACAGAGCATAATTTCAACACAACAATAGAATGACAGAAGCTAATAGATATTCGCTCTTACCTCGTACACGCAAAATAAAAATACAAGTACAGCGAAGTAGTAGAATCTGTCCATTTTGCTCCAAATCGCTGTCCACCGCCTACTGTTTCTCGTGTTAGCTAGCTGTGTTAAATGGTCGTAAAACAACCCTGTAAAACAACCCGGTAAGGCGTTGAAAATATGTCCTCCACGCGCGTCGCTTTACAATGAGGCGTTCACCTGGGATATAAATGGGGTCTGGCTATGTAACATGAGAGAATGTCACAGCGGAAGCCCTATTTCATGTGAAAAGCACGTTATCTGATCTAAAGCTTGATAAACTATAAAAGCTCTTTAGCAACCGTGAGAATATTTCACAGCAGCGCATAGCAGTCGTGTTGAAGTACCATGTTTTTGCTTGCGAAGAGATAAGCAAATTGTTTTAGCCGCTTATCTCGGTTTTCGACCTTCCGGCCCCGTATACAACAAAAAGAACAAATTAATCCTTCGTTTTGCCAGTGAGGATATACAGACGAAATCATTTAGTGATGGACACAAATAACATCTTTTTCGTGATAATTGTTTTACCATGTCATCATGGTCATAGCGGTTGATCTCAAGGTTCACTGAAATCAATGTATTGATGGACAAGAATTGTTTTATTTTTCCATGTACATTTTTGCCATACTAAAAAACTTAATATAAACTCCACCCTTCACAATAAACTAAGCTAAACTACACTCTGTTAGCGCAGCGGCACAGACTTTCAAAGTGGCGCCATAGCGCGGGAAACCTGAATTGGGTTTTTCCGGCTGCCGCAGAAATCATCACTTGGGTATTTTAATGACGAGGTTAATCAACTCGGCGAGTCGGCCATTTGTTGTGTGTTCTAATTGCCTATTATTTTGTATCAAAATACCTTTAGATTTGCCACGGTGTTTATTTTAACAAAAGAAGCCGACCTTAACCTTATCTGAATATTTGGATAGTTGAATTCTGTTACCTTTTAGAGCATTTTGAAAGCCACACACTTCAAATAAGCAGGCTTTTCGCTCTCCTGGCAGGCTAATGAAGTGACAAACCTACTATAATTTTCATCGTTTCCGCCTCCAGACCGCCCTGATCACAATAGCAGATTTCGTTCGGATTGTTTTCCTTTCTTCCCTAGACACCTCTCAACATTTTGTCTCGACAAAGCTTTTTAAAAGAGCATTCATTTTGTTGGAGCAAAATCTGAAAAGATTGGGGCAAAAGTTGGCTTTTTGGGGAGAGGTTTATTTCTTATTAATTTATTTGACTTTTCCTGAAAACATTCATGCAAATCCCTATGTACAGAGTCTTTTAAAACGTGCAACCAATCTGTCTGACCATGAGTGAAGTTGTACGGCTCAGTTCTATCCAAGTGAAACTCCGCGGTACACCTTCTGAAATGGAATAGCACTTGCGTGACAGGATCACACTTATTATGAAGGTTAATTTTGTGATTTTTTACGATTAAAACACTCCGGGCATACTCAAAACGAGAAGGTGTACTCTGGTGAAAAGTTGAGTTTTATTCCATTCTATTGGTGCCCCGAGTATTAACACAAAATAATAAATTCCTGTTTAGATTTCGTCAATTTTGTAAAATTTCTCAGAAATGACCACACCCTTCAATTTCTTGAATTACAGAAATTCCTTAAATTTTTCTGAAACAAAAATATTTCCACCAGAATCTAGAAGAAGTAAAGAAGAAGTGAAGTTGAAATTACTTCATTCCCATTGAATCCCGCTATCTCGAACTGCTCGAACACACGAAAGGAGAACAAAAAATAGTTCGAGATAGCGGGAGTTCGAGATAGCCGATAGTAAATGACTGAAAAACAAAGGCAAGGGGAATGGGTTTGAGTTCGAGATAGCGGGGTGTTCGAGATAACCGAGTTCGAGATAACGAGATTCAACTGTAATATTTACAAAGATTAGGTAATTTTGCCAGGACTGAAAGTTAGGTGTCCCAAAGTAGAGTTTCCACTGTAAAATATAATATTTGGTTGGTGTTTGTCCTCAGTATTTGTAAATTAAACATGTTAAGTTTTACTAACAAATGTATTCCCCTAGCCCTAAATTGGCCTAAGAGGCTTATTCCAAATGATAAATTGCAGAACTATTCAATGGCAGCCCCCTTCTCAGGCGCTTCGCATTTTTTTGCGATTGATGAGCGTGAAGCACGAGCGACTGGGCCTTTGCGCGCCCCGCCTATTTCCCGCCATTTTCTTGAAAATAATAGGGAGGTCTGGGTACGTGGTTGCTATGGTTCCGTAATTAATGGGGCGGGGGGGAGGGCTTATTACAAAATTTGTCTTCCAAAGGGGGGGGGGCTTATTAGAGGGGGGCTTCATACAGCTTTTATGGTAATAACAATAATAGATAAATAGTAAATAGGGAAAAACAATTGAAACTTTAGATTAGACTTGGTCGAAGTCATTCGTGTTAATTTTTATGACCAAGAGTTTTGTATTCTCTCTGTGAAAGCACAAGTGGTTTATTGGAGCGAAATGCGAGGGTTTTATCCAAAGGAGAAGCTTTTGCTTTATCATCTTGCACTGCATCTAACTATTTTTTTTAACAACTTTATTCTGAATGTAAAGTAACATTATTAATTAATTAATTAATTACATCGAGGGAAACACATACAAAAAAAGTAAAAAAGGAAAATTGCAACAACAATAAAAAAAGATAAGATAACTTGGCATTAAAACATTACAAGTTAGTGTAAAATATACTTTATAGCATCTATATTAACTATATTATAACTGTACACCCTCTCTGTGTGAACCGCTTATATGCATATATATAAAAAAAAACAGCAAAAGAAAACAAACCCCAGGGGGGGGGGGTCTTTTATTTTAATTAATTTTATTTTTTTAATTATTATTTTATTATTATTATTATTTATTTATTTATTTTTATGGGGGGTCTATATAAAAGGGGCATGATGATTCTCGTACCTTTAAGGGGTTATAATTCATGGTTTGCATTGGTACTGCTTAAGGTGTAAGAAAGGCTGACTGTACAGTTTGGATAAATTTTTACAGTAACTGTAATTTCCAATATTTCATCAGGCATGGCCTTCTTCAGGGAACTAGTTTTGTTTTAGAAATGGTACCTCATGGGGCCGAATGAAAATGAATTTGAGCCACACCCACCAAGCGTGTTTCTGGTACCTTTTTATAGGGGCTCCTTTCAAAATTTCCGACAATCACCCATCACTTTTATATGAGATTACTCCCCCCCACCCCCCCCCCCTCCCCGGAAGACAAACTTCACAGTCTCCTTAGCAGCCATTTGAATGTCACACAAATGTTGACTGACTGTGTGACATCCAAATAACTGTGTGACAACTTGAAAAACAATGCTGTGAAGGAACTACTTGTAAAAACATGTGGAAAAAAACAATTGACTCTCAGTCCAAAAAATACAAGATCTAATATAATATCAACATAAATATTGTTAAATTCTGATTATAATATTACCCAGTATATTTTTTTAATACTGAGTTAGCCTGTTGAAAATAAAATATATGTTGGACCAGGCCTGGATTCCATCCATTTCTCTATTTGATAGCCTTGGCCCTGTGGCGAGGAAGACTAGTTCTGCTAGTCAAAATATCGGCCAATAAATCTGCCCTTTTACCGTAGTGCCAGCCTTGCAATCAACTCGTTTCAGTTACACTTCAAGTGATGTCTGGCACGTGCATTTCTAAAGCCCCGATCAAACGGTGCATGATAGTCGATGATAGTCCATGATAGTTGAAGCTCGTCCTCCCGTTTGACCACCAACTATCATGCACTATTATCAGCTATCGACACTATCATTCACTTTGAACCTGTTCAAATTCTCCATGATAGTCGATGATAGTTTTTCCCGTTTGACCACGCGGCCCATGATAGTTGATGATAGTTAGGTGATAAGATAAGATACTTTATTTAACCACGTATCACTGAGGAGCTAAAAGAAGCTCGTTAAAACGTGAACGTGAAATTATAAATAAGTAAAATGGTAAAAATTATTACATACATTAAATATCAAATATTAAACTATCATCGACTATAATGCGCTGTTTGACCAGGATCTGGCAAGAAACAATGCATCATTCAATTAACCCTTTAAGCCCCAATAGTGATCAGAATCAAATTTCTCCTTGTAATATCAATACATGATCAAGCATACAGGTCATGAGAATTACAGAAATGATCACCAAATGTGAAATGTATTGATATTTAAACAAGTTCTCCCAACAAGTTCTATGAGGAATGTATGGAGACCAGTAAGGAAAATTTGTCTGTTGACATTAGGGCTTTTAAGTATAATTAAAGTACAGTTATAGTACAGTAAACAAGCAGCAGTGTTTTATCAGGTTTTAAAACATAGATTGAAAAATGCACGCGCTCTGATTGGTTAAAAACCATGTTTTATCAGAGTATAAAACATAGAAAAGCGTGTTTTATCGTTTCGCGCGCGTAAATCTATATTTTAAAGCACATAAAGAAGCCAAAACCATGTATTATACTGTCATAAAACACTCCGGGAATTTGAGAACACTTGAGAAATTTAGAAAACACGAGCCGCAGGCGAGTGTTTTCTAAATTTCTCAAGTGTTCTCAAATCCCCGTCGTGTTTTATGACAGTATAATACATGGTTTTGGCTTCTTTATTTGTTAATTAAAACATGAGGCGAAGCCTTGACAAAATATATACAACATACAATATCGCAGGATATTTGTAGTGGTTTTGTGCCAGTCTCGTACCCAGACGTCTCTCTTATTTCCAAGAAAATGGGCGCGCAAAGGAAGGAGGGAAGGCAAAAGGTCGCCTCGTCTTTCCCCTTCCCATGGTCCCTAGAGCTTCGGGCTCATGCCCAGTCGCTCGCTCAATCGCAAAAGAAAAATGCGAAGTGCCTGAGGAGGAGGCTGGTTTTGTGCGTTATTTGTACTCTACTGTTAAGTTTGATAATCAATAATTTTAGGTAATAATACAGTCAAACCTCCCATAAGCGGACACCGGCGGGACCAGAAAAAGTGTCTGCTTAAGAGAGGTGTCCGCTTATGGGAGGTTAAAAATGTTGTGTTTTGTATGTTGCTGGGAACATGACCAAGCGACCGCTTGTGAGAGGTGTCTGCCCACGGGAGGTGTCCGTTAGCAGAGGTCCGACTGTATAATTTAAGACTCCACTTTTGCAGCTGCAGCAGCTATTGTGTTCCGTAGTAAACCCACAACAAGATCAATAGCTTCTTTCCGTTGAATCGTCTGTGCTGTCATGCACTCTGACAATGCCTCCTCAAGCATCAAGTTAAAATCGTCTTCTTCAGGAGGCGAATGGAGCAGACCCTTCTCACTTCCTATGTCTGCTAACACACTGCGGCAAACTGCATAGTAATTTTGATCTCGTATGACCCCTTGACAGAGTTCACTGGGGTTCAAGGACAGACATCCCTGCTCTGCCCAGTCACATCTGTCCACTGTCTTCTTACTTTCAGCTGCAAAAGGCAAATTCAAAAAAATAATAATAATTATTATTATTATTATAATTAATAATAATGATTATAGTTGACTTGAATGCAATTAGCTATGAACCCCTCCCCCCTAGGTGGGTACTTCCATCTCCCATATAAAACTGACTGGGGTGAATTGATTGTCGGAAATTTTTAAAATAACCCCAGAATCAGAATCTTGTTTTGTGAGTGTGGCTATTTCTCCTGGTTTCCACTGTCACCTTAGGAATCCCACTTTCTGCCCTCTCTTAATCCACCAGCTTCTGTTAGACTTTATATACAGCATGAAGTGACTAGGAGTATCGTCACTCCACCCTAGATAGGATGTCAGTCCATCACAGGTTAACCCACAGGTTAACCCCCCCCCCGGGGGGGGGGGGGGGGTACTCAAAAAAGTTTTATACGGGGAGGCTCCGCCCAGAGGTCCAACCCCTTACCCTTTTATATACCATTTTTGACAGAAAATGTACCCCTTTCAGAACCTTCCATGGAAAATGGTACCCCTTTCATATAACTTCCATAGAAATTATGAAAATGGTACCCCTTTCACATACCTACAGTAGAAACACTGCATCCCTTTTCTATACCCTTGGAATGAACTTAATGAACAATATATATCCCCAGAAGGAAGTGGAAGGAAGCTGTTTTACGATGGCTAAGAACTTCAAACCTGCAGTCCACCTAATACCTAAATGACAGTTTTCCTACCCTTTTCTTTTCTCCAACTCGTGAAATCCCTACCCTTTTCTATACTCCAACTCGTGAAATCCCTACCCTTTTATATGCCTCCAGTCTGAAAAGGTAACCCTTTCGGGCGGAGCCTCCCCGTATAGTCCATTTGCTGGTACTCATTATTTTATACCCCTGCGTGGAGAGAGGCGGCAGTGTGTGAGTCAGAGTAAAGTGTCTTGCTCAATAACACAACACAATGACCCTGGCCAGAACCCAGATGTCACTTATACGCAGCAAGGCTGCTAAGTACGATTCAAAATGGCGGTGCTAGATGTCGAATTTTGGGCTTCTTTAATTTGGAGACAAATTTCATAAGGATCGCTCGTACTTTAGAAGCTCAGAAAATGTACATGTACTGTAGCTCAACTTATTGGTGATTACAAAAAAGTTACAAAAAAATATGCTTTCTGGAGTGACCATGTCTTTTAACATTACCTTTGATATTTGAATCCGATAGATCAACTACTAAAATGTGACTTGCGTCTTCTAGTTTTTACTGTGCCATTTGATACAGCAAAATTGTCCAGTGCTATTTCTGTCAAATACAATCCCCAGTTGTCTAGATTGCTCGTCAGTTGTTTTGCTATCCTGATTACTGCTAAGGCAAGCTTTGCTCTTTCTATCCAGGGGTATGAAAGATAACTATCAAGAGGAAGTCCAGCATCCTCCATAACAATTGCTCGACCACAGGCTCCATAGAACTTGGGAAAAGGCCATCCTTGTTCAGAAGAAAACACCTGAAGAAATAACGAGAAGGTCAGAGGAACAAGATACATGTAGATGGACGTTAAACCATTTGTCTCAAGATGGAGTCACTTTGAGGTATTGATCGCGATATTTCAAATGCTTGACTGTTAGTCTTCATCCGGTGTGCGACAAATACAGACAGCAGACTGCAGACTAACCCTAACATAGCCCTAACCCTACCCCCAAAATTGTTAGTGTTAGGATTAGGGTTAACATATTGTTACAGTAGAACATATTGTAGAACTGGATACGAACTCTTCGTTAACGTTTGGAAATCTCTCGGATGTCTTCGGCAATGGTTGAAAATCTTGGAACATCTTCAGAAATCCAGGTACTCTGAAGACAAAAATCTCATGCATTTGACGCAGGAAATTATTATTATTAATAAACCATCGTCAACCTCCTACCTGAAAGATTATAGGCTCCTGGTTCAAGTTCAGAGTTGAAGTTAGATGTAGCGTGTTATGCATAACTTGGCTTTTTTCTATATTATTTCCAAAGTATATCTTCTTTACTTTTTCCATCAACCTCTTGGATGGGCAGTCCATGGTTCCTTTCATTGCACTGAGAGAAATAACAGATTTTTTCTAAAGTAAATAAAATGAAAATGGCTTGGAAATTTTTACAACCAAAAATAAATTTAAACATTAAATTTTAGAAGTTTTGATATAACATGGGCCCCGCCCGTACTCGTTCTCACGGTCTAGTTGTCAATGGCTCATTTTATTACGTCCAGACGAATCAGTAGTTGATAATCCGTCTGTGTATAAATATGGGAAAACAGATGGATTATCCGTCCAGACAAACTATCTAGTACGTATATATAAAAAATTGTAAGTTTGGAGTGCTCATAACTGATCTGATATAGACAGTCAGACGTTTTGGGGATAACCCCTCTTCTATCTAGTACATAGTTCATCTGCCAAGACAAACTAAGCAGATAGTTCACCTGGGCGGATAATCCATCTGTTTGCCGATATTTATACACAGACGGATTATCAACTATCAGACAGATGATTCATCTGGACAGATCCATCTCTAGTATAAATAGAACCAATCATATCAATCAACAAAGTGTGAACAGCTGACAAACAACCTGCGCTTTTACTATGACAAAGTGTAAATTGTCTGTGAAAACATTTGTGATTTATATCTTTATTTTTGTTTTAAATGGCATATTAAATTTTTATTTTTGTGAGATTTTGAAGTATGTTTAATTTTTAATTTTTTAATTTTTTATTTATTTTTATTTACCATTTATTTGCCTCCATCTATATGATCAGATGATTCTTGCAAATCAAGTTTTGAGGATGCTTGGCACCGCAAAAAATTGCCATGACTTCAAGAGTTACAAATTAGTATTTCACACGGTGTGAAATGAATTGAAGGAGGTGACCGTACGCGTGTCCCTTTTAAAATGTATATAGCGGAACTTCTTGTTGAAAAAGAGTCAACATATGAATTAAACCATTCATAATTAACCATGTAATAAACAGGTGCCAGACCATTTTTGTTCTAAAGGGAATCTGTGTTGACAGCTTGTAGTTTTGATTTAATTATAATAAAATGATAAATACATGATCGAAAGCTGAAGCGATACAGTGTACGTATGTACATGTACGATGTACTGGCTCCCGAACTCCAACAAATCTTATTACAACATGAATCTTCAGTGCATTGATGAGCCATCACTGACTTACCTCTCTACAGAAGAAGGATTAAGAAATGATTTCCATACCACATCCTGCGCGCACGGAGCATTTATCTTCCCTACAACACTGCACATTTCAATATCAAGTTTATAAAACTCGCTGACGTTCCCCAAATGCTTGATTGAAATTCGCTCCTCGTTCCACACGCCGACAGCTCTGGGTTTCCAGTTATCTTCGGATGTAGTCCTCTTTTTGCGGCGTAGTTTTACAGTACTGTGTAAAACGCCTTCGCAGACGGATTCATTGAGACCGAAACAGACGGGACAGTAGCTTATTCCGAGTTCCTCTGGCGTTACAATCACATCCCCTTCCGTGAGCTCGTAATCACATCCGAGGTCAATATTCGGAGCACCTCTCTCCTTCAACACCGATACAAGCACTAAGAAAGCAACCATAAACAGTACAGCAAGGTAGGAGGTACTTCGCCATCGCTTCGGTGCCAAATAACTAAGAACGAAGCGCCACATTATGACAAAACATGTCGATGACTATCAGATTTTCAGACCGAAGGATCTCGCTGTATGTGAAGCTTTGCCTGTCGCTTGTGCTCCCATATTTTTAGCTTGGTCCAGATCGCGTCCCAAACAATAAACTCCCTTTTGACACAATATCCGATGATATAATTAATGCAGAGTCAGGGGAAAATCATGTAAAGATGTAAATATGAAATTCACAAATACAAAACATGCCGAGCACAAGTCACGCGGCGGTTTCAGCCAGGCGCAAAAAGTAACACGAAATCGAGGCTGAGCAACAAACACCTGCTTTGAAAGTGCAGCTCTTGCAGCGATTAAGTCTTCTTCTCATGTGAACTTTAGCTTTTTACTACTTTTTGCCAAAATGTCACGATAGAAATGGCTTCAAACGTCTCGCAGGCCTATACTGAGAGTAAAAGCCAATTTCGAGACGGCGATTGCGATGGGGAAGAAGAGGAAGATGGGGAAGAAATGTTAGATCCCAGAGTGAAGGTACACTATACCCTTGCCTTGCAACTGTCTGTTGCAAGTACAACTCCCCATCAACACGTCATTTATTTTTTTCCCTCGTGATTTAAAATAATATTTTTGTCATTTCATCATTCAGGGAGAGCTTGATCGCCTAAACTCGTCGACTGCAGAAATCAACCGTTTAGAACAAGATCTAGAGGTGATATAAATTTTTCCTGTTTTCTGCATTCCAGCTGCATGTATAAGCTTAAGCTTAAATGTTTGTGGTTTATGGTGGTTTATCGTTTCGTAATCTAGCAGTAATATATGTAGCACAGCCAATCTAAGCCAGAATTAGAAAAACTTTAAGCTAGATTTAAAAATTTGCGTATTTGGCCGTATGCCCGACGTAACTAATCGAACCGTTCGGTAATCGAACTTAATCGAACCTAATCGAACTTAATCGAACGATTTAGTTCGATTAGTTCGGTAATCGAACCAAATCGAACCAAAAAATTTGTGTGAGAGTTCGATTACGTTCGATTTCCGAACCAAATCGAACCAAATCGAACCGAATCGAACCGAATCGAACTCAATCGAACACAATCGAAAAACGGCTAAAAATGACTCAAAATATACCAGATATTTGAACAGTCTCTCTCAGCATGTGAGAACAACTTAGAATTACGTTCAACAGACAATAGGAAATTAATCTCACTTCACTGTAGTTCCATTTCATGATTTATTTTTTATCAGCTTACTCTTAATTAACGGCCGAACAAAATGCCAAATCCATTTTCAATCGAATGCCATCCAACGTCGACCATTTCGTGCCATCGAACCTAATCGAATCAATCAAACCTAATCGAACCTAATCAAAAGTTCGATTGCGTTCGACTACTCCAAATTTTTTGTGAGAGTTCGATTCTGTTCGATTACCGAACTTAATCGAACCTACTCACGTGATTAGGTTCGATTAAGTTCGATTCAGTTCGATTAATCGAACGTTCGATTTGGTTCGATTAGTTACGTCGGGCCGTATGATATCAAGGTAAGGCATGTCGAATACGTAATTTGTAAAAAGCTTTTACTACACAACAACCTCAAACCAATAATTTCAATTGTGGCTGGTGGCTTTGGTTTTACTTATTGATCAACTTTGCTTGCAAATCATGTTAAATTTAATTCCGTTTTGCTTTTTAACAATAATTTCTAATAATTTAATTACTTTTTACTTGAAGCAGGTGCTAATTATAAGATAAACTCATCGCACTCGTTTGGGGGGGGGGGGGGGGGGGGGTGTGGGGTGTGTGGCCTGCTTCTTGAAATCCTTACCAAAATATGTGATTTCCCATTCAGTATTTCAGACCAATCAATACCCTATTTCAGACCTATAAAAAAATCAATTGCAAAAATTAATGGAAGCTGATCCCGCAAAACACAAAGAATTGCTAATCCGCAAAATAAAGCTCCCGCACAAATTTCATGCCACAGGGTAGGTGATCTTTGTTGTATTTGCGTAGAGTTTTACATGAACTTTCATGAAGGTTTTTTGTCTGGATGTTATGAAGAATTATAATATGCATACATACAGTCAACTCTCGTTATAGCGGACACCCTCGGGACGTAGTTTGGAATCCGTAATGGCGAGAGTCCGCAATAGCGGGAGTCATTTTCAGTCAAAACTCTATAGCTTCTACCGGGGAAGGGCTGGAGTTTGTCCATAATGGCAAGCATCCAACGGGGCGTCTGCAAGGCGAGAGTTGACTGTACAAAGCTTAAATATTAAAAATTATTATCAATGTTGGAAAATTTATTTTCAGGAACTTCAAGCAACATTCAGACAGACCCTTACAGAGTCAGCATATATTCTTACTAGCCAAGCCACCTTTTTAGGAAAGTGTATAAATCATGCACGGCCTTATTATGATGCTGTTTGTAAAGCTAAGCAGGTAGGTCTTATTACAGTCGAACCTGAATTGTGAGGGTTTTAGGGGAAGCAAAATTAATGGTCTATCAAAAATAATGAGTCTCGCCAAATTTAAAAAAAGGGCCTCAGAATCTCGGGCTCACCATAAACACAGTAGGATGTCCAGTCTCAGAGAGTCTAAATGAATTTTAAAAATTTGGATCTCATAGTCTCGCAAATTCTGCTGCTCGAATCAGCCAAATTCATTGCAAAGCTGAGCTCAACGAGCATTTCGTTGTTACTAGTAAAAAGCAAATAACACAACAGCAAAACAAATGAAATGAATCCTAAATATAAATGCTATGGTAAGCCGATTCAAAAGTTTGGGTGAGTGGAAAAATATTTTTTGTGACACCCACAAGGTCAAGCTGTTGTAAGTTGCTCATAAACTCGTTTTAGCTTCTTTTATGCTGTATAGTCTCAGATTTTTTATCACTGCATCTCAAGCTCGGATTTTTGGAGTGTTTAGTCTCGAGCTCGGATTTATAAACTAGGGTCTTGGCATCTCGGCAAGTCTCAGATTTTACCATTCACTACCCCTAGTTTTATATTCAATCCCACATGTTTGATTATTGATAAGGTTTGACTGCTTACATATTCCCATGCTTTCCACTTGTAAGGCTTTGTGGTCTGCAGGGACTTCTTGGGACTGAATAATACTGAGAGACTGGATAACCGAAAATACCTAGGAACAACAAATATTCAGAACTAGGTCAGAAGTCTAGCTTCATGATCAAGGTTACCCCCCCCCCCAGCATTTTGTCACCAGTACCAGTTTATACTCCTGGGTAGAGAGAGGCACTGTGAGAGTAAAGTGTTTGGCCCAAGAACAAAACTGCAGTGATACATAATCTAGTAAATTAACCCTTTGAATCCCAGAGTCAAACCTTGAGTCAATAAATGTGGTTCTAACTTTTGAGTCTGTGAATGAAACCCTAGTGTATGACCATTCAACTGAAAGCTATTGAACAGTACTTTCAAGTGGTGCTGTTTGTTTTTGACAATTTTGCAAAATGAAATTCAACATTTATTCCTCAGTTTTGAACTTAGCACTCTTGGGAGTGAAAAGGTAATTAACTAGTTCGGTTGGTTTCTGTTCTTAGTCACAGACCGATACTCAGAAAGCAGCCCTGAAATATGAGAGAGCATGTAGTTCTCATCAGGCAGCCAAGAAAATGCTGACCATAGCTGAGCAGAAACTAGTGTCCACATCCAAAGAACATAAAGTTCTGGATCCAACATGGCAAGAGATGTTAAATCAGGCCGTTCTAAAGGTTGGCGACCCTGTGTAGATTTTGTATGTTACATGTTATCTGTGAGTACACTTTATGCCCTGAAGTCAACGGTCTCCTCGGTCAGCGGTGGTCGTCACCAGGTTAGACTCTGAGGGAATGGAATTTTGAATATATACCAGAAATCTGGGATTCCGGTTTGTTGTTTGTTACACGAACAGCCAATCAAAAAATTCAAACAAAAAGAAGAAAAATTCCATTTCTCAGAGTCTAACCTGGCGACGACTAGCTACTGCTGACCGAGGAGACCATTGATTCTGGGTACGAGGTTGGTTACACACTAGCCTGATACGCAACAGGTATAGTAAGGTGGGAAATCAGGGGAGGGGGGAGGAAGAGGGAGCCCCCCCCCCCCCCCCCTACACCTACTATGCAGATAGTTACACACTAAAAAGATGGTGGAGATGACATCTCTAGAGTGTCTTTGATAAAATTGAGGCTTATCACAGATGGGATGAGGTTTAAGTCTGTCTATTGTCAAGCCCAGGTTAAGCTCTGGTTTCCATTAGCATTAAATTAAACGACTGGGAGTATCGCTACTCCCCTGGATGGGATGCTAGTCCTTTGCAGGTTACCCCCAGCATTTTTGTCAGGTTGTCCTGACAATTTGTTGGTAGCCATTTAAAAATAAACCCCCTGGGGTGGAGAGAGGCACATGTTTATGGACGTCAATTTTGTCTCAGTCCATAAACATGCAAAAAAGAACTTGCATGACCAATATTATAATATATATTGGCCAATATTATCCTACCATCTTTACCGAACATGCTTCGAACATAAATAAATAACATATTAAGTATTATACAATGTCTCAATGCTTTACAGAAATATTAGCGAACAAATAAATCAATAATGGAAACTTATCCTATGTTCAGCATGTTATAGTCTTTAAAGAAGTCTTAAATTTACAGAGAGTGTCACAGGATCTTATATACACCGGTAGAGAGTTCCAGAGTTTGGCAGCTGCAACTGAAAACGTTCTGACATGACATTAATAACCTATATTTATTTTGATTTTTTTTTGCTCTGGTAGGTGATGGAGTCTGATAAGGAGCGAGCTCTGAGCGAAAGGGAACATCTTCACACAGCACGTGCGTTCAGTGAAGCTGGTAGTAAAGTGGCAGAATTGAGGTCAAAACTGAAGTCTGCTATTAGCAAATCAAGGTAGAATAGTATTAAAATAAGCTTGTGTTTTGCTGAAATATAGTTGAACTTTTCTAAAATGGCCGCCGATTTAGAAGACGCAGTGTCCTAATGGTAAGCGTATTGGACTCTGGATCGAGCGAGTTCGAGCCCTGGCCAGGGTCATAATGTGTTGTGTTCTTGGGCATGACACTTGACTCTCATAGTGCCTCTCTCCACCCAGGAGTATAAACGTAACGGGTACCAGTGCCAAAATGCTGGGGCTGGTAACCTGCAAATAATCGACCAGCATCCCATCCAGGGGGAGTAACATTCCTAGTCCCCATTATAGGGAGGTTTCAATAAGAGTGAAGTGTATGGATTGGCGCATAGATGGGATGGAAAACCCTGGCCATATGCATTGTAGAGAGGTGATCGTTAGTGGAGGTTCGATCAACTGTTTAAGACTTAAAGACAGATGTCACAGCAATATTAAAGCAGCATCATTTTGTCATTCGGTTATTTTTAAAAGAACCTGAGTAGATTGGTTTGGCAGGAATTTTAAGCTCTCCCTCCTGCTCTGTTCTTTAGCCAGTGTACGCAGATGTTTCTCGTTGCTTGCCACTGAGTCAAGCATATCTGAATGTAATTATTGCTTTGTAATACTTGTATCTGAATGAAATTGTATTTTGTTCAATTTCAGGCCATATTTTGATTTGAAGATGAAGTATGATCAAATCTTAGAGGTACAGAAACTGTAACTGATGGGCTAGTCTATTAAAGTCAGTGTTCCAGATGAGAGAGGCTCATATACAGTCAACTCTTGTTATAGCGGATACCCTCCGGACACAGTTTGGAGTCCGTAATAGCGAGAGTCTGCAATAGCGGGAGTCATTTTCAGTCAAACCCCTATAGATCCCCGTCACTTTCATATGGGAGCCCCCCCCCCCCCCCCCCCCCCCCCCCACCTGGGATTTAGGTATCTTCCCAGTTTTTTTATCCCATGTTCTCTTAGCGCTACTTCATATGTTTTCTAAACCTCTTTTTCCTCTTGTTAGGCTCACAAGAGGCAAGTTGAAATCACGCAGGAAGGTCTCCAAGAGGCAAAACAAAAATACTCCTTGGCGTTGAAAAACCTTGAAAGGATCAGCGAAGAAATCCATGAGATGAGGAAAAGCCGAGATAGCCTGGACACCATCTTACACGAGCGAGAGGAGGGGGTTGGGGCAGAGTCTCCTGTTAGTGATTGGTCACGTGACGCTGTCAGACCCGAGACAGACTTGAGCGGGCAGTCACTGCTACACAACAAGCCCTGTTATGGATTCAAGATAGCTTTAGTTTCGGCAACAAGGGGTGCGCAATCGGGCAAAATAATGACAGTTGACGAGGTTAACAGTGGTATGCCTGTGGGTGAAAGAGATGGGGATCCTGAGGGATGCAGCTCTCTCGGTGAACCGCAACTGGATGTTGTGAGTAGTCAGCATTGTGAATCTGAGTCTGTTATGCGTCCACAAGATAAAAATAGTTCCACCATGTGTGATAGTAATACCACCACCACTGTGAATGCCGACAGTAGCAGTGAAGTACTCCGCGGTGAATCTGTGAATTCTGATTCTAATGCCTTGATTTCTCAGCGTGAACGAACAGTACAGCCAATTAGTAGCTGTGTAAGTACATTAAGTGATGGCATGGAAACAGTTGATGCTCAAAGTACTTGTAAAGAACCAGAGCAGTTTGCAGAAGAACAGCAGGCCTCTGACCCTATAAGTGAAATATCTGATGATCAGATATGTTCCACAGTGCTGCAAGATCAACGGCTTGTGGTCAACAGAGAGGACTTAAATACCGTAATTGATAAAGATAGCGAGTTAGGCCATGTATGCGAAGCTGCGACACAAGAAGCCGCTTACATGACTGATTCCATGGAGCAAAAAAGTACAAGCGAGTTAGGCCATGTATGCGAAGCTGCGACACAAGAAGCTGCGACACAAGAAGCCGCTTACACGACGGATCCCATAGAACAAAAAAGTACAGGCGAGTTAGGCCATGTATGTGAAGCTGCGACACAAGAAGCCGCTTACACGACAGATCCCATAGAACAAAAAAGTACAGGCGAGTTAGGCCATGTATGTGAAGCTGCGACACAAGAAGCCGCTTACACGACGGATCCCATAGAACAAAAAAGTACAAGCGAGTTAGGCCATGTATATGAAGCTGCGACACAAGAAGCTGCTTACACGACGGATCCCATAGAACAAAAAAGTACAAGCGAGTTAGGCCATGTATCTGAAGCTGCGACACAAGAAGCCGCTTACACGACGGATTCCATGGAGCAGAAAAGTACAAGCGAGTTAGGCCATGTATGTGAAGCTGCGACACAAGAAGCTGCGACACAAGAAGCTGCTTACATGACAGATCCCATAGAACAAAAAAGTACAGGCGAGTTAGGCCATGTATGTGAAGCTGCGACACAAGAAGCCGCTTACACGACGGATCCCATAGAACAAAATAGTGCAAGCGAGTTAGGCCATGTATGTGAAGCTGCGACACAAGAAGCCGCTTACACGACGGATTCCATGGAACAAAAAAGTGCAAGTGGAACTGCAGATGAAATGCATGCTGAAGACAGCATTGACAACAAAAGTGCAGATAATTTTGAGACTGATTATATTGCAATAAAACAAGAAACTATGGCTAGCGAAACTCCTACGGAACAGCAAAGTACATGCAGTTAGGATTATATTTAGAGAAATAACCCCCATTTGGCATGAAAATATGCACATATTTTTGTCCTTGGTCATTATCTGTTACGAGAAGTGAACCGCAGTTTTAGGAGAGCAATGCTCGAAGAAAACCTAAGCTTCAAGGAACAGATTATGTCCAAGGACAAAATATCCGTGCATATTTTTGAAGTGAAATGGAGGCTATTGTGTTTATTATGATAGAGTACTAAAGTCATGACGTCACAAAAATTAAATTTGCAAAATTATGAAATTTTATCAGCTATTAAGAGGAAGCATGCCAGAAACGTCCACTTGCCAAAAATTAGCTCTCCATTGCAATTTGCGGCCGAGATATGGGCACTTCAGGTTTTAATTTCTCCATACAAACTCCTTCTAATTTTGCGTCTGTTCCCAAGGGGCACCCAACGACAAACTTTTCTTGTAGGTGTCGGAACGTTGTTTTTTTTTTTACGTTATAATTGTGCTTTTTGTGCAGTTTAATGGCTTATTTTAATCGCTAAGAAAAATGTTTCTTTTCGGATACGTTAGCTGAACTTTCAAACATCAGAAAATTTTAGGGATTGAACTCTTATTACCCGAATTTACGAGCTGAATTTGCCTTTCCGAAAATCTTAGCTCACCTGCTTTTGTACCCAAAACGACATTTTTATCTCTCCGAAAAACAAAAGGCATTAATTTTCCCATATTACGAAAGTTTGAGATGACATTCCCTAACCGAATATCCGAGGCGATTATAGGCCTTCCGAAACAGATATTCCACCGAAATGATCCGTTGGGTGCCCCTGCTTCAGTTTAGAACAGGCGCAAAATGAGAGAGGTTTGTATGGGACGGTACCAAACTTTGAACCTCTATATTTCGGCCGCAAATTGCAATGGAGAGCTAATTTTTGGCAAGTGGACTTTTTTTGGCATGCTTCCTCTGAATAGCTGATCAAATTTCATAATTTCGCAAAATTTGAAAGTTTGTGACGTCACATTTTACCACTCTATTCTGCTTTGTTGTTAGGCGGGAAGGTTGAACGTTCGGGGCAACGAGTACCCGAAGAGTATCCGATTGTTATTGTCGACCAATTAGAAAACAGTGCGAGCACTCCGGAGGTTGTTTCGCCATAAAGATACGTCATTGTTACTTAGCAACCAATTCGACAAAGACTGCAGGCTCAGTCGATAATTCTACAGAAACCCGGATGTAACGAAGAGCCAAGGGTCCGGGAAAATGTGTTCGTTATTTTGGGGTTCTGTTCCATATATTTTATTGTAATTTTGGTCGGGAGGGCTGAATAATCCCGTATTTCACGAGGCTTTATTTTCGCGATTTCAGAGAAAATAAGGGCTCAAAGGCTAAAAATTTTGCGAAAATATCGTCTCTATTTTTGCGTTTTTTTTCTACATCGCGAAAACCGCGAAAATTAATACTCGCGAAAATAAGTGAGAACAGCCGAAGTGGCAGAATTTGAAAGTATCATTTGATATTCAGGACTCATTTTATAAAACGTCAATTATAAAGCAAAAGAAACTGATTTGGAAAAGGTCAGTTTGAAAGAGTTTACTTAATATTTGCGTACAAAATTCTGAAGGAGCCCCTTCGGTTTATCCCCTTTCATTTTTCTGTGAGTAATAGCCGTTTGTCTCGCGAAAGTCCCAAGCGGCCGTGAGCAATGAGAAGCGAGTGTATTCGTGTATTAACTTTAATATTTTAATAGCGGTGTTTATGATTGTGGGAAAGAGGGATATTTATTTATACAATATAATCGGGTTATAGTGTAATCCCCTTTTATTTTTTGCATTCTGAAGTTGAAAACATTAATACGGTTAGCGTAAGATCATCTTAGGCCCAGTTCAGACGCCGTACTTCACATGAGCCGAATCGAATTCGAATTTAGGCCGACCCAAATTAATTTAGACCGGCTGAATTGATTCAGACGCCGAGCTTAATTCAGCCGAACTTAAATTAAGAGGGGAAAATTGCTGTTATACTGAAAAATACATTATAATAATTCATGCATTTGTTTCGGCTCATGTGAAGTTCGGCGTCTGAATCAAAGCCGGTCCACAGCCGTTATTCCCGGCTGAGCCAGGCGGGAAGGACGGCTGAGCCGATCCGAATTCATTCAGCCGTTCTGAATTGATTCAGACGCCGTACCTCACATGAACTCGATTCGGCTCATGTGAAGTACGGCGTCTGAACTGGGCCTAAGTGTAAGAGATAGTCATATAACCAAGCAAAGACTATATTTATTCACTGGCTTTATCATATTTATTCACTGTGTAGCAGGCGCTGCAGTAAAATAGTGCGCGAGTTAGAGTGGCTTACGCGAGGAAGGAAACGCGCGAGGCGAGAAAAGTGAACGTCTCGTCTCGCGCGCGCCCCTCCAACTCGCGCGAGCCCCTCCAAAACTTGTACTCCAGCGCCTGTTACGCAGGCTAAGGGAACGTGGGTTTAAATTAGTATTTTAAAAATATAATTGCAACCCTGGTAAAGCTTCGTTATTTAATAGAAAAGATAGAACGCTACTATAGTATTTGGAGCAAGGATGGAGACGTCCTTACTCGCGTTCTATAACAACATCTGCTGCGCAGGCTAAATAGAATCAATAATTATGTAGTTTCTCCTGTATATATAGTTTAACTACAGTATAAATAAAGTTAAGGAAGATAACGTTGTTCAAAACTTGTGATGAAATGCGCTTTATAATTTAACTCGGGGCCGGGATCCGCTTGTAAAGGATGGTTTTCACGAGCGACATAAGAATGAACAAAAGCAACATACGCAGACGCAGTAACGTGTTGATCATTAGTGCCTTTTGTTGGAACAAATGCTGCCAATGATCAACACGTTACTGTGTCTGCGTATGTTGCTTGTGTTTATGCTCATGTCGCTAGTGAAAACCAGCCTTAAAGGCGCCGATGCAGCCGCTGTCCATTCATGATCTCACCCCACCCACCCAACCATGAATGCATGTGAAGAAGTCGGACCACAACACTTGCTATGTCCCCTGGGAGTCCCCTACTCTTTTCGAACAGTGATGTCGGTTCTTTCCCCTACTAATTTGGTATGAAGAGATGTAGGAGACAAGGAGAACGGCTGAACGTCACCGCCCAATGACGCGATCATCTGAACTGAGAAAAGGTTTTGAGCACAGCCAGCATGATCTTACCAGTTTTAAGACCCTGGTTGGTCAGTCCGGCCGGGATTCGAACCCGCGACCTCCTGCACTGCAGTCTGGGTTTTGAGGGAAAATCGGGGACTACAGTCGAACCTCCCCTAACAGCCACCTCTCTATAGCGGCCACCTCTCCACAAAGGCCAGGATTTTCCGTCCCAATCGTACGTCTATCCATACTTTTCATTCTTATTGAAACCTCCCTACAACGGCCACCTCTCTACAACGGCCAGTTAATTCCGCCCCAAGGTGGCCGTTGTAGAGAGGTTCAACTATATATCCTTTTGATAATTCCAGTTTACCGCTGGTACAATTCTTGTTTCAATGATTTGTATTCAGAAAAGTTGGAATATCAGCTAGGAAAAGCGCCCACACACACTTAATTCTGTCTGGACAAATTCCTTCACCTGGATTCTTACATTTCCCTTGATACAGGATATTTTACACTAAGATAAAAGTATTTTGAAAGATGTTCGATCTATTGAGAAGAAAGAAATTGTAATAATTAAAATTTTTACACTTTGATTGAAAAATTAAACATCCATGCAACCACGCATGCGCAAATGGAATTATCAAAATTAACTGGTTAGAAAATAAAACTTTCAGCGGGAATGTCAAATTTCCTTTACATTTCAACGCGTTTTATAATTTTCCGGAACAAAATACTATAATTAAGCAGAAAATTCATAATTTCGTTACCACAAGTGCGAGAAATTCAGTAGCGAACGAAATATAAGGGTAAGTGTTCCTTAGAAGATATCGGAAGCGTAGGGTGCTATTACGAATACCTCCATGGCATCGCCTTCGTGGCTGATCTGGTGATATCCGTAACAGCTCTGGTTCGGTACCCTTCTAGGACGCCAATGCCAACCCAGCTTTCCATATCCAGTCACTCCCGATGCCTCGCGCACGGTCGAGCGACACTTTCATAAACCTCCACTGGAGTGTTTCGGTATAAACGTATCCTCGTTTCACTAACCTAAATCTGTAGGATACTGACTTAGTCAGTGACTCGCTTCCAGTGGCGCTGCAAGTTGCAGTGTGCCATCGTTTTGACTTTTTGATTCAACAAAGACAAAAGTTTGTTAATCTTCAAGACTTCTCGGATACGATCTGATCGTAAACTGGTGTTGTAGCAAGGGTGTCGCTCTCATCGACTCTCGTACGCTCTAATCGAATTTGAACTTGCTCAAATTTTTCATGAGACATGAAAGTCGTCGAGAGTTTTCTCTCGTTTGGTCCACGCTTCATGATATAGTCAATGAGAGTTGAAGAAAACTCTCACGAGAGCCAACTCTCTGATTCTGGCCATTTATATATCATGTTTATTGTCTGAAGTGTCAGCTGTCTCCTCACCCTACCCCCCTCGAGGGGTTCGCCATACCGTGTACGTCGAATTCATTGAAATAAAATGGCCGTCGAAATAGGAAATTTAGCTCTTTTTCGAGAGACGACCTACTCAGCACAGCAGTTTATTTAGAAATTTACCCGCTTTATGCACTATAAAAATATAAAAATCCTCAAATCCACAAATCGACTGAGAAACAACCCTCCCCACACGACCCCACATGAGGATCAAAAATGTCCAAAGGACTGGGTACTACTTAGCGCCTGCGCGTTTCACATTGTCCCTCTTTTTCAATCCAACATGTCGAAGAGAGGTAAGGAAAGGGAACGATAGGTATCGTAATCGAGTTTCATCGGCTTGTTAAAACGCGTCTCAGCCATAATGGTCCTTTTTATACGAAGTTCAATAAATGTATTTTTTGTTTATCTTGATATTTTTTAATAAATCGTTGATTTTCGTCGTAAATTTACGCGATAAATGTTAATGTGTTGCTGAAGACGAGAATGTCGATGATCGATCCATGCAGATCATTCGTGTTGCAGTTTACACTTAGTTTTGACAGCATTCTGTTGACCTGCAGTAGTTCATAGTCTCCATTCTTCTTTCGTGAAAAGGATCGTGATTTCATTTCGTATAATTCGTCGCTTGTTGAATTGTGTGGCTGTTTATATAAATTTTAGTCATCTACAGCTGTACAGTGATATAAGCTTATTATAGATAGTAGCAGTCATAATTTACCGAAAATAAGGCTAAGATATACCAAAGATTTGAAGCATATTTCCACAGACATTTTTATAAATAAATATTTCCTAAAACTGTAGAATCTCCATAATATTTTAGTTCACATAAGATACAGGCACAGCACCTCAGCAGACCAAGTTATTCTTGATTGTTTTATTGTTAGCTTTCTTCTGGCAGATTTGAATAGACCAACATATTATGTTTTGTACAGCCATCTTTGGCAGTAGGCAAACACATCAAAATGTTATCTAAGTGTTTGTATGGTACATAATGATTACACATTCTCTCCAGGATAAGCGATATAATGTCCAGCCCCAGTTGTTCAAAGGGTGGATAACGCTATCTGCACAAGAGTGCAAGGGCCGATTTAGACAGTACAACTTTGACGCAAGTGACATACTTACAACAAGCCTACAACATGAATCGTTTCATGTAAATCAAACATACAACTTGCTTACGATTATTGTGTGTGACACCACAAAAAATTGTTGTAGGATTTTGAAACATGCTTGACAAATCGTAGTGGGAGTTGTATATGATTTTTGCATGATGCGACAAAAGTCACATGCAACCGAAGTTGTACACCGTCTATATTGATCCTAATACAGTTTCGTATTTTCACTTGTTTTACATGTGGCACATATTTGCACTCTAAAATGCTATGTCTTAAGCCATGTGTACACTAAACCTTAATTATATTCAACTGAAGTATAATCTAGGCTATCATTCTCCATTCGATGTTGTTAAATTATGTTTCAGTTGACATCTGCGGAAATATAAAAAAATAGAAATAGGCAGGGTAACCTCACAATCTGTTTTGCTTGAACTAATTATAGTATAAGTACTTGTGAGTGGGGTTTTCAAACGGATAAAGTCGATAAGCCGGCACATGCACCAAACCGTGAAACACTCCCTTTAATGTGAACCCTTTCCAAATATAATTTGATCATAATTGAAGCCTAATCTGACTTACATGTATTTCATGTGATTGCTAACTTTAGGACGTGGAGGTTCTTCTGGAGGGAAGTTTCGTATATCCCTGGGTCTGCCAGTAGGTGCAGTGATAAACTGCGCCGATAACACAGGAGGCAAGAACCTTTATATCATCGCAGTAAAGGGAATCAAAGGTCGTCTCAACAGACTGCCAGCTGCAGGATCAGGGGACATGGTATTAGCTACAGTCAAAAAAGGAAAACCAGAACTTCGGAAAAAAGGTGAGAATTTGTACTCTCCGATTCTCGTCCTTGGAAATAATTTCTACAATTAGAAACTGGAGAACTCTCCTCCTCCATGCCCGCTATTGAAAACCTAACATGCAAAACAATATATAATCTGCTTATTAATCGTAAAATCTCCCTCCACCTACGGCAGAAAAAAGACTTGTCAAATGTGGTTTTGATCCATCTCAATGCCGTAAAGTGTACTTACTTCCTTTTAGTGCAACAAAAGAAGTCAAATTATCCGTGTTTCAATTTAAAAGTGATACACAATATACTCATTACCAATAGCCTCCTCTACAAAATGAAAAAGATCAATTCCCCTTTTTGTCCATTTTGCCCTGACACCGAACAAACTATTTCTCACTTATTTGTGCACTGCCCATTGGCTGTGTCTTTCTGGAAAGAATTCGCTGAGTGGTACCGCGCACGATGTAAGAAACACAGTGCGACAGCCTTTACAATATACAAAATAATATACGGGACATGGTATTAGCTACAGTCAAAAAAAGGAAAACCAGAACTTCGGAAAAAAGGTGAGAATTTGAACTCTCCGATTCTCAAACATGCACTGTAGAACCAGGCTCTGTATACTTGTTGGAATCCAGTTTTGCAAGAACGCATCACTGAAAACAATCAGAACATTATGAATACAGTGGAATCCCGATTTCTCGAACTTCCAAGGGAAATGAAAATTGGTTCGAGAAATCAGGAGTTCGAAATATCGGGGGTAAAATTACAGTGAAACAAATCCAAGGGAAACGACTTTTGGTTCAAGGTATCGGGACGTTTGAGAAATTGAGGGTTTGAGAAATCGGGATTCCACTGTATGAACTGTCAAAGTGGTATTACGCGGTATACATGTAATACCACAGGTCATTTGTTGTTTAAACTGTTTGCCATATGAACGATGAAACAAATTTTAAGAAGTTTCAAACACCAAATTCACTTCTCAAAGACTTTCAAGGCCCTGAAGTTTGGTCAAATTCAAGGATTTTCACCTTGTGTACAATTTATTATGTACATATAGTTTCAGTTTTCAGTTCAGTTTTTTTACGTTTTTATCTGTTATTTCCTAGTGATGCCTGCTGTGGTTATCAGACAGCGGAAGGCATTTAGAAGGAAGAATGGACTGTTCATTTACTTTGAGGGTAAGTCTTGGGAACTTCTTTATAATGTATTTTTAGACTTTATGCTTATGCTGGGATTAAGAGTGTGTGTGTGTGTGTGTGTGTGTGGGGGGGGGGGGGGGGGTGGGGACCCTAACTACATGTATGTACAAGGTCGTTGTTTTGGAAGACTCCTAAACATCATGTCTTGGGCTTCCTAACTTCCACGGTGAACTACCACTACGGTGAACTACCATAATACCTTTCGGCACTGCTGTGTACACTTCTGCGAGAGGAGAACCCTTCTCGAAATGGCTGTATATGTATTGATAATACAGTGTATGTATAATTGGTAATTATCCTATAATTAAATAAAGATTGAAGTTCTACATAAAATACAAGTTGTTTAACTCAAAATCTTTCCCTTACAGACAATGCAGGGGTCATAGTGAACGTTAAAGGAGAAATGAAAGGTAAGCGGCAATATTTCACAACAGAAGTATAAAATACAAAAATCAATTTCTATTGAACATTCCTATGCAATGCGCTAACCATTAGACCTCCTCATCTCCTACCCGGTCTGAACTGTATGCGATGACAAAACAGTAGTGACAAAGCCGGGACGAAGTTGATCTTTGGCCGACAAGGAGATACGAAAATTTCAGCAGTTTTCTGTGCAAACAGAACTGCCAGCTATATGTACACACGACATTCTGTAGTTGAAATATTTTTTGATATAAACTGTGAAGTAAAAATCACTCATCAGTTACTTACATACCATATTTTCTCTACAAAAGAGAAAATATGCTTCGCCTTGCTCTGCTCGTCGATTTTCTTTTAACCCTATACCCCACTACGGAGCCTGTACACAGGGTAGCTTAGAGTGCACATTTACAGGCGTACAAGCAGCGTGTCTGACCCACTAATCTTGTTTTGTTTTCCTCCCAGGCTCTGCCATCACTGGTCCTGTAGCTAAAGAGTGCGCTGATCTGTGGCCAAGGATTGCCTCCAATGCCGGCAGCATTCAATGAAATGTACAGACACATGTTAAAATAAAACTTCTCTGACTTCATACAACTGTTGTCTGTTCCTGACTGTGAAACTCCTGACCTTTCATTTGTTAGTTACCGTAACATTTTTGCTGTACTGCCAAATTCTCCCAACTACGGACCCTGATTATAAATAATGTTTGGCAGGTTTTACTGTGAAGATGACGCTACCGTTGCCACTCAACAAAAATATCTTTTTGACGACTTTTGGATGGGTTCCGTTTGACTTGACCAATCAAACTCCAAGTAGTGTTGGAGGCAAAGTCGTGAAATTTGAATGGTTTTAGTTTCTAGTCTAGTTCAAATGTGTCGCCACAAAACGGAACCCATCAAAGTTGTCAAAAAGATGTCAAAAATTAATCAAAAACTTTGTCGAGTGGCAACGGTAGTGTCATTGTCACTGTAAGGCTAGCAACCCTGATGTGACAAAGAAATTTTAAATTGGTGATGATGAATATATGAAATAATTCATATATGCGGTGGAAAGAACAAAAGAAAATGAGATCTTTGCAGTTATATTTCAATTTACGCAGTTAAAAGAAGGCCGGGAAAAAATTACATGTAAGGCTCCAAAGGGATTCGAACCCATATATAACCGTCAAGTGATAAAGGTCATGTGTTCGAATCATGTTGGAGCCTGATTTTTTTTCAAGACTTATTTTCAACTGCGAAGATCTCTTTCGAAATTTTAAATTAGTATTTCTTTCATAAATGGTGTGCATGTTTACATAGCCTGATGCAAACACTGAGACTGTTGGGAGGATTCGAAGATGAAAGTTTATGTAAACCGAGCCTCGGGTGAGGGTCTAGATAAGTACTTTTGAATTCTCCCATTAACTCCTAACTGTCTCTAGTGTTTGCATCAGGCTATGTAAACACGTAGGCCTAGACACAAATATCGCGTAAAATCGCCTAAATATCTTTCTGGAAATTCCCCAAAATTGTTCTAAATATCCCGAAATGTTTTCTAAATATCTCGAAAATGTTTCTAAATATCTCAAAAAATTTCTAGATACCTTGTTATTTTTCTTATAAATATCACAATTAAGACTCAATTAAAAAAAAAATTGTCACGATTTACAACCCGTACACAGTCTCTACATGTACAGCAATTGTGGCTACATGTGGATAATAATAATATTGAAAGCAAAACATAAACAGTGTTTACTCAGTTCACTTGTCCGTTCAAAGGGAAAATCGCTGAATCTGATTACTGTTGGCACTGAATTGAGTAAAACAGCTTCCAGTGTCAAGGAAACAGAGAAAATGATCATAAAGCCTATAAGAAAATCCTAAATATCACCCAAAATATCATTTTTTTTCTAAATATCTTGAATTTATCTAAATATCCGAAAAACTTCTAAATATCTCAAAAAATATCCGGATATTTGTGTCTAGTCCGGATCCAATAAACACGCGACATTTTCTATTTCATTCATAAACTAAAAGCCAACAAAATGCATGATACATAGCCTCGTGCAAAACGACTGCACAGCCAATCAGAGCGCACGTTATCAACCTCGTTCCCAGGGTCTCGCTTTTGGCGGGAAGAAGAGAGACCCTGGGAACGAGGTTGGCACGTTTTATAATTAAAATATTGAAGAAACTGACTGCATATTTGGAGTTATCCCAGTTCATTTTGCAATAAATTTGAACAAAAAGATGGTTTTTTAAAATCCATACCTTCATTTCAAAAAAATATTTTCTCTTGTGTCTGTCAATATTTTAAACATCCTTGATCCCTGGCCTTAGCTTATCAACTAGAATCTTTCATGAACCTAACAGGGTCAGGTTTTACTTGAAAAAATGTTTTTATTCGTAATACAGTATAGCCTCGTTCACAGGCAATTTTTTGGAGTCTGGGAACCACTACACAGGAGGCGAGTAAAACAGGACAATAGCCATTCTCGTCCCCACAGCCCTTTCGCATCTCTTAGCCGGCGGGGCCTAGACACGAGCCATTGACAATAGCCCGCTGAATGACAAGCAATGTTGCAAACGCATAACAATTGTTCTCTAGACAACATGAAAGAGTAGTTTTCCTTCTGTGAAAGTGGTAAGATAGAACAAGTCACGTGTCTGAAGGGAAAACATGCGGGAACCGCACGTGATAACATCGTGCCGAATGATTGACAGAAGCTTCCTGTTCAGGCTTCCCACTCAGCCTAGCCTGCAACAAACGCTTTACATCGCGACATGGTAATATTCTCCAAGTTTGAAAAACCCCTCACAAGAACTCCAACTAAACTGACTGAAAGAGCAATATCCTTCAACAAAAACATTAAATAACTCGTAACTTGTTCTAGCAAGAGAAAATATTTTGTCTGTCTTCCAAGAAAGAGACTCTAGAACCCGGGTATAAACTGATAGCTCATGACTTGTAAGGTCGAATGTTTTGAGAATCTGGTTCTGACTTGGGTTGATAAAACTATGATGGTTTGTTTTGAAATAATGTTTGCACCTGTGGCTTATGAATACTGCTGAGTCAAACATGGAGAACAGTGTCGAAAAAAGAGAGAAAGTGCGTGGTGTGGGAGGGGAGAAGAGAGGAAGTTATTAAAAGAAAAAGCTAAACAGAATGGCGGTGGTAAACAGAATGACTTAGCAACAATGTATTAGATTTTTTATGTATTTTATTGTTTCCTAATTAGTTAAGATTATTACAAATAAAGTTTATATGTATATTTACACTGAGTTAAATTAAACCGGGCAGAAGTAAATTTTACATAACAGATTTGAACTAAATATTATTTACAAGTTTCAGGTCGACTGTACAGAAGTATCATCACTTGCTCAAAGTTCCATTTTACAGATAAAAGGCGTGTCCTTCAACTTTGCGAGGAATAAATATCACCACATTAAAAACAACTAATACCGTAATGAATATTTACAGAACTAGTCTATAGATAAACTAACTAGTTGAACTATTTCATAAAAATGACTCTTTGCCGGCTTCTTGTTTGAGGCCTGTCTGTATAATCACATTCCTTGTTCCGTTTTTTTTTTTTAAATTTCTTCAGGCTAGCGTCTTAAAAATAAATTTACGATTGACAGTTACGTTTCTGACCATTCGAGAAATCAGTACAGGTTTAGCAAACTAGTAGAAAACCAAACGGACTAGATTTTGGTTGATCGTTTTTACGATAGAACCGTTATACTCGCCTTATATTTGAAAGGATTACTACGGTGAGACTTGATTACGAGACTGCACTGCACTAAAGCAGCGAAGGAGATTCTTAAGACCTTGACGATAATTTACACTGAAAATAAAACAGATGCAAGGGTTTATGGCACAATATGCGCGAACCATAAGAAAGGAAACAATGAAGAAGTATCTGAAGCCACAAGGCCATGTCATGTTGTGAGATGCAAAGCCGGGGAGCATAATCATGAAAATACTGACGGGGAGCCAGCATACTACAAAGACCACGACAATAGCAATGGACATCTTCAGCACATTTCGTTCCCTTTTCGCGCGTTGTTGTTCAGCGTTGACCGACGGCTCGCCTGGAGTTTTCTGTGACTTGAGCTTTACTAAGATGATGACGTACAGTATGGCTATCAACACCAATGGGGTATAAAGACCTATACCATATATTGCTACATTGTAATATACAGTGAAAGACTCTCCAAAGACTTCTTTCCACTGCTGCTCACACGTCCGCACTCCTCGATTTTCAACAAGTTTGAGCGCGAAGAGATTTGGGGACATCATAGCCATCGCGACGATCCAAGTGGCGAGAATGGAGAAGACGCACAGCTTTGAACTGATGAGTGGGGAACGGAGGGGAAAAACCACAGCTCCAAATCGATCCACTGCTATCAAAACCAGGCTCTGAATGGACACAGCACTGGAAATATTTGCTACGGAGGAACACAGCTTACATAAGGCCTGGCCAAGAAAACCACCGATCGGCCAGGAGTTGACGTACAACTCTAATACAATCGGCGGGTACAGGAAAATTGGATACAGCAGGTCGGACATGGCCATGTTGACGATTAAAAAGTTTATCGGTTTTCTCATGGTTTTCGTCTTGTAGACAATTATTCCGATGATGGAATTTCCAGCCAGTGAAACTACCAAGAGCAGGCAGTAAGCAATGGTTTGTCCGATTTTTTCTGCCGTAGGATTGAAGCTGCAGCTGGATGGCTGTGTTCCATTCATCGTTGTGTTCAAGTTTGCCGACATTCTCGTGGTTTCTTCTTCAGCTATTTCTCTGACAAATTATTTTTCATCTGGCTTGTTAACCAGAAAGCACCAAGCTATTTATGTTCTATTGAAGGCGGAATAATCTTTTGGCTTGAGGTCATTTATTTGCAGGCAATTAATAATTTAATATATGATCACAAGTTATGACAGCGTTTCGGTCGACATCATATAAACTAAAAGGTTTTTAATGAGTGTTCATATTAAAACTGTTGCAGCTTGTGCTCGAAATTGCTTTGCTCCTACGTTCGAGTCAGTTATTGTCTATGCAAATAAGAAAGTTCATTGGCGTAAAGAATGGATTTATTAAACTAGGTCAGTGCTCTTCGCTAATGAACTACCCTGGGTGCCAGAGGGATTTTTTCCCCTGCTTTTTTCCTTTGCGCGAACTGTAAGTGCCTTCAACGCTCTTCGCTAAGGGAAAAAAACCAGGGTACTAATGGACATTAGTAAAAATCTACTAGTATACTAATGCAAATGAGACAATCTGATTGGCTGAGCTACTCGTATACTATCATCCATTATAGTTCACCACTAAATTTTCTTTGATTCTGATTGGCTTAAATCGAACACGTGACGTGATAGTGTTCATCCGCGGAGAGACACTGTCAGGTGATAGTGCCCGTCGGGCAAAAAACCCCGGATCGATAGTGCCCGCCTGAGCGAAAAACAACCGTTTTGTGCAGTTTTGAGCTAAACAGTTGAAAGAATAAATTAAAAAATAGCGAGAATTTACTCTCTATCAATTCTTTCATAACATATGGGCATGCACGAAGTTTGGAACAAAATATTTAATGGAAAATTCCTGTAAATGTACAACAATTGCGAATGAAAGAGCACTAAACAATTTACGGAAAGATCGGTAAACCGACACAAATTCGTCCAAAAAATGACAGCCTGTTTACACCACAAGTTTAAGCTTAGCCTATTCAGTATTGTTACCTTGTATTTCCAAGAGGCTTGTCAATTCCAGTTTGAATCAGCGCAATAAATATCGGTTACGACGCTTAAATACGGCAGTTCGTCAAGCGTTTACCCGCAGTGAAACCTTCGACTCCGTTCAGTTGTCCGTTTGACTTGTAAAATGAATATAATGTTCAGCTCCACAATTATTTCAGATCTTCCATTTTGAGCTAAATCATTTGCACAATTTTCCAGAATATATGAAACTTTAGAAGAGATTGAGCGAAGAAATAATCCGAAGAAAACTTTTTGTCCTGCTTTCTTTTCATTCAACTTGGCGGAACCCGCGCCAGGTTTTGCCGCCGTTTTTCATACAAATGATGCTTCATTTAGACGGAACTGAAAAATCACTCAGTCGATTTATAACTTTTGAAAAAGTAATACCGAAGTTTAACCTAAGGTTTTGTACGTATTTACGAGACAAAAGTTGAAATGCAAAACTATTTTTGAAGCTCCAAGTGTCGCAGTGTGTAATTAGAAATCGAAATAAATCAATTCATGTCGTTTTCAGTTTTTAGGCCGCCGCGCGGAAAATTTAGTGGTGAACAATAACGACAATAGAGTGTTTTTGTCTCGGAACTATCGGTCTGATAGTTGCCCTTGGAAATTTTATGTTCTAAAAAACTAGCATATAAGCCCTCGAACTTCGTTCTCGGGCTAATATTTGTTTTTTAGAACATAAAATTTCCGCGGGCAACTATCAGCCGATAGTTCCTCGACAGAAACACTCTATTGTTATATTATAGTTCACCACTAAATTTTCTTTGATTCTGATTGGCTTAAATCGAACACGTGACGTGATAGTGTTCATCCGCGGAGAGACACTGTCAGGCAATAGTGCCCGTCGGGCAAAAAACCCCGGATCGATAGTGCCCGCCTGAGCGAAAAACAACCGTTTTGTGCAGTTTTGAGCTAAACAGTTGAAAGAATAAATTAAAAAATAACGAGAATTTACTCTCTATCAATTCTTTCATAACATATGGGCATGCACGAAGTTTGGAACGAAATATTTAATGGCAAATTCCTGTAAATGTACAACAAATGCAAATGAAAGAGCACTAAACAATTTACGGAAAGATCGGTAAACCGACACAAATTCGTCCAAAAAATGACAGCCTGTTTACACCACAAGTTTAAGCTCAGCCTATTCGGTATTGTTACCTTGTATTTCCAAGAGGCTTGTCAATTCCAGCTTGAATCAGCACAATAAATATCGGTTTCGAAGCTTAAATACGGCAGTTCGTCAAGCGTTTGCCCGCAGTGAAACCTTCGACTCCGTTCAGTTGTCCGTTTGACTTGTAAAATGAATATAATGTTCAGCTCCACAATTATTTCAGATCTTCCCATTTTGTGCTAAATAATTTGCACAATTTTCCAGAATATATGAAACATTAGAAGAGATTGAGCGAAGAAATAATCCGAAGAAAACTTTTTGTCCTGCTTTCTTTTCATTCAACTGACTTGGCGGAACCCGCGCCAGGTTTTGCCGCCGTTTTTCATACAAATCATACTTCATTTAGATGGAACTGAAAAATCACTCAGTCGATTTATAACTTTTGAAAAAGTAATACCGAAGTTTAACCTAAAGTTTTGTACGTATTTACGAGACAAAAGTTGAAATGCAAAACTATTTTTGAAGCTCCAAGCGTGTTAGAAATCGAAATAAATAAATTCATGAGGTTTTCAGTTTTAGGCCGCCGCACGGAAAATTTAGTGGTGAACAATAACGACAATAGAGTGTTTTTGTCTCGGAACTATCGGTCTGATAGTTGCCCTTGGAAATTTTATGTTCTAAAAAACTAGCATATTAGCCCTCGAACTTCGTTCTCGGGCTAATATTTGTTTTTTAGAACATAAAATTTCCGCGGGCAACTATCAGCCGATAGTTCCTCGACAGAAACACTCTATTGTTATATTATAGTTCACCACTAAATTTTCTTTGATTCTGATTGGCTTAAATCGAACACGTGACGTGATAGTGTTCATCCGCGGAGAGACACTGTCAGGTGATAGTGCCCGTCGGGCAAAAAACCCGGATCGATAGTGCCCGCCTGAGCGAAAAACAACCGTTTTGTGCAGTTTTGAGCTAAACAGTTGAAAGAATAAATTAAAAAATAGCGAGAATTTACTCTCTATCAATTCTTTCATAACATATGGGCATGCACGAAGTTTGGAACAAAATATTTAATGGAAAATTCCTGTAAATGTACAACAATTGCGAATGAAAGAGCACTAAACAATTTACGGAAAGATCGGTAAACCGACACAAATTCGTCCAAAAATGACAGCCTGTTTACACCACAAGTTTAAGCTTAGCCTATTCAGTATTGTTACCTTGTATTTCCAAGAGGCTTGTCAATTCCAGCTTGAATCAGTACAATAAATATCGGTTACGACGCTTAAATACGGCAGTTCGTCAAGCGTTTACCCGCAGTGAAACCTTCGACTCCGTTCAGTTGTCCGTTTGACTTGTAAAATGAATATAATGTTCAGCTCCACAATTATTTCAGATCTTCCATTTTGAGCTAAATCATTTGCACAATTTTCCAGAATATATGAAACTTTAGAAGAGATTGAGCGAAGAAATAATCCGAAGAAAACTTTTTGTCCTGCTTTCTTTTCATTCAACTTGGCGGAACCCGCGCCAGGTTTTGCCGCCGTTTTTCATACAAATGATGCTTCATTTAGACGGAACTGAAAAATCACTCAGTCGATTTATAACTTTTGAAAAAGTAATACCGAAGTTTAACCTAAGGTTTTGTACGTATTTACGAGACAAAAGTTGAAATGCAAAACTATTTTTGAAGCTCCAAGTGTCGCAGTGTGTAATTAGAAATCGAAATAAATCAATTCATGTCGTTTTCAGTTTTTAGGCCGCCGCGCGGAAAATTTAGTGGTGAACAATAACGACAATAGAGTGTTTTTGTCTCGGAACTATCGGTCTGATAGTTGCCCTTGGAAATTTTATGTTCTAAAAAACTAGCATATAAGCCCTCGAACTTCGTTCTCGGGCTAATATTTGTTTTTTAGAACATAAAATTTCCGCGGGCAACTATCAGCCGATAGTTCCTCGACAGAAATACTCTATTGTTATATTAGTGTGCAGTGGCTGGGTCGTCTACAAAATTGCGGTTTCTTCTCGTTTCTACGAAGTTTCGGTGGATGATTTAGAGTTAATACTAGACAATTGTTGTGATTTTTACTAAAACAATTAGAAGTTATTCGCGGCCTCATCAACTATCACATCATAGAAATTGAGAGCTTAATTGCTAATTATTCGCTGCCAAATCCGACCATTGTTTTTTTTTCCAATAAAAGGAAAATGTTAGCATACCGTATTTCCCCTTATTTAGCCCATTCCCTACATTACCAAGCTCCCCTTTCTGAGATGAAACTGAAAATTAATCGTCCCCTTCCTCTATTAAGTGCCCCTCCTTCCTAACACCGTTTTATTTGTGAGTTTTCGCATCGTGTGTTGTCTATAATGGCGGCTAAAATCATCGTTTTATCACAACGCCGAATGACTATTAAATGATAAATAGGAAAACATTAAATAGAGCCGAACAAGTTGATATTCACATTTTGATTAAACAATATCTGTGATATAATGCGGCACAGAAGATTGAACCGAACGGTGAATATCAAACAGCATTTTTTATATGCTGGAAATTAAAGCATGACACTGTGATAGTCCACACGGGGGTGCGGGCTTAATAATGGCAATCAAGAGACTATGATCATAGTCTCTTGTGGCAATTCAGTAAAGTCGCTTGTTTGTGCAAACAGCTGGTCATGAGCGGATCCCTGAAAATACGACAATCCGTGGACAGGAACGAAATTTTAAGCTTTTTTTTTTTTTTTACCCCAAAACCCTTTTAGTGAACTGGAGATTTTTCCAAACTGTTTGATATTTTGATAGGAAAGCCATTGACGCCACCGTAAAAGAGAACGTAAAATTAGTAGAATTCCAAAATTTGACGGAATAAATATCGAACAGGCTCGAAGATATAGCTCGGTTAAATTTGTATGGTGTTAAACAAATATTGCCTGATACCTGGCCTACTTAGCAAGCCAGTTTCCGTACGTTTTTCTGCGAGTAGGAAGAATTTTTCTCTTTTTGAAAACGCTTGCTATGCAGGCTACCTGATACCGGGTATGGAAGAAATCGTTTGTGCCACACATTGCAAACTTCTGCGTAAAAACTGCGAATTTCACAGCTATATAATTCTTCGACCCTGTACAAGATATGACCATCAAATTTATGAATTATTCTCATTTTAGTTTTAGTTATAGTAGTGGCAACGGTTTTTCGTCCGAAGCAGGTGAGATAAAACTTTGCGAGTTGGTTGATTAGAGAAAGGGCGACTGTTCATATATGTTAGGTTGTCAAAGAGCCTCAAAGTGTCAGTCAGTTTTGTTGTAAAATAAATAAACAGTTTTACTGTCGCTGTTGCCAAACGATGAAGGGAAATGTGTATAACTTGTATATTTCGTAACTGGAACATCTCAGTAGAGAGATTTTAAAAGCACTACGTTCTACGGCAAACGTCAGCTTGCACTCGATTTTCTTTACTTTTCCTGCAATCGTTAAATAAATCCATCAGAAAAATCGAAAATAATTCACACGTTCACGATAAACGCGAAACTACTCACTTTGACGTAGAAACGGCAAATATATAGCAGACGGAAAAAGTGGGATTTTTGCCGTTTGTGGGAAAAACAAAGGTGATGCTTTTGGGACTGTGCAATAATTACCAGGAGGGGGGGTGGTTGGAAAACCCTAAGAGGGGGGGGGGGGGCATAAAGTAAAATCAAAGCAAGGAGAGGGGGCCCGCCCGGGGCTCTAGGTAAAATAAGTCACTCAAGAGAGGGGGGGCGTAACATTTTATTTCAAGTACATATTACATTGGGGAATCCATACCTATTTATAAGGTGGGGGCCTAGCTATCCTTCACCGGACCTTAAAATAACACACATGCTCTTTTCCTTCTGCTATGGTTCTGTTGAACATTGCTACGGAAGTGATGTTTGTTCCAGACGCGGATGTCCAACAATTAAACATGCAGTAGGAGCTCTTCTTTCTGTTATAAGATTTTAATCCACAGGTGCGTGTAGAGAAAATGTAGCGTACTTGTATAAAGGTGTGTATATACTGTGAGGGGGCTACATGAAGCCCATTTTCCAACCCCCTTAACCCCCTTAACCCCGGCTTTCTAATATCATGGAAGTCTCTCAGTTTGAAGTTGAAATTAGTTCCTGACTGGAGGCGGCACAATAAAACAAATTTTAAAATTGAACGTAGTGAGATTTGACAGGCTGTTACGTTAACTCTAAAATGCAAATCTTCCCCTTTATAAAACATTCTTTGCTTTATTCAAAAATTGAAAATCGAGCGAACAATGCCGCCATTTTGATGGGATTTTCCCAATTTTAAACGAGTAGCTCTGAGTGAATTTTGCATTCGCATTCATTGAACAGACACTGAACAGAGTTGAGGTGACTAACAAAGGCGAGTAAATCAAATGTAATATAAAACACAAGTCAGAATGTTATATTTGTTATATTTTATCAAAAATGAAGCTGAAGTCAATGAGAAATATCTTTTAGCTAACTGAGTCAGTGCTAAAGCCTGGTTTTCACCAGCCTCGTTCCCAGGGTCTACTCCGCTTTCAAGATGGCGGCTGCCATCTTGAAAGCGGAGTAGACCCTGGGAACGAGGTTGGGTTTTCACTTGCGACGCAAGCGCAAGAGAAAGCATAAGCACGGGTGATAATCGAAAAAAACAAGAATTCTGCGCATGCGCAAGTGAACACGAACTCAAGAACAAGCACGAACAAACACGCAACTATTTGATCATTATTAAAACCAGTTTTTTTTTCCATTTAACTGACGGAAAACATGAATTTATTTCTTTTACTCATTGAAGGGGCGCAAAGGAAACCAAATTAAAATAATGGACATTTATTATACGACATGGCATTTTAGAGTGCGAATACGCACAAAGACGAGAGCAAATATGAGACTGTATTACGCGGGTCTCAGTCCCCCTGACCGCGCGCTAAGGAAAACGCTGTTGAAAGCCTATATTTTTTGGAAAGAATTATGTCGTATAATAAACAATTTATTCAGCGGAAAGTTGTGTAATACGGCTGGGCATTTTTACTCGTCAGTGTTTATTTTTTCTCGCCTAAAGGCTCGAAAAAATAAAAACTGACTCGTAAAAATACCCAGCCGTATTACACAACTTTCCGCTGAATAACCTCTATTTATTACACGACATAGCATTTTAGAGTGCGAATACGCACTAAAACGAGTACAAATATGAGACCGTATTACACTCGTCTTAGTCCCCTGACCGCGCGCTACGGAAAACACTGTTGAAAGCCTATATTTTAGGAAATAATTATGTCGTATAATAAACAATTTATTCAGCGGAAAGTTGTGTAATACGGCTGGGCATTTTTACTTGTCAATGTTTTTCTCGCCTAAAAGCTCGAAAAAATAAAAACTGACTCGTAAAAATACCCAGCCGTATTACACAACTTTCCGCTGAATAGTATGGTCATATATATAGTCCGCTGTCTTCTGGCCGAGTTATGCTGGGTAAGGAAGGAATTGGGAGGTTTTTCATTAAAGACAAATGCCTAATGCTTGTTCGCTAGACAACAGAAAAGGTGATTTCTTCAAACAATATCACAGTGAAAGTGGTATGATAGAACAAATCACATGTCTGAGGGGAAAAACATGCGGGAAACGCACGTGATAACATCTTACAAATGATTGACAGAAGCTTCCTGTTCAGGCTTCCCACTCAGTCAACAAACGCTTTTAGATCGCGACATGTCCAACATGGTAATATTCTCCAACTTTGAGAAAACTAATAAAAATAGCAATTCTTAAACAAAACATAGAATTAATCTGTTTTGTTCAGGGCGCTGGTCTGTTGAAGTACGTACGCTTAGGAAACAAGGACTAAACAAGTGAGCACTGTCAAAATGAAGGGATTGCTGCTGAGCTTTTTCGTTTTCTCGTCAGTTCTTGTGACTGGTAAGTTTATTACAACTTCAAACCTCCATGCATTCAACAATTTAATCGGACCATATGCGTCGATAAACCATTTTCCTTGACCAGGCTAAAATTGAGCGCTTTTCCAGTTATTACGTTCAACACGCGAAACAGGTTTACAGTTTAGATCGGTTCACTTGTGTATAGAACCACCGGGTTACCTCTAGAAATTACATGTAACTTCCTTTTAATAGCGGTCTACTGGGTGTAGCGTCATCAAACTTTGCTCCAACGACCGTGCAACAGCTGGAAAAAATGCTCAACATAAGCTATAGTACTGATCGATCTATGTGCCGAAGTCGAAAGGGTCGATGAACAAAAATATAGACGTTGTTAGTTTGCTTGAGATAGACTCTTTATACCAAGACATAACGTTGCCTTGCTTTCGTCTTCAAATTTCGGTTGGACTTCAAAGCAAGAGAACAATTCCTGGCCAGTTTCGGTTGATTTTCCGGTGTGCGTTTCGCCACGTCCGGACTCTATTCTTCAATTCTAACACCGGCCGAACGTCCCTTGTTCGCGTGGCGATTTGGGCTCGATTTACTCCCAAAACGGTTGAGCCTAGGCGGGCGTCACCCGAATTTCGTTTTTTCATGATGGTGTTGTCAGATCCACGACCATTTCGCGAAGTACCAGCGTCCAAATTGTCGATTTGGGGCGGATATTTACTCATTCAGGTTTTGGAGCTAAAAAGCCAGACATCGAAACAATACGTAGCTTGAACTAATTTTTGGGCGTGTAAACAGGCCGTGTGAATAATCCAAGAAGCCGGCATTTTGGGCGACTAACGTTAGATGAAATCATTATTAACTATCTTTTTTTATCAGTGTATTCAACTACAGTTATCTTTAATAAATCTTGGAAACCTTTCCAAATGATGTTTCAGCTTTTTTAATAAGCCTTGAAACCAAACAAAGAAGTTTTGTTTTGAGCTGTATAAATCTCGCACCTCTGGAGGGAAACTAGCATACTAATATATTTTCTGCATGATATTAAATTCTGCTTTGTTCTGAATTCGCGAGGTTGATGTCATCAGAATTCGCCACAACTTCCTCAATATAATAAAGAATGGCATGTTATTGTAAAAACGAAGTGGAGTTTTACTCTGGGGCGGCTAAAATCTTTTAAGGTAGCCGTCGTATTGTTGTACAGTAAATTGTACACCAATCAGATTGGGGCGACCAACAATAGCACCAATTAAACTGTTTCATCCAGCTTGTAGCTGAGAAGAGAGTCGTCTCGTTTAGCCCGAGGTGACGATAGTCGATGGGAGTTGAAGAAAACTCTCATGAGAGCCAACTCTCAGTAACTCTCGTCCTCGTTTGGCCCGGACTTTAAAAGGCGAACATAAACCGATTTCCAGGCTCTTCTATGGCGTTGAAATAATCCAACGCCTGAGCCTGGGCACTACTTTGTTTTTACTCTCTCACGTGTCTCATGTTTGATTTCAGCTTATGGCCTCAAGTGCTATGTTTGCACGGGCACAGAGGACGTATGCGAAAAGGGTAAAATGGAAGGAAACAAGAAATTCGAAATGGATTGTCCAAAGAACGGTAAATGTATGAGGCTCTGGGCAAAAAAGATGGCGCCACAGCAGTGGTGAACTCCTGCAGCAGTGACGCATTGTGTAAAGCAACGAAAGACACCTGCGACAAAAGCGACGATGGAGACTGCGCTGTCGGCTGCTGTGACACTGACCTGTGTAACGCGGGCTCGTCTGCTTCCTTCAGCGTGTTCCTGATGACCGTTTGCTCTGTGCTAGGCCTGGCACTACTCAAGTAAACCAAGGAGTCATAACCCCGGACGAGATTCGATGTCACTTGTTCTGTTAGTTTAGATGTATTGTTTAGTTTTTTTGCTCGTATGTAAAGCACTGTAAGAGGTACTAGTTAAAAAAATTAATTCTTGTTGCGTGATTTTTAATTTTCAAGCTGGTGCTGGTTATTAAGCAAACATGTTATTGTAACGGGGGTTTTGATATTAAACATGACACTGTTTAAAAAAAAAACTGTTTGCAAGTGTAGTTCCTCCCGAGTTTCTTTCCGGTCACTAGCTAAAACGCACTCACATGAGATCACATCACATACTTTGAAGTCAGCGGTATTACATAAAAGCGCCCGAGGGGACGGAAAATTTTTCGGGTACCGAGCAGAATAACGGTGTCCGAGCAGAATTTCGAGCATAACAAGCGATTTTTACGAGCATTGCCTGCCGGCAGAATAAGCCATTTTACGAGCAGAATTTATCCAAGCCTATCGAGTGGGAGAGCACCACTATCTTACGCTTTGGAAAAAGCCCAATTTCATCCCCACACCTGGCTAAGATATATCGATGATATTTTTTTGATCTGGACAGAAGGTCTGGATAACCTAGAAATTTTCATCGATTATCTTAACAACATTCACCCTACCATTAAATTCACCAGCTCATACTCTTCTACTAACGTACCTTTCCTTGATGTTAATGTATCTTTAAACAACGGTAACATTTGTACTGACCTTTACACTAAACCTACAGACAAACACCAACATCTATTCTTTTCATCTTGTCATCCTTTGCATACAAAAAAAGCCATTCCTTTCAGTCTAGCCCTACGGTTACGACGTATTTGTTCTACCGACGAAACATTCCAAACTCGCGCTGCTCAATTAAGAACATACCTCCTCAAACAAGGATATAACCGTAACTTCCTCACTAGACAAATACAACGCGCTACCGACATTCCCCGCAGACTTACTTTACAAACCAAAGACACCAACAAACCTAAACGTATACCTTTTATAACGACTTTCAATCCATTACTGCCACACATCTCTAACATCATAAAAAAAAACATTATAATTTGCTCATCTCTTCTGACCGCTGTAAAAAAGCTTTTCAACACATGCCTCTTGTAGCCTTTAGACGTTCCTCTAACCTACGTGACTTACTAGTTACAGCTAAACTCCCTTCTAACTCGACTAATACCCATCTCCAGGCGTAGTCAATCGATAAACCGATAATCGATATCAATCGATAACAATCGATAACAATCGAAGATTGATATCGATTTCCGATATCAATCGATAGAAATCGATAAAGAAAAAAAGTTGTGAGTTCGATTGATATCGATTTCCGATGGAAATCGATAACGATTAATTTATCGATTGTTATCGATTATTATCGATTGTTATCGGAAATGATTTTTGTCATTTTACAAGTTAATCATTGACGCAATGTTGTCTGTATGGTTTTATTGAGTCATTCAATCATCATAGCATGCAATAGTTTAACAATTATCAACAAAATACTATAGGAACAAAAACAATAACAGGAACAATTTGGTCTTTTTATCGATCTTCAGCGCAGTTCATAATACCGGAAGAAGAAGTTGCGGTGTGTAAAGTAGCGGCGTGCAACCCTCTAGTCTCGTTATAGCAACGCCATAAAGATGAAGCAGAATAAACAACAAAATCAGTGTTTTTGTGATTTCAATTAGTCGCATTAAAAAAGAATTAAACGTAAGAATAAATCACAGAGTAAGCAAGAAATAAAAAATAATCCAGTAGCACAGCAGTAATCACTTTGGCTCCATAAATATCGACCAGGAACAATACATGCAAAAGAAGAAGCAGTTTTCTGTGTTTTTCGTCGTCATAAAACAAGGGTTCGAATGAATGGACATGTTCAAATCTTTTAAATCCCAGAAAACCAAGTGAACGCGATGAACACTCTGCCTGGACAAGATGTTGAATTCGATAATAAAATGCTTAACGATTAACGCCGGTCTCGTATTGTTTACTAGATACATGTCTAGATAGCCACGCCATCTTCAGTAATATGTTTGAAACAAATACTCCTTTGGATTATCGATGTTTATCGATTGTTATCGATTATTATCGATTTTTATCGATTTTTATCGATTGTTGCCAATCGATAACAATCGATAATTTTTTTTTCTGTGAGTTCGATTGTTATCGATTACCGATATCAATCGATAGCAAATCGGCGATTGATATCGATTGATATCGAGTGTATCGATTGATTTCCGATATCGATTTCTATCGATTGACTACGCCTGGCCATCTACAACTCCCTTCCGGTCCTTTCCGTTGTGGAAAGAATTGCGCTACTTGTCCTTACATTTCTCATGGACTTACTAACTATGCTTTCTTCTCTACTGGACAAACTCACTCTATCAAATCTAACCTTACCTGTAAGACCAAAAATCTAATTTACATGATTCAATGTAACCGCTGCAATTTACAATACATAGGAGAGATTAAACGACGCTTAAAAGACAGATTTAATGAACACCGCCGTACCATAGATAACTCTAATACCAAATCTAAACCTACAACAGTCGCTGAACACTTTCTCTCCTCTCCTAATCACACTGCTAACGACATGCAATTAATCCCCATTGAAAAAATATTTTCTAACAGAGACTCAATACGTAAGGCCAGGGAAGCTTTTTTAATCTCAAAAGCTAGAACACTTGAACCCCATGGCCTTAACATCCGCGAAGAAAGATATTAGATATTTAGTTTCCCTACATTATCGTATTCTGTTAATGGATTTCCGACTCGACCCGTCAGTACATTGATAGATTTTGGCTGCTTATGAGCACGTTTCTTAGCTAGTTCACGACGCCTTTTTGAGTTCCTTGGGTGATGTTTAGATTCAGATGAGAAAAAAAATAAAAAAAGGTTATGGGCACTTTAAAGGAGCTACGTCATGATTGGTGCATCTTGAAAAAATTGGCCAAGTTGGCCGTTTGCAATACAAAATCTTCTCCATCCTCAACCATCCTTGTTCCTGTTCGGTTTATTATCACCTCTTTGGTGTTTTGTACCTTAGTAAGCTATTATTTTGAGGCTAATTTCTTCAATTTGAAGGTGATTTTGCACTTCACTTCCGATTTCCAAGCTAGCTATTGCTTACAACGGTGGAAAATGTTGATGGACATTGTTAATTTCGGGGTGACGACCGAATAATAGCCGAGAGTGATTATTATTTTTGCTCCAAAAAAGGGCGATTATTTCAAGTATTGCTCGCTGGAAATCGTGAAATTCTTAAAACCTGCGCTTTTATAACTAAACTGTTGTAACGGATATAAATTTAACTCGACAGGGAGGTGGGGTGGGGGGGGGGGGGGGGGGGGGGGAAGAAAAGGGAGAGAGAGGGGGAGGGGAAGGCGATCATTTCAAATATTTTAACCAAAGTGGAGGGGGGGGGGGGGATTAATCGTGAAATTAACTCCTGTGTTCTGTAGCTAGTGACCGGATGATTCCGAGTAACCCTACCAAAGAACTACACTACAAACAGTTAATTTCTTAAAAACAGTCATGTTTAATATCAAAAACCCCGTTTATACAATAACATGTTTGCTTAATAACCATCACCAGCTTTCAAATTAAAAAAATAAAGCGTTCGGAAAAAAACGCAACACAAATTTAGTTTTTAACTAGTTCCTCTTGAAGAGCTTATACGAGCAAAAAAGCTAAACAATACATCTAAACTAACAGAACAAGTTACATGGAAACTCGTCCGGGGTTATGACTCCTTGGTTTACTTGAGTAGTGCCAGGCCCAACACAGAGCAAACGGTCATCAGGAACACGCTGAAGGAAGCAGACGAGCCCGCGTTACACAGGTTACTGTCACAGCAGCCGAAAGCACATTCATAATCACTGTTCTTGTCTTCAAGTGCGTCGCAGACTGCTTTCGATGCTGCACACGTTATTTCATTGGCACAGTTGTTTGCAATTGCTGTTGTGTCACCTTTTTTTTGCCAGGACCTGCCACATTGATCAGAAGTACTACCACAATCCCGTTGGTATTTCTTGTTTCCTTCCAGTGTACTCTTTGAGCAAGTATCCCCTGTGCCTGAGCAAACATAGCACTTAATGCTATAAGCTGGAATAAAAGGAGAGAGAGAGAGAGACATCAGTGACGGATTGAGTGGCGGGGGGTGGATGGAATATCAGGACAATTATTCGCCCCCTGCTTCGAGCAAGATAAGGCCTAATTACCGTAAAATTGCGCTATAAATAATCACATTTGGCAGCTATTGCTGACAAATATAAGGACATTGTTTTGTGTACTCGTCATGATGAACGTCACAAGTCTTTGATTGAATATTACCCGCTGTGGGCTTATAATCACAAGTTAACGGAAAGTTGTTCTTTCGGAATTTTACGAAATGGGCAAAGGACATTTATGTGCGATTGCTGCAACAAACGATGACCGAATCCGCCTGGGATCTTTTTCAAGGAAAGTGTAAAAGAAACAGACCCTCTATTTTGTCCAAAATGTAAATATCAAATTTTGCACAAAAAAAAATGCGAAAGAAAAGTTTTAATTCTTTGAATTCTTTTAATTTTTTATTCAAAGATAAACTGACCTAGCGTGGTTGACTAAGTTTTTAAACATTGCAAGCTTCACTGTTGCGTGTTCATGTTAGCCTACGTGGCGCGTAGAAGAAGCGAAGAAAGATGAGGGGAGTTCGAACGCGAAGCGCAATCGGCGCCGGGGACTGTTAGACTGCGAGCAGTCCCTCTTTCTTTCCGATAGTGAGCGCGAAGCGCGAGAGAGCGGAAAGATTGTTCCAGGTGCGGTGCCACAAATTTGAGTTGTTTGTATTTGTATTGTATTTGTATTAACGAAATGAATTTTAAGATATCTGCCTGCAATTTAAATAGGTCAGGCATTGTTGTCACATGAAAAGATAATTTGGCGAGGATTCCATCGAGTCGTGCTATAAAAGTGCCCTGATTCAATCTTTCGCTCGGCTGAAATGGTCAACTACAGTGCGCTAGCGAAGCTTCGAACAAAAGGAAGACCTGGGGGTGTAACCACACTGAATCCCGGAATCGACAACGTAAAGCTAAAGGTTCAGTCCTAAACCGAAACTAAATTGTCGAAATCTTGGGGTGGATATAATTTTTTACCTTAAACTCAAATCAGAGAGTCGATACTAAAATCCAACTAAATTTTGTACATATCTGACTAAACGTAAATAGCAATAGATTTCTCGAACCCTCGATTTCTCAAAAACCCGATAACTCGAACCAAAAGTTGTTTCCCTTGGACCTGTTTCACTGTAATTTTACCCCCGATATTTCGAACTTCCCGATTTCTAGAACCAATTTTCGTTTCCGTGGAGCTTCGAGAAATCGAAGTTCCACTGTACAGTTTTAGGTAGTTTTTATTTGATGTAAAGCGCTTTTGAATATGTACACAATATTGGCGCTATACAAATTTATATATTATTATTATTCTCTACCGACTGGCCTGGTTCTCCAACTCGACCCGTTCATACAGGTACATTAATCAATTAATCAAGCACGAGTTCAGTTCCCGATCATTCTACAGAAGCAAGCACGCGATCCAAGCGTTGAGCTAATTCTACACTCTTATTTTAAGGTTGGGGCTGTAATGTTGTAATGCAACAAGGACATGAACTTACCAGTCGCAAAAACTGCAGAGAAAACGAAAATGCTCAGCAGAAAACCCTTCATTCTGTGTTCTTAGCTTCTCAAACTTCGCTGTATCTTGTATGTACGTTTGTAGTTCTGCAAGCCAGCGCCCAACTGTACACCCTTTGAAATATTTATGGGCGTTTTTATCATGGACATTGACCAAAAAGAATAAAGATTCCAGAGGTATATATATAGATAACCAATCAGGACATGCGACAACACAAAGCCTGCACGTGATGTAATTCTCAAAAAACGTGGATGTTCTTAGAACCCAGATAATTAAAATTGTACAAATTCCTCCGATACCAACATAAGCAGAAAAGCTACGTACACAGATACTATAAATCGCCCTGTGCCTGCGAGCTTAGAGTGTATTTGAAATGATGTGATTTTATGATATGCAGGGCCCCTATGAATACCAGCCTAGTTGCTGAATGGGCCACCCTGGATAAATACGGTTTCCGTCCATCCTGCAAATTTCATTAGACCCATTTTGCTTCGTATTTAAATTGCCCATTTCAGACCACGTAGTGTTCTCTAGAAAATTGTTTCGTCTATCTAAAAATCATGCGTTCATAAACAATTCGAAAGAAACAATTCAGCAAGGCAGCGCCCAACTGTGCACGCTTTGAAAAAAGTATGGGCGTTTTATATCATGGACATTGACCAATAACAATAAGGACTCTAGATTTATATATAGATAACCAATCAGGACACGCCAACTATACAAAGCTGAATCAAAATCAGCATGCACTGCACGCCATGTAATTGTCAAAAAATGTGGAATTTCAAAGCAAAAAAATATTCTTAGAACCCAGGGGCTGACATCCATGAAGCCCCTTGCAAAGGGAGTGTTTATTCTGGTATCCAATGTCGACATTCTCGGTGTAAGGGACTGTGCAATAATTATCAGGAGGGGGGGGGGGGGGGGTTTGGAAAATGGGCTTCATGTAGGCAAATATTAGGTAATACCCCCCCCCCCTCCTAAAGGAGTGAATTTAGTTATTGCCCCCCCTCTAATCAGTCAGAAATTATGTACGCTCCCCCCCCCCCCCCCCCACACCACACACCTTTATACAAGTATACCCTACATTTTCTCTACACGCACCTGTGGATTAAAAGAAGAGCTCCTGCTACATGTTTAATTGTTGGACATCCGCGTTTGGAACAAACATCACCTCCGTAGCAATGTTCAACAGAACCATAGCAGAAGGAAAAGAGCATGTGTGTTATTTTCAGAAAATTTTTCGATCCCCACCTTATAAATAGGCATGGATTCGCCAATGTAATATTCACTTGAAATAAAATGTTAAGCTCCCCCTCTCTTGAGTGACTTATTTTACCTTGAGCCCCCCTATCCTTGCTTTGATTTTACTTTATGCCCCCCCCCACCTCTGGTTTTTTCCGCCGCCATGTTTGTGTCCTTCAGAGGGGCACAAATATGGCCGCCATAAAATTGCACAAGAAGTAGAGTAGATTCTACCGTCAACATCATTAGCTTTCGTTTCAAATCTGTTGAGACATCACTTCTGAATTATTATCACGTCTGAAAATTTAAAAATGATATAAAAATATCCGTTTTTTGTGACAGTTCAGAAAACACGTTCATCCGGGACATCACAAATTTCAAATAGCTTTATTTCTAAAAGGAATCACTGGATCGATACCAAACTTTTCATAGAGATTAATGATTTCTATGTCTAGAAGTTATAAAAGAATAGCTTTGTAAGATTAACAGTTTAGATTTTAGAATTTTGATGACGTCAGATGAAAGGGTTAACTTTGACAATATGTCACGTGATACGTAAAGCACGCATTGTGACATTGTTTCTATTGCGCACCAATCAGGTGCAAGAAGAACACTGCGTGAAAAGCCATCACCTACCCGCGCATGCGTGGAACTTAGAACAAAAACTAGAAAATATGTCGGCCGGTAGGCAATGAATAGGGCCCCGTCCACAAGTTTGTTAACGTTTTTGCCTCCCGTTCACACGTATCAGATGAAAACGCAAACTTTCAAACATGAGGTTTGTCACACTTGAACCTAGTTATATGGCCTTAGCTCCCACGAGTCTCCTGTAGCTCAGTGGTAGAGCGTCCGACCGGTGTGCGGAAGGTCATAGGTTCGACTCCTATTGGGGGGCCCCAAACACCGAGAAGAGAGTTGAAAATACGACGCGTAGCGGAGTATTTTTGACGAAATTCGAGGTGTTTGGAAATCGAATGAAACACTGTGTCAAGTGTTTGATATATCTTCTCAATCGAAACATAAACTAAGGAGTAAACGGAGAAATAAAATCGTAAAAATCTATGCTAATTAAGACCGGGTATCCAAACCTTCGTCACGCTTACGATTTTCTTTATTTTAACTTGATGAATTATTAAAAGATTTCCAAAGTGGACATTTTTGAAAACGCCGTTTTTCGTGTTCTCTTGTGGTTATAAACGTAACTTTGACAAAACGATGACATCATGGGATCGAATTCAATGCACTGCGCATGCGCTTGCTTCAGTATTCAACATGGCGGGTATATCGCAGGCTCGGCAAGCTCAACGATGCGCATGCGCTTTACAAACTATATCGCTATATTACTGAATTCTGATTGGTTAAGACAAAGGGCATTTTTCGTAAATTTTTGTTTGCCCGGGGCAAAATTAACCGGGGCAAGATTTCCGAAGATCGCCCGAGAACTTCCGAAGAGTGAAAAGTTCACCCGAAGACTTCCGACGATTTCCGACGATTTCCGAAGATGATCCGAACCCTTCCGAATATTTCTGAAGATGACCCGAAAGATTTCCGAAGATTTTCGAACGTGATGGGAAGGTCAGCAAATATTTCCGATAGTCTCCCGAAGATTGCCGAAGACCACCCAATGTCTTAATCACACTAATTTTGCCCTTTGTGTTATCAACAAGTAATCGCATGATTCCTCGTAAAATTAAGGATTAATATCACTTGTGTTTTCAGAACTTGCAAATTTCTGAAAACACGCGTGATATTAATCCTTAATTTTACTCGGCCCCATGTGATTACCTGTACTAATTTTTTGAAATGTTTATTTTGTATTTAGTGTCCTCCATTAGCTGTATAGCTAAATACTTTGACACTCAAATAAAGTTCTTATTATTATTTGTTCAAAAGGCTTTTTTGGTATGCTTATTATCGGAAATAATTTTACTTTAAAAAAATGTTTGCCTCATATTTGGAAAGGATTTTCAGTCTGAAAAAAGGTTTATTTGAGTAGTGCCAGGCCTAGCACAAGCAAACGGTCATCAAAAACTCCTTTTAAAAATGTTTAGTGTGACAACTCATGTATTCTGTATTGATCTGTAGCTAAAAGGAACTACAATTGCAAACAGTTTGGTTTTTAAAAACAGTCATGTTTAATATCAAAACCCCCGTTACAATAACATGTTTGCTTAATACCCATAACCAGCTTTCAAATAAAAAAACACGCAACACAAATTATTTTTTAAGTAGTACCTCTTACAGTGCTTATACGAGCAAAAAAGCTAAACAATACATGTAAACTAAAACAAGTTACATCGAAACTCGTCCGGGGTTATGACTCCTTGGTTTACTTGAGTAGTGCCAGGCCTAGCACAGAGCAAACGGTCATCAGGAACACGCTGAAGGAAGCAGACGAGCCCGCGTTACACAGGTCACTGTCACAGCAGCCGACAGCGCATTCTCCTTTATCGCCCGAGTACTCGTCACAGGCTGTTTTCGCCAGTTTACAAAGCACGTCTGAAGTACAGCTGTTTGCCACTATTACCAGTTTGTCATTGGGTTTGATCCATGACCTCGCACACGTGCCTAAAGGGCAAGTTATTTGTTTTGTCTTGTCTCCTTCCAGTTTAGACTTCGAGCAATCTTCCTCTGTGCCCGCGCAAACATAGCACTTGAGACTATAAGCTGAAATGAAAGGAGAGAGAGAGAGAGAGAGAGAGAGAGAGAGAGAGAGAGAGAGAGAGAGAGAGAGATCAGTGGAATATTTAGTGGGGGGCTGGGGGGGGGGGGGGGATATTAATGTTAAATATAAGGACATGTTTTCGCCCCCTACCCTTGTTTTCCGAGCAAGAAAAGACCCACCTTCACCCCGTAAATCTTAAATTGCGCTAATAATCACAAGGATTATCAGTTTGTTCAAAATAATTTTTTTGTGGGCTTCTTTTGAGAACGAATTTTATTTTAACGAATGTTATGGCTATACAAGAACACTAAAAAGCGAAATTCTAAGTTCCACAGTCGTCAAATGAACGTCACAAGTCACATTCACACTCTGATTGAACATTGCCTAGGCCGGCCGGGCTTATAAATCGGTACATAAATCTAAATATAGGCCCATGGGCTTATATACATTGTGAGGGAGCTATCATCCCGACACTCAGGGGCTTATTTTGGGAATTTACGTAATGGCAAATACATGTAACACGAATGTGCGCCGGCTTGCTGCAACAAACGATGACGGAAAGCGCCCGGGATCTTTTCCCATGAAAGTGTAAAACAAACAGATATCTACTTTGTCCAAAATGAAACTTTTGTCCAAACTGTAAATTTTGTCCAAAATGTAAATATCAAAATTTTCAGTCACGACAACGTCGCTTTGAGATATTTATTTTATCCAAAATATTCGAAAGAAAAGCTTGAATTATTTGAATCCATCCGTTTAATTTTGTAAAAAAAATGAACGAAGGCCAATATCCGCCATCTTGACCGAACAAGCTTGGTCAATAAAGGATTTATTATATGACTAGAAGGACGCGGGAAAATAGTTTAAATAATTTAAAATATTGCAAGCTTCACTGTTGCGTGTTCATGTTGACTCGTTGATATTTATTTTAAAAGAGATTTACAACCCCTAGACAATTTCGCGAGGATTCGAGTCGTAGATGATCACACTCGCGCCTAACTAAAACGAAAAACACGCTTCAGTCATTCGCTTCTTGCCGCGTTAAGTTTTTGCCCTGCAGCAACAGGCACTTGGCATGGGCTGAAATTACAGCGCGCTAGCGAAGCTTCGAACAAAAGGAAGAACTAGGGGGTGTAACCACACCGAATCCCGGAATCGAAAACGTAAAGATAAAGGTTCAGTCCGAAACCAAAACGAAACCTCGGGGTGGCTGATCGATAGAAAGCTGATTTTTTAAATTGAACTCAAATCAGAGAGTGAAATCGAAATCCAACTAAATTTTGTACGTCTGATTAAACGTAACTTAGCAATGTATATTTAAAATATGGTATTGAGAACCCCGATTTCTCGAACCCTCGATTTCTCGCGAATCCCGATAACTCGAACCAATTTCCCTTGGACTTGTTTCACTGTAATTTTACCCCCGATATTTCGAACTTCCCGATTTCTCGAACCAATTTTCGTTTCCCGTGGAGGTTCGAGAAATCGAAGTCCACTGTATCCTCTACCGACTGACTAATCTGTTAATGGATTTCCAACTCGACCCGTTCATAGATAGATTTTGGCAGCATATGAGCAAGTTTCGTAGCTATTGCAAGCTAGTTCGAATTTATTGAAACGAAATCCAAGCTTAATCGATTAATCAAGCACGATCGTGCATACGCGCACGAGTTCAGTTCCCGATAATTCCGTCTACAGAAGACAGCACGCGAGCCCAAGCGTTGAGCTAATTCTGCCTCTTATTCTAAGGTTCGGGGCTGTAATACTGTAATGCAACAAGGACATGAACTTACCAGTCGCAAAAACTGCAGAGAAAACGAAAATGCACAGCAGAAAACCCTTCATTCTGTGTTCGTAGCTTCTCAAACTTCGCTGTATCTTGTATGTACGTTTGTAGTTCAGCAAGCCAGCGCCCAACTGTACACGCTTTGAAAAATTTATGGGCGTTTATATCTTGGTCATTGACCAATAAGAATAAAGATTCTAGATGTATATATATAGATAACCAATCAGGACACGCCAACAAAGCTAACACGCGATGTAATTCTCAGAAACGCGGATTAACAGATTAACCATTGAGAAATCATACGTTTAGCAAACTAAAGATTTTGGTTGATGAATTTTAATTTTTTTTTTTTACTGCACTGCTCAAAAGCAGCGAAGGAGATTCTTAAGACCTCGACGATAATTTCCACTGAAAATCAAACAGATGCAAGGATTTATGGCACAATATGCATGATACATAAAAGAAGAAACAATGCTGAATTTTTTGAAGCCACAAGACGACAATGTCATGTTGTCAGGTGGAAAGCTGCGGAGCAGAATCCAGGCGATACTCCAGGGAAGCCAGCATACTGCAAACGCCACCACGATTGCAATGGAAATCTTCAGCACATTTCGTTCCCTTTTCGCGCGTTGTTGTTCAGCGTTGACCGACGGCTCGCCTGGAGTCTTCTGTGACTTGAGCTTTATAACAATAATGGTGTACAGTATGGCTATCAACACCAATGGGATAACAAAGAATATAACAGCTATTGCTACATAGTAGTTTACTAAGAAAGACAATCCAAAGACTTCATTCCACGCACACGCCAGCCCTCCTGGATATTCAACAAGGTCGATGGCGACGAGATCTGGGGAGTAGAAAGCCATCGCGACGATCCAAGTGGCGAGAATAAAGAAGGGGCACAGCTTTGAACTGATGAGTGGGGAACGGAGGGGAAATACCACAGCACTAAATCGATCCACTGCTATCAGAACCAGGCTCTGAATGGACACAGCAACGGAGACATAGGGTAAGAAGAAACACAGCTTACATACGGCCTGGCCAAAAGGACCACTGATAAGCCACTGGTAGTCGACGTACAACTCTGTTAGAAACCGCGGGTACACGAAAATTGGAAACAGCAGATCGGACATGGCCATGTTGACGATTAAATAGTTTATCGGTTTTCTCATAGTTTTCGTCTTGTAGACAATTATTCCGATGAAGGAATTTCCAGCCAGCGAAGCAACAAATAGCAGGCAGTAAGCAATGGTTTTTCCGATTTTTTCTGCTGTAGGATTGAAGCCGCAGCTGGATGGCTGTGTTCCATTCATCGTTGTGTTCAAGTTTGCCGACATTCTCGTGGTTTCTTATTCAGCTTTTTCTCTCACAAATGATTTTTCTTCTGGTTTGTTAACAAGAAAGCACTACGCTATTTATGTTCTGGTGAAGGCGGAATAATCTTTTGGCTTAATGAAGCATGCGCAAGCAATTGATAATTTAAACAGCTTAATTTGCCCGTCGGCGATGTCAACTGAAAACGTGCGAGGAAAATAAACAGCCGTTACCTTATGATCATGTAATAATATAGAAAATTTTCGATGACTTTGAAAGGACGACATTTCGCTTAACGTAAATTTAATAGTTCCACGATTTGCAAGAATGTCCTTACTTTATTCAATGCCTTAAACTGGCTTTTTTATTTACGCTAAGACTGTTTAAAGTTCAGGAAAATTAAGATTTGCAGATTGCGCCCCAAAATTGCCGTTTGGCCGACATCATATAAACTAGAAGGTTTTTAGTTATCACTGATTGTTGCAGCTTGTGCTCAAAATTGCCTTGTTCCTACGTTCGAGTTTATTGTCTATGTAAATACGAAATCTATTAGCGTAAAGGGAGAATTCAGACGCCTAGCTAGGTCTCTAATGTATTTATCAGAAACTGGGTCAGTGCTTTTAGCTTATGGACATTATTCACTGCCAAATCTGACCCTTGTTTTCTTTTTCCAATAAAAGGAAAATGTCGGCATACTGTATTTCCTCTATTTAGCCACTCCCTTCTAATAAGCTCCCCTTTCTGGGATAAAAATATTAATAAGTCCCTTCCCTCTATAAAGTGCTCCCCTCTCCCATCCCAATGTGAATTGTGAATCGCATCGCGTGCTGTCTATAATGGCGGCTAAAAGTGTTTTCTCGCAACGCCAAATGACTAATATGATAATTTCCATAACCCAATGACCGACTTATCAGGTAAACGGGTAATCTGATTGGCTACACAGGGACCGTCTAGCGATCGGTAGACGACAGTTTGTCGGAACGCGCGCGATTTAGCATGCATCATTGCACAAATGTATCAAACTTAATGAAATAAAAATAATTTGTTTTGTTTGATAGATCGGTCAGTGGGTCACCGTATGCTAAAACAATTAGACGGCTCGCTCTCGGTTTCTATCGACTTTGATCATTTTTAACGAGTGAATGCTAAAGCATGAACGAAGTTATAGCATTTGGTGGACAAATTTCACTCGATCGCTCGTTTTACAATAACTGTCAAAATTCTCGCGCGCTCATTGGTTAATTTTTATTGTCAATAAGAGGACAGACACGCGCGGATCTTCAAAATTTCGCCAAAATGGCAGCGTTGTCGGTTCTCGATAAAGTGGACAAATTACATCTGAACAGGAGTTCTTTGAGGCGTAAATCATCAACAGTTGTTCACAGGTGGCTTTTCAATCGGCTGACTGAGATTTAATTCAACGGTAAAGCGAATGGAATCTGTTTATTTTGCCGCGTGTAACTTCAAAACAACTGATAAGAGTGGACTGAACTTGGCAATATTTCAGCGGGTTTAGAAGAATTTCCGAATGGAATAAAGGTTAGTTTCAGAAAATCTGTCTAAGAAATTTATTCTCGAGTTGTTGTACGTAGTTTTAAATTCACGAAGCTGTGATTCTCGAAATCGTTTCGGCTAAAACAAATTCAGTTCACTTTTACCTGGCGTTTTCTCCTCGTCTGAAGTCTACGCTTAATCGTTTTGTTATTGTAAAAAAAATAAATGGACGTCAGTTTTTAATGCGTCTGTGCTGTTATTGATCATGAATTTCGTCATAACATTGTTATAATTGTTTTAAAAATAGGCGAACATTAAATAGCTAAAGTGCACAGAAGCTAGCTTGAACCGGTCCCCCTAAAATCATAGTTAATAAGTCAGGGGCAGGGGGGGGGGGGGGGAAGGATTAACGGTAATTAAATCATGGCTTCTAAAGTCGCCTGTTTGTGAAAATAGCTGGTTACGCGAGTCCCTGAAAATACGACAATCAGTGGACAGGAACGAAATTTCAAGTTTATTTGTACCTACACAGATTGTCAAGTAACTCTTATGTGCACTAAATTTTCTTTGTCTGTGTTTCGTTTTCAATCGACAGTCTAAATGAGAGGGCACATGTTTACAAGTTTGAATTTGTCAAATGCGGTCTGGTATATTAATGTTAAAGTAAAAAACAAAACCGATTCTGAATAAAGATTAAAAAGTTCATGGTCTTTCGTATGGCTTTCGTCTGCTAGACAATTATTCCGATGAAGGACATGAATTCCCAACCAGCGAAACAACATCGAGCAGGCAGTAAGCAAATGTTTTTTCCAATTTTCCGCTGTTTGCAAGGGAAAATGAAGACTGGACTCGAGAGAGCGGCGGAAATCTCGTCTATAGGATTGTAGCAAGTCGATGACTGTGTTCCATTCACGATTCAGCTTCACGTTGTGTTAAAGTTTGTCGACATTCTGATAGCTTCGTTTCTTATCCAGTTATTACAAGTTGTTTTTTATCTCAAGTTGATTTCTTTTTTGACTTTTCTCACCGGTACGTTATTACCTGCTGTTAACTTTGAAAGGAAATAGCTGTGTATTTGTTGTGTCCTCTCTCTCAGTAAGATGTCGTCAAAAAATAAACTCGCATGGCTTAAATCAGACCTTTACTAGATTTTTTTCAAACTGTTCGATATTTGGATTGCATAGGAAAGCCATTAACACTACCAGAAAGAGAACGTTTAATTAGTAGAATTCCAAAATTTGACGAAATTAATTTTTGAGCAGGCTCGAAGATACTGATAGCTCAGTTAATAAGAATTCCAGTGAACTAGTAATTTTCTCTTTTGAAAACGCTTGCTACGCAGGCTACCTGGCCGGGGGATATGGGAGAAATCGCCGATTTTTTTGTTTTTTGTTTGTTTTGTGCCACACAAATAGACAAGTGAGGAAAATAAACAGCCGTTACCTTATGATCATGTAAATATGTAGAACATTTTCCATGGTTTGGAAAGGACGACATTTCGCATAACGGAAATTTTAATAGTTTCCACGATTTGCTAGAATTTCCTTACTTTGTTCAATACGCTAAAAGACTGTTTAGTAAGGAATTCAGGAAAATTAAGATTTGCAGATTTCACCCGGAAATTGCCCACATAAACCAAAGGTTTTAATTGGTGTTCATATTAAAACTGATGCAGCTTGTGCTCAAAATTGTCTTGCTCCTACGGTCCAGTTAATTTATTGTCTATGCAAATAAGAAAGTTCATTAGCGTAAAGGGAGACTTCAGACTCCTAGGTCTCTAATGTATTTATTAAACTGAGTCAGTGCTCTTGGCTAATGGACATTATTCATTGCCAAATCTGACCCTTGCTTCTTTTTCCAATAAAAGGAAAATGTCGGCATACCGTATTTCCTCTATTTAGCCCACTCCTTTTTGAGATGAAAATATTACTAAGTCCCTTCCCTCACTACGTTTTATGTACAGACTTGAAATGGATTCTAAAAGAAACAATTTTGATCATTAGACATAATTTTTAACGCTTATCAAGTTAGAGCGCCAGCCTTGTGGCTTTTAGCGGTTCCGCTTCAAGGTTGATTTTACTGACATTTCATGGTGCACTGATCAACAAGTCTCATTAGTGCGTTCGAAGCGCTTGTCATCCGGGTTCAAAGAGACTACGAGCAGTCCTATTAAATGTACTATAAATGCTTTTGCTATCAGTCTGACCAAACGAATACATATTTCATTTGTTTCTCCGCAATGTTTTTTAGCGTTTTTAGCACGATATAAGCTTTTATATTTATCGTGTTTAAATAAAGGTTGTCTCTATACCATCAAAGATCGTCGCGAGTGGCTAGTTTACCCGCTCACTTTTTTCGCTCAGTCTCGGTTGACAAAACTGTATACATATATCACGTTATACCATTGATATCAATTGGATTTAAAAGACGGTTTAAAACCAATCGCCTTATTGTCTCATTTGTCTATCAGTTATGATTCTTTTGAAATAGAATATTTGGTAAAACTTTATTTCAGTATTCGCAATTCAACAAGGCGGAAAAACGAAAAAACTGGAAAATTAATCGAAGTTGCGAGGTTGTAGGCAGAGTTGCGCTCGGCAAAGGACGGATCGGAAATTTTCCGCAGGCATATATAGGGCTAGAATATAAACCGATAGCTCATTACTTGTAAGGCCGAATGTTTTTAGAATCAGATTCTGACTTGGGTTGAATAAAACTATGGTGGTTTGTTTTGAAATAATGTTTGCACCTGTGGCTTATGAATACTGCTGAGTCAAACAGGGAGAACAGTGTCGAAAAAAAGAGAGAAAGTGCGTGGTGGGGGGGGGGGGGGGGGGGGGGGGGGGAGGGGAGAAGAGAGGAAGTTATTAAAAGAAAAAGCTAAATAGAATGGCGGTGGTAAACAGAATGACTTAACAACAATGTATTAGATTTTTTATGTATTTTATTGTTTCCTAATTAGTTAAGATTATTACAAATAAAGTTTACAAAATAACTACAAATGTGTTTTAAGGAACCGTTAAAGTTCTACAAGTATAAATTTACACTGAATTAAATTAAAACCGGGCAAAGTAAATTTTACATAACAGTTTTGAACTAAATATTATTTACAAGTACAAAATATTACTGATTTACAAGTTTCTGGTCCGTCGACTGTACAGAAGTATCATTAATTGCTCAAAGTTCCATTTTACAGATAAAAGGCGTGTCCTTCAATTTTGCAAGAAATAAATATCACCACATTAAAAAAAAACAATTAATACCGTAATGAATATTTACAGAACTAGCTTTAGTTTTCTTTCATTTTGGAGCCGAAAAGGAGGCACCTTGAATTATAATTTAACCGAGTCAGAAAAAGGGTTTTGTCTGCCGGCTTCTAGTTTGCGGCCTGTCTGTATATAATAACATTCCGCCTTGTTCTAGGTTTTTAATATGTTCAGGCTAGCATGTTAAAGATAAATCTACGAATCGCAGTTCCTTTTTTAACCATTGAGAAATCACACGTTTAGCAAATTAGTAGAAACCGAAAGGACTAGATTTTGGTTGATGAATTTTAGTTTTAATTATTATTTTTTGACTGCACTGCTCAAAAGCAGTGAAGGAGATTCTTAAGGCCTTGACGATAATTTCCACTGAAAATAAAACAGATGTAAGGGTTTATGCCACAATATGCGGTAGCCATAAAATAGGAAACAGTGGCGAAGTATCTGAAGCCACAAGACCATGTCATGTTGTCAGGTGGAAAGTAGACCAGAATCCAGGCGATACTGATGGGCAGCCAGCATACTGCAAACGCCACAACGATAGCAATGGACATCTTCAGCACATTTCGTTCCCTTTTCGCGCGTTGTTGTCCAGCGTTGACCGACGGCTCGCCTGGAGTCTTCTGTGACTTGAGCTTTACTACAATGATGGTGTAGAGCACGGCTATCAACACCAATGGGGTATGGAAGAATATAAAAGCTATTGCTAGCATGTAATAGTCGTAGGACAATCCAAAGACTTCATTCCAGTGCGACGTACACACCAGCCCTCCTGGATATTCAGCAAGTTTGAGCGCGAAGAGAAGTGGGGAGTTGATAGCCATCGCGATGATCCAAGTGGCGAGAATGAAGAGGGGGCACCGCTTTGAACTGATGAGTGGGGAACGGAGGGGAAATACCACAGCACCAAATCGATCCACTGCTATCAGAACCAGGCTCTGAATGGACACAGCAACGGAGACACTGGGTAAGAAGATACACAGCTTACATAAGGCCTCGCCAAGAGGACCACTGATAAGCCACTGGTAGTCGACGTACAAGTCTGTTAGAATCTTCGGGTACAGGAAGATTGGATATAGCAGGTCGGACATGGCCATGTTGACGATTAAAAAGTTTATCGGTTTTCTCAGGGTTTTCGTCTTGTAGACAATTATTGCAATGAAGGAATTTCCAGCCACTGAAACTACAAACAGCAGGCAGTAAGCAATGGTTTCTCCGATTTTTTCTGCTGTAGGATTGAAGCTGCAGCTGGATGGCTGTGTTTCCATTCATCGTTGTGTTCAGGTTTGCCGACATTCTCGTGGTTTCTTATGCAGCTATTTCTCTCACAAATTATTTTTCATCTGGTTGGTTCACAAGAAAGCACCACGCTATTTATGTTCTATTGAAGGCGGGATATTCTTTTGGCTTGAGGTCATGCACGCGCAAGTAATTAATAATTTAAAACATGACAGCGTTTTTAAAACAGCTTATTGTTCATATCTAAATTGTTTGTACGTTCGGACTTATTGAAATGCAAATTTAAATTTATTTAAAAGGATGATTCTGGCTAATAATTTCATGATATTTGTTAAATGATCAGTTCTCTTTTTCCAATAAAAGGAAAATGTCGGCATACCCTATTTCCTCTATTACCAAGCTCCCCTTTCTGAGATGAAAATATTAATAAGTCCCCTTCCTCTATTAGGTGCCCCTCCCCTCCCCTCCTCCGTTTCAATTGGAGTTTTGGCATCGCTTGAGTCATAATGGCGGTTAAAATCGTTTACTCACAACGCCGAATGACTATTAAATGATAAATAGGAGAACATTAAATAGAGCCGAACAAGTTGACATTCACAGTTTGATTAAACAATATCTGTGATATAACGCGGCACAGAAGATTGAACCGGACGGTGAATATCAAACAGCATTTTTTATGTCCACCCGTGGGGTGGAGCCTTAATAACGGTAATTCAGTAAATTATGGCTTCTAAAGTCGCTTGTTTGTGCAAACAGCTGGTTATGAGCGGATCTCTGAAAAACGACAATCCTTGGACAGGAACGAAATTTCCGGCGAGCTTTTTTTTACCCCCCAAACCCTTTTAGTGAACTCAGTTTTTGAAAATAAGGGTCTAAGGTTCAGTTTCCTTTGGGTAATGGGCTCCTGACTTATTTGAAAATTAAGAGAAGTTCAAAATTTTCGCCCATCGAATATGATGGATAAATTTGGGGCATGTTTAACACGCTCGAGTAGACATACCAAACCATGTCTGAACATCTTTACACAGATTTTGTAAAATGAGGTCTGGTATATTATGTTAAAATAAAAGACAAAACCAATTCTGTATAAAGATCAAAAAGTTCATGGTCTTTCGTATGGCTTTCGTCTGCTAGACAATTATCCCGATGAATGACATGAATTTCCAGCCAGCGAAACAACATCGAGCAGGCAGTAAGCAAATGTTTTTCCAATTTTTTTCGCTGTAGGATTGATTGTAGGCTCGATTACCAGCCGCTGTTTGGGAAAATGAAGACTGGACTCGAGAGAGCGGCAGAAATCGAGCCTATCGGATTGTAGCAGGTCAATGACTGTGTTCCATTCACGATTCAGCTTCATGTTGTGTATAAGTTTGTCGACATTCTGATAGCTTCGTTTCTTATCCACTGAGTTATTTCTCAGTTATCTGAATTCTTAACTGAAGAGCAAACACTGCTCTTTTAATTTTGCTGCCTGGAAGTGGAGGAAAAAAATTGTGATTTTCTTTTTTTACTTTTCTCACCGGTTATTAGCTGCAGTCAATTAATAAAGGAAATGGTTGTTTATTTGTCGTGTTCTCTCTCTCAGTAAAATGTCGTCAAATAAACCGGCAGGCTAAAATAGACCACCTTTAAGGTATATCTCGATTAAAAAGAATTCCAGTGAACTAGTAATTTTCGCTTTTTGAAAACGCTTGCTACGCAGGCTACCTGCCACACACTAAAAACGAGCGAGGAAAATAAACAGCCGTTTCCTTGCGATCACGTATTAAATGATGTAGAAAATTTTCCATGACTTTGAAAGGACGATATTTCGCATAACGTAAATTTTAATAGTTCCACGATTTGCAAGAATTTCGTTACCTTATACAACTGACTTAAACTGGCTTTTTTTATTTACGCTAAGACTGTTTTTAAACATCATGATTAAGGAAAATTAATATTTGCAGATTTCTCAGGCGAAAATTGCCCTTTGGCCGACATCATATGAACTAAAAGGTTTTTAATTATTGTTCATATTGAACTGAATTGTGGCAGCTTGTGCTCAAAATTGCTTTGTTCCTACGTTCGAGTTTATCAAGTTGTCTATACTATGCAAATAAGAAAGTTCATTAGCGCAAAGGGAGACTTCAGACGCCTAGGTCTCTAATGTATTTATTAAACCGAGTCAGTGCTTTTAGCTTATGGAGGCATTATTCGCTGCCAAATCTGACCCTTCCAATAAAAGGAAAATGTTGGCACACCGTATTTCCTCTATTTAGCCCACTCCTTTTTGAGATGAAAATATTAATAAGTCCCTTCCCTCACTACGTTTTATGTACAGACTTGAAATGGATTCTAAAAGAAACAATTTTGATCATTAGACATTATTGTTAATGCTTATCAAGTTAGAGCGCCAGCCTTGTGGCTTTTAGCGGTTCTGCTTCAAGGTTGATTTTTCTGACATTTCATGGCGCATCAGCAAGTCTCATCGGTGCGTTCGAAGCGCTTGTCGTCCGGGTTCAAAGAGACTACGAGCAGTCCTATTAAATGTACTAATGCTTTTGCTATCAGTCTGACCAAACGAATATATATTTCATTTGTTTCTCCGCAATGTTTTTAGCGTTTTTAGCACGATATAAGCTTTTATATTTATCGTGTTTATCGTCGCGAGAGGCTAGTTTTCCCGCTCACTTTTTTCGCTCAGTCTCGGTTGACAAAACCGCTGTATACATATCACGTTATATCATTGATATCAATTGGATTTAAAAGACGGTTTAAAACCAATCGCCTTATTGTCTCATTTGTCTATCAGTTATGATTCTTATCAAATAGAATATTTCGTAAATCTTTATTTCAGTATTCGCAATTCAACAAGGCGGAAAAACGAAATACTGGCCGTAGGACGAGCAATGTTGCGAGGTTGTAGGCAGAGTTGCGCTCGGCAAAGGACGGATCGGAATATTTTCCGAAGGCATATATAGGGCTAGAATATAAACCGATAGCTCATGACTTGTAAGGCCGAATGTTTTTAGAATCAGATTCTGACTTGGGTTGAATAAAACTATGGTGGTTTGTTTTTAAATAATGTTTGCACCTGTCGCTTGTGAATACTGCTGAGTCAAACATGGAGAACAGTGTCAAAAAAAAAAGAGAGAAAGTGCGTGGTGGGGGAGGGGAGAAGAGAGGAAGTTATTAAAAGGAAAAGCTAAATAGAATGGCGGTGGTAAACAGAATGACTTTACAACAATGTATTGGATTTTTTATCTATTTTATTGTTTCCTAATTAGTTAAGATTATAACAAATAAAGTTTACAAAATAACTACAAAATGTGTTTTAAGGAACGGTTAAAGTTCTACAGATGTATATTTACACTGAATTAAACCGGGCAGAAGTAAATTTTACATAACAGTTTTGAACTAAATATTATTTACAAGTACAAAATATTACTGATTTACAAGTTTCTGGTCCGTCGACTGTACAGAAGTATCATTAATTGCTCAAAGTTCCATTTTACAGATAAGAGGCGTGCCCTTCAATTTTTCAAGGAATAAATATCGCGTTGTAAGGAACGGTTAAAAGCCGCTAGGCAAAGTTCTACAAATGTATATTTACACTGAGTTAAATTAAACCGGAGTAGAAGTAAATTTTACATAACAGTTTTGAACTAAATATTATTTACAAGTTTCAAAGTTCCATTTTACAGATAAAAGGCGTGTCCTTCAATTTTGCAAGAAATAAATATCACCACATTAAAAAAACGATTAATACCGTAATGAATATTTACAGAACTATAGCTTTAGTTTTCTTTCATTTTGGAGCCGAAAAGGAGGCACCTTACATTCGGAGTCAGAAAAAGTGTTTTTGCCTGCCGGCTTCTAGTTTGCGGCCTGTCTGTATATAATAACATTCCTTATTCTAGGCCAGTTTTTAATATGTTCAGGCTAACATGTTAAAGATAAATTTACGAATCGCAGTTCCTTTTTTAACCATTGAGAAATCACACGTTTAGCAAATTAGTAGAAAACCGAACAGACTAGATTTTGGTTGATGAATTTTAGTTTTAATTATTATTTTTTTGACTGCACTGCTCAAAAGCAGCGAAGGAGATTCTTAATACCTTGACGATAATTTCCACTGAAAATAAAACAGATGCAAGGGTTTATGGCACAATATGCGCGAGCCATAACAAGGGAAACAGCGTAGAAGTATGCGAAGCCACAAGACCATGTTATGTTGTCAGATGCAAAGGAGATCAGAATCCAGACGATACTGAGGGGAAGCCAACATACTGCAAACGTCACCACGATAGCAATGGACATCTTCAGCACATTTCGTTCCCTTTTCGCGCGTTGTTGTCCAGCGTTGACCGATGGCTCGCCTGGAGTCTTCTGTGACTTGAGCTTTATAACAATAATGGTGTACAGTATGGCTATCAACACCAATGGGATAACATAGAATATAATAGATATTGCTAAATGGTAGTTTACGAAGAAAGACAATCCAAAGACTTCATTCCACGCACACGCCAGCCCTCCTGGATATTCAACAAGGTCGAGTAGATATAGCCATGGGGAGCTGATAGCCATCGCGACGATCCAAGTGGCGAGAATAAAGAAGGGGCACAGCTTTGAACTGATGAGTGGGGAACGGAGGGGAAATACCACGGCTACTAATCGATCCACTGCTATCAGAACCAGGCTCTGAATGGACACAGCTAAGGAGACATCGGGTAAGAAGTAAGACAGCTTACATAAGGCATCGCCAAGAGGACCACTGATCAGCCACACTGCGTAAAATAACGCGTGTCGTGGTCCTGAAATTACACGATACGGACCCGTATTCTTCGAGAATACGGACAAATCCGGTGATATCGTGCTCCAGACACGCGACGTGTCCACCGCGTGTCAGGACCCGTATTTTCCCCGAATCGGACTTTTTCCGTGGCATGGAAAATCCGATGTCCGGGTACGTCATTGAAACTCGGCGTGTCAAGGCCCGGAAATTTTCTTATTCTTCCGGATTTGCCGAGAATGAGGGCGTACCGTAGAACGAGCACAGTCGATCAAGTTGCGCATTTCGCATCTCATCCTTACAAAATTATTATTTGCTTTTCTTTAAATCCTCCGCGGGAACAGGAAACTTGGAAACAGCAGATCGGACATGGCCATGTTGACGATTAAATAATTTATCGGTTTTCTCATAGTTTTCGTCTTGTAGACAATTATTCCGATGAAGGAATTTCCAGCCAACGAAACTACAAAGAGCAGGCAGTAAGCAATGGTTTTTCCGATTTTTTCTGCTGTAGGATTGAAGCAGCTGGATGGCTGTGTTCCATTCATGGTTGTGTTCAGATTTGCCGACATTCCGTCGTGGTTTCTTATCAGTCAACTATTTCTCTCACAAATTATTTTCCATCTGGTTTGTTAACAAGAAAGCACCACGCTATTTATGTTCTACTGCGGAAGGCGGAATAATCGTCATGCGTAATTAATAATTTAAAAGATGACAGCGTTTTAAAACAGAGCGATTAATTTGACGATGTCAGCGGAACATGAATGAATGAGGAAAATTTTGAGCCGTCATCTTGACCATGTAAAGTGATATCAGAGGAATTTATTTACGATTTTAAACGGACGATGTTTCGAGAATTTCCATATTGTTACTTTTATACGACTGCTATTTCAATGCTAAGCTAGACTGTTTAATTAAACAGCTCAAGAAAAACTCTAGAACAATTTGCATCTTGTGCCCCAAATTATATAATTTCATAACTATTGTTCACATCTAAACATTGTCTGTACGTTCGGACTTATTGTAATGCAAATAAGAAAGTTGTTTTTGAAAAAGTGATTCTAGCTCAGTTCTCGTATCCTATATGGAGATGATTCACTGCCAAGTCTGGTGTACTTTTTCTGTGTTTTAATGGAAGAAAAATGGCGGCAGAATACATCAAATTTTACCACTTATAGTAATCTGCAAACATATCAGTTGTTGTGCCAGTTAACTGAATTAAGTGAAAGCGCGGGAAGTTATTTCAGTAAAGCACGCTCTCCAGAGAATCGTACAAGGCATCATTTCATTTTCATTTTATTTCTGCAAGTATAGTCGTTTAAGCTTCTACTAGACTGCGAACCTACGCATTTTGGGCGTGAAACAACGGGCGCGAAACTAAACCGTGTTCGCAGCTGGGTTAAGTTTCTAACGGAACTACATATGTCAAATCTGCTTTACATAATTTTTCCAAAACATTCTTAATAACCTCATATTAGCCCACATATTAATTAAAAGTTTGCAAATATAACTTTTAAGATGTCAAACAATGACAGAGGAAAACCCACCGCCGTATATTAGTCAGTACTAAGTGGCAGTTTAACTTCAACGCGTTTAACCTTAATTACTGTACTTAATAAATTTCCGCGACATATATTTTATATATATGAAGTTAAAACTTCTTTCATGATACTTAATTTTCGCGATTTGCGAGAAGTTATTAACACGAGTTTCTTCATACCATGCTGAATTTGTTCCATGTCAATACATTGTTTTGCGTCCATAAATGACTGATATTCGTGAGCTTTCTATAAATTGCGAAAAACACAAAAATTACGTGGATTAAATAGAACAGAAGAATAATAGCGCTAGTACTGAATGTGGCAGTTAGAGTTAGAGACTGCTAGCCTTGTGGATATTTCGAAAGTAATTTGCGGTTCTGCTTCAAGGTTGATTTTTCTGACATCATTAGCGAAGCGCAGACACCGAAAACGTCGGCTTTTATCGTTTGTTTTTGCCTGTCTCTGTATTTCAAAACCACTATTGATATATTTCATTGTTTTTTTATAGTGTTTTTTGCGAGATCTTCCAAGCCGATATCTGTGAAATAATTTTTAGATCATTTTTTCATTTTTTGATTAACTGTTGTTACACGGCCCCACAAGCTATAAACTTTTATATTTATCGTGTTTAAATAAAGATCGTCGCGAGCGGGATAAATGGCAACATAGACGCAGACGCAGTAACGTGTTGATCATTAGCAGCATTTGTTCTAACAAAAGGCACTAATAATCAACACGTTACTGCGTCTGCGCATGTTGCTTGCGCTTATGCTTTTAACTGGGCGCGCCGTCAATTTTCACACAGCTAGTTTTCACGTTAACTTTTTTCGCTTCTCGGTTGACAAGACTGTATACTAATATCATGTTATACCAATTCATTTTTGCAATCACTTTAATAACGGAGAACAAAACAACCAATACCGGCTTGTTTACTCATTTGTCTGTCAATTATTCTTATTCTTATTATTATTCCTATGAACAGGAATATTTCGTGAAACTTTCATTATTTTCAATAAAAACATCAGTATTCGCAACAAGGCGGAAAAACGAAAAACTGCAAAACAAGCAATGTTGCGGGGCTGTACTTGCGCTCGGCAAAGGACGGATCGGTCGTCCCAAACGCATCAGGTGAAAGTCTATGGTTGGACAAGTACGTGTCTGACAACACATCTGGGTTAAACGATATTGACAGAAACTTTTTCTTCAGGCTTCCCACTCAGTCAACAAACGCTTTAAGTCGCATAAATAAGCGGGAAGTTATTTCAGCCCGAAGCACGCTCTCCAGAGAATCGTACAAGGCATCATTTGATTTTCATTTTATTTCTGCAAGAATAGTCGTTTAAGCTTCTACTAGTTTGCGAACCTACGCATTTTGGGCGTGAAACAACAGGCGCGAAACTAAACCGTCTGCATGTGTTCAATTTTACACAATTTTCCCAAAGCATTCTTATTAACCTCATATTAGCCCACATATTAATTAAAAGTTTGCAAATATAACTTTTAAGATGTCAAACAATGACAGAGGAAAACCCACCGCTGTTTATTAGTCGGTACTTAGTGGCAGTTTAACCTCCACAATATATTAATTTCTTTCACGATACTTAATCTTCGCGATTTGCTTGAATTTTCTTAACAAGAGTTTTTTGTGTCATGCTGAATTTGTTTGTTTAGTTTTATATTGTTTTCCGTCCACTAACTAAATGATTGATATTCGCGAGCTTTCTAATTGCGAAAAACACAAAAATTACGTGGACATGCATTTTGAAATAAAATAGAAGAATAATGGCTGGTATTGAATGTGGCAGCTATATTGTGCTCGGTTGCACTTCTGCAAAAAAATATCGTATTCCTTCAGAGTCGCGATCTCTACTAATTTTCCCAAAACATTGTTCTGTGGCATCTGGTACAGGTGGAAACAACTTTGGAAAAAGTTGCGTGATCTAAATATAAAACATTGTGTGCACACGTAGGTCAATTGAGATAATTTCGTATAAATAAAAGTTCATTTTTCTTGATATTTACAGAAAACGAAGCCGTTAAGTCACCGAGAAGAAAGATAGTCAGTGTATGTCTTCCCGTTTTGTAAAATCAATGATAACCAACTGTTTTATGTACAGACGTGAAATGGATTCTAACGCGGGAAACCATTTATGTCATTATTGTTAAATGCTTATCAAGTTAGTTACTATTAGAGAGCTAGCCTTGTTGATAAAATAATTTGTAGTTTTAATAATTTTTAGATCATTTTTTTTCAGTTTTCGATTAACTGTTGTTACACGGCCCCACAAGCTATAAGCTTTTATATTTATTGTGTTTAAATAAAGGTTGGACGTCACGAGCGGGATAAATGGTCGCTTAACTGGGCGCGCCGTCAATTTTCACACGGCTAGTTTTCCCGCTCACTTTTTCGCTTCTCGGTTGACAAGACTGCATACATATCACGTTATACCGATTCATTTTAATTTGCAATCACTTAACAGAATTAACGAACAAAACGACGGTTTAAAACCAATACCATATCATTTACTCATTTGTCTGTCAATTATTATTCTTATCAACTGGAATATTTCGTGGAACTTTATTTTCAATAAAGACATCAGTATTCGCAACAAGGCGGCAAAACGAAAAATGGAAAACAAGCAATGTTGCGGGGTTGTACTTGCGATCGGCAAAGGACGGATCGGTCGTCCCAAACGCTTCAGGTGCATGGGAAAGTCTATGGTTGGACAAGTACGTGTCTGAGAACACATCCGGGTTAAATGATATTGACAGAAACTTTTTCTTCAGGCTTCCCACTCAGTCAACAAACGCTTTAAAGGACCCTAGTCATCCATAATGCACTGCGCGCATAGACGGCGAAATTCGCCATTTTCGATGCCTCCAGAATGATAAGAAGTTGTATACCGAACCGAGATCTTTCTCCATCGTGACGAGTCGACTAATTGGAAGTCTGTTACTGTTATCATAGCTTTGTGTAATTATTCGTGTATTAATTTGAACGATTTTTTCTTAGTTTTGTCTTATCGTTCGCTAAAGTTTTGTAATCGAAAGTTATGATTTCATGGCCTCACGAATTTCCAAAGCGTGGACGGCCGAAGGCTCCAGGACAAAAGAAGAAAATTATTCTTCGCGAGTGGATATTCGATCTTTGGAATGCGAGGAAAAGCATAGCATTGGTATTGCAGGGTTAACTCATAGCCAGTTTGCCGAGTTGTTGTTGCGCCAAGAAAGCAGACGTTGTCCGAGATGCTCAAATCGAGACACAAATACACAGGACGGCCTTCCGTCTTCGCTGTCTTCTTCCGACTGCACGTGTTATTGTAAGAACAGATTTGCGATAAATTAAACACATTCAGAGACCAAAATACAAACGAAAAATTTATTCTTCCGATACACAAGTATGAAGTAAAAATTTAGATGAAGAGAAACTCGCCACTCAGTCCGCGGAAGGAACGACAACATTTGTTTCCAGTTGATTCCTCGCTCGCGCGGATTTCATTCCGTCTGGTGCGAACATTTGCCACTGGCGAGCCGTAAAATTAATGTTCACGGTTACCTGAAGAGGATAAATTTCAGTTTCTACATCAATTTCGACATCATCCGCATCTGTAACGTTTTCTCCTGTACTGATCATGCAGTCATGCACGTAATCTCGCGTCTGACCTTTCACGGCTATTTGTCACATGAGGTCACCCGCCAACGTGTAATGTAATACCGGAATTCCAGTATGTCAACAAAAACAAAGGAGTGGCTGACTAGGGTCCTTTAAGATGAATTTCCACTGTCGCGTAAGTTTATACGTTAATGGGCGTGAATTTACGTGCGAAAACAAAATAGAGAAAATGTATAGACGGCTTGCGTCTGCGGAAAAAGTTGAACCAGGTTCAGCTGTTTCCGCGGACGCACGCCGTCCATACATTTTCTCTATTTTGTTTACGCACGTACGCGAGAGTGGAAATACACCTTTAGATATTCTCAAACTTTGAGAAAACTAAGTATAAATAGAACCTCATAGCTTATCTTAAAACTCAACGCTTTCTTATATTAATTAATTAATTTGAGCTGTTTCATATTTATTTCAATTCACAAAGCTAGCTTAAAACACTATTTATTTCGCTGAGGCTAGATAAACGTTACATATCTCCTTTTTTAGCTTCAACGATCATACTAAACTATTCAATTTCCTGCCATCATGTGTCCTTATTATATCAATTACTAATTCTAACATAATTTAAATGAACTTCACGATCCGCTCGATTCTCATATTAAATTTCTTCACAACGGAGAAGGAATAAAAATAGGAAAATTGCCCGCTGTAGGACAAGTACAGCTGCAGGGTTGTATGCAGAGTTGCGCTCGAAAGGGAATGATCGCACTTTTTACATGCAGCGAAGGCAAACTGATTTAGCGTTTGTTCTCTAGACAACATTAAAGGTGATTTATTGCGAGTATTTCTCTTTTGCACTGAAAAATATTACAGTGAAAGTCGCATGATAGAACTAATCATGTGTCAGGAGGAAAACATGCAGGAACCGCACGTGATAACATCGGGCAAATGATTGACAGAAGCTTCCTGTACAGGCTTCCCACTCAGTCAATAAACGCTTTAGATGGCGATATTTAATATCTCGATAGATATTCTCCAACATTGAGAAAACTAGGATATTAAATCCTCACAAGAACTCCAAATGAAAATAGCAATTCTTGGACAAAAACATAAAATCACACATAACTTGTTCTAGCATGGTTGTAGCCCTGCTAGTGAAACAGAAACACTGACCGGCAGAATTGTAAACACACAAATGTGTTATGAGTTCGTGCAGACAGCCGGCAGACTCGTGCAGTTTTCTCGAGTATCCAAGTCAGTCTTATAAGAAAGAGACTTCTACAATATAAACAGATAGCTCATGACTTGTAAGGCCGAATGTTTTTAGAATCAGATTCTGACTTGGGTTGAATAAAACTATGGTGGTTTGTTTTTAAATAATGTTTGCACCTGTGGCTTATGAATACTGCTGAGTCAAACATGGAGAACAGTGTCGGAAAAAGAGAGAAAGTGCGTGATGGAGGAGGGGAGAAGACAGGAAGTTATTAAAATGAAAAACTAAATAGAATGGCAGTTGTAAACAGAATGACTTAAAATGTATTGGATTTCTTATGTATTGTTTCCTAATTAGTTAAGATTATTACAAATAAAGTTTACTAAATACTAACTACAAAATACGTTGTAAGGAACGGTTAAAAACCGTCATACAAAGTTCCACAATGTCTATTTACACTGATTTAAATTAAACCGGGTAGAAGTAAATTTTACATAACAGTTTTGCATGGCGGAATGAATACCGTAATGAATATTTTTATTTAGAGTTAACTATAGATAAACTAACTAGTTGAACTATTATAATTTAACCGAGTCATAAAAAAGACTTCTCCCTGCCGGCTTCTAGTTTGAGGGCTGTCGGCCTGTCTGTATAATCACATTCCTTGTTCTGTTTTTTTTTTTTTAATCTCTTCAGGCTAGCGTCTTTAAAATAAATTTACGATTGACAGTTACGTTTCTGACCATTCGAGAAATCAGTACAGGTTTAGCAAACTAGTAGAAAACCGAACGGACTAGATTTTGGTTGATCGTTATACTCGCCTTATATTTGAAAGGAATACTACGGTGCGACTTGGTTACGAGACTGCAGTGCACTAAAGCAGCGAAGGAGATTCTTAACACCTCGGCGATAATTTACACTGAAAATAAAACAGATGCAAGGGTTTATGGCACAGTATGCGCGAGCCATAAAAAAGGAAATAATGTCGAAGTATCTGAAGCCACAAGACGATGTCACGTTGTGAGATGCCATGTGGAGCATAATCACGAAGATATTGACGGGAAGCCAGCATACTACAAAGGCCAAGACAATAGCAATGGACATCTTCAACACATTTCGTTCCCTTTTCGCGCGTTGTTGTTCAGCGTTGACCGACGGCTCGCCTGGAGTCTTCTGTGACTTGAGCTTCACTAAGATGATGGTGTACAGTATGGCTATCAACACCAATGGGGTATAAAGACCTATACCATATATTGCTACATTGTAATATACAGTGAAAGACTCTCCAAAGACTTCTTTCCACTGCGGGTCACACGTCCGCGCTCCTCGATATTCAACAAGTTTTAACGCGAAGAGATTTGGGGACATGATAGCCATCGCGACGATCCAAGTGGCGAGAATGAAGAAGGCGCACAGCTTTGAACTGATGAGTGGGGAACGGAGGGAAAAACCACAGCACCAAATCGATCCACTGCTATCAGAACCAGGCTCGGAATGGACACAGCACTGGAAACGTGTGATAAAAAGACACACAGCTTACATAAGACCTGTCCAAGAGAACCACCGATCGGCCAGGAGTAGTTGAAATTCAACTCTGTTAGAAGCGGCGGGTACAGGAAAATTGGATACAGCAGGTCGGACATGGCCATGTTGACGATTAAAAAGTTTATCGGTTTTCTCATGGTTTTCGTCTTGTAGACAATTATTCCGATGATGGAATTTCCAGCCAGTGAAACTACCAAGAGCAGGCAGTAAGCAATGGTTTGTCCGATTTTTTGTGCCGTAGGATTGAAGCTGCAGCTGGATGGCTGTGTTCCATTCATCGTTGTGTTCAAGTTTGCCGACATTCTCGTGGTTTTTTATTCAGCTATATATCTGACAAATTTTTCATCTGGTTTGTTAACCAGAAAGCACCACGCTATTTATGTTCTATTGAAGGCGGAATAATCTTTTGGCTTGAGGTCATTTATTCAGTTGCAGGCAATTAATAATTTAATATATGATCACAAGTTATGACAGCGTTTCGGTCGACATCATATAAACTAAAAGGTTTTTAATTAGTGTTCATATTAAAACTGTGCCAGCTTGTGCTCGAAATTGCTTTGCTCCTACGTTCGAGTTTATTGTCTATGCAAATAAGAAAGTTCATTAGCGTAAAGAATGGATTAATTAAACCGGCTAGGTCAGTGCTCTTCGCTAATGAACTGCCCTGGGTGCCAAAGGGATTTTCCCCCCTGCTTTTTTCCTTTGCGCGAACTGTAAGTGGCTTCAACGCTCTTCGCTAAGGAAAAAAACCCTCTCGGGCAACCCGGATACTAATGGACATTAGTAAAACTCTACTAGTATAAAGTAATGCAAATGAGACAATCTGATTGGCTGAGCAACTCGTATACTATCAGCCATTAGTGTGCAGTGGCTGCGGGTCGTCTACAAAATTGCGGTTTCTTCTCGTTTCTACGAAGTTTCGGTGGATGATTTAGAGTTAATACTAGACAATTGTTGTGATTTTTACTAAAACAATTAGAAGTTATTCGCGGCCTCATCAACTATCGCATCATAGAAATTGAGAGCTTAATTGCTAATTATTCGCTGCCAAATCCGACCATTGTTTTTTTCCAATAAAAGGAAAATGTTAGCATACCGTATTTCCCCTTATTTAGCCCATTCCCTCCATTACCAAGCTCCCCTTTCTGAGATGAAACTGAAAATTAATCGTCCCCTTCCTCTATTAAGTGCCCCTCCTTCCTAACACCGTTTTATTTGTGAGTTTTCGCATCGTGTGTTGTCTATAATGGCGGCTAAAATCATCGTTTTCTCATAACGCCGAATGACTATTAAATGATAAATAGGAAAACATTAAATAGAGCCGAACAAGTTGATATTCACATTTTGATTAAACAATATCTGTGATATAATGCGGCACAGAAGATTGAACCGAACGGTGAATATCAAACAGCATTTTTATATGCTGGAAATTAAAGCATGACACTGTGATAGTCCACACGGGGGTGCGGGCTTAATAATGGCAATTCAGTAAATTATGGCCTCTAAAGTCGCTTGTTTGTGCAAACAGCTGGCCATGAGCGGATCCCTGAAAATACGACAATCCGTGGACAGGAACGAAATTTTAAGCTTTCTTTTTTTTACCCCCAAAATCCTTTTAGTGAACTGGAGATTTTTCCAAACTGTTTGATATTTTGATAGGAAAGCCATTGACGCCACCGTAAAGAGAACGTAAAATTAATAGAATTCCAAAATTTGACGGAATAAATATCGAACAGGCTCGAAGATATAGCTCGGTTAAATTTGTATGGCGTTAAACAAATATTGCCTGATACCTGGCCTACTTAGCAAGCCGGTTTACGTACGTTTTTCTGCGCGTAGGAAGAATTTTTCCCTTTTGAAAACGCTTGCTATGCAGGCTAGCTGATACCGGGTATGGAAGAAATCGTTTGTGCCACACATTGCAAACTTCTGCGTAAAAACTGCGAATTTCACAACTATATAATTCTTCGACCCTGTACAAGATATGACCATCAAATTTATGAATTCTTCTCATTTTAGTTTTAGTTATAGTAGTGGCAACGGTTTTTCGTTCGAAGCAGCTAGATAAAACTTTGCGAGTTGGTTGATTAGAGAAAGGGCGACTGTTCATATATGTTAGGTTGTCAAAGAGCCTCAAAGTGTCAGTCAGTTTTGTTGCAAAATAAATAAACAGTTTTACTGTCGCTGTTGCCAAACGATGAAGGGAAATGTGTATAACTTGTATATTTCTTAACTGGAACATCTCAGTAGAGAGATTATATAAGCACTACGTTCAACGGCAGACGTCAGCTTGCACTCGATTTTCTTTACTTTTCCTCCAATCGTTAAATAAATCCATCAGAAAAATCGAAAATAATTCACACGTTCACGATAAACGCGAAACTACTCACTTTGACGTAGAAACGGCAAATAGCAGAGGGAAAAAGTTGGATTTTTGCCGTTTGCGGGAAAAACAAAGGTGATGCTTTAGGGCCTCCACAGACTAGAGAGATAGTTGTCGACGACTATTTAGTTGTCGACCATAAAAAGTTGTCGATAACAAAAAAGCCAGTGTGTGAAGCTAGTTATCGATAACTAAGGGCCTTAGTTATCGACAACTAGCTTCACACACTGGCTTTTTTGTTATCGACAACTTTTTATGATCGACAACTAAATAGTGATCAATAGTTGTCGAAAACTATCTCTCTAATTCTGTGGAGTCCCTTAACCTTTCTAATATCATGGAAGTCTCTCAGTTTGAAGTTGAAATTAGTTCGTGACTGGAGGCGGCACAATAAAACAAATTTTAAAATTGAACGTAGTGAGATTTGACAGGCTCAGTTACGTTAACTCTAAAATGCAAATCTTCTCCTTTATAAAACATATTCTTTGCTTTATTCAAAAATTGAAAATCGAGCGAACAATGCCGCCATTTTGATGGGATTTTCCCAATTTTAAAGGGGCACTGTCACGGATTCGCATGCGCGAAAACTGCTCACTTCCTGTCGACCATAAATTATTTGGCCGCCATTCCATAATGACGGTTAGTGAAAATATTTGCATGTATTTTGTTTCTAATCACGATTTTGTAAAACAGATAAAGTCGTAATATTACTGTAACAGCGTGCGCTGTTCGCATACGTATTTCCGAAACATGATTTGCATACAAAATATTTTTGCAACGGCCGTAATGCAACGCACTTTCGACAGCCAAGCTTAGATTTATCCATTCGTACATAAGTTTTCAACGGATAACCGTTGCCGTTTGAACGGCTCAATATTTTTTCTCAACGGATAACCTGGCTTAGCTTCGAACGGGTGAAGATTTTTTTCTGAACGGGTAGCAGCAGCCGTTGGAACGGCTGAATATTTTTTTCGAACGGCGCGACACATTTGTTGTTGAGGAGACGAGTGATCGAAACAGATGTGACCTCAGCTGTGACCTCTCACGCGAAAACGTACAACACGGCTTTCCGTTCGAAAGGCTAAAAGCCGTTCACTACCCGAACGGTTAGCAAGCCGAACGGCTGCTACTAACCGTTCGAAAAAAAGTGTTCGAACTGCTGCCGGTATCGTATCACTGTATCCTTCGTAACCTGCAACGAATTTCGCTTCAAGCCATGTTTTGAAACAGTTATCTTCAAGATAAATGCGTTTATGGGGTTTTGTCCACTCTCTCTCTTGGCTCTTGTCGGGGTATTGAATATTCTTTTTCGCCCAGAATTGCTACGCTTTCCACCGTGTCCGCCGCCGCCACTAGTCGACGCCATTTTGGATTTGGCAACTCAAACTTGAAAAAGTTAGCCCAACCTTTTCAAGTTCGACTCGCGAGACTGGCGCATGAGTCCTTGTGACAGTGCCCCTTTAAACGAGTAGCTCTGAGTGAATTTTGCATTCGCATTCATTGGACAGACACTGAACAGAGTTGAGGTGACTAACAAAGGCGAGTAATTATAAAATCAAATGTAATATAAAACACAAGTCAGAATGTTATATTTGTTATATTTTATCAAACATGAAGCTGAAGTCAGTGAGAAATATCTTTTAGCTAACTGAGTCAGTGCTAAAGCCTGGTTTTCACCAGCCTCGTTCCCAGGGTCTACTCCGCTTTCAAGATGGCGGCTGCCATCTTGAAAGCGGAGTAGACCCTGGGAACGAGGTTGGGTTTTCACTTGCGACGCAAGCGCAAGAGAAAGCATAAGCACGGGTGATAATCGAAAAAACAAGAATTCTGCGCATGCGCAAGTAAACACGAACTCAAGAACAAGCACGAACAAGCACGCAACTATTTGATCATTATTAAAACCAGTTTTTTTTTTTCATTTAACTGACGGAAAACATGAATCTATTTCTTTTACTCATTGAAGGGGCGCAAAGGAAACCAAATTAAAATAATGGACATTTATTATACGACATGGCATTTTAGAGTGCGAATACGCACAAAGACGAGAGCAAATATGAGACCGTATTACACGGGTCTCAGTCCCCCTGACCGCGCGCTAAGGAAAACGCCGTTAAAAGCCTATATTTTTGGAAAGAATTATGTCGTATAATAAACAATTTATTCAGCGGAAAGTTGTGTAATACGGCTGGGCATTTTTACTCGTCAGTGTTTATTTTTTCTCGCCTAAAGGCTCGAAAAAATAAAAACTGACTCGTAAAAATACCCAGCCGTATTACACAACTTTCCGCTGAATAACCTCTATTTATTACACGACATAGCATTTTAGAGTGCGAATACGCACTAAAACGAGTACAAATATGAGACCGTATTACACTCGTCTTAGTCCCCTGACCGCGCGCTACGGAAAACACTGTTGAAAGCCTATATTTTAGGAAATAATTATGTCGTATAATAAACAATTTATTCAGCGGAAAGTTGTGTAATACGGCTGGGCATTTTTACTCGTCAATGTTTTTCTCGCCTAAAAGCTCGAAAAAATAAAAACTGACTCGTAAATATACCCAGCCGTATTACACAACTTTCCGCTGAATAGTATGGTCATATATATAGTCCGCTATCTTCTGGCAGAGTTATGCTGGGTAAGGAAAGAATTGGGAGGTTTTTCATTAAAGACAAATGCCTAATGCTTGTTCGCTAGACAACAGAAAAGGTGATTTCTTCAAACAATATCACAGTGAAAGTGGTATGATAGAACAAATCACATGTCTGAGGGGAAAACATGCGGGAAACGCACGTGATAACATCTCAGTTACAAATGATTGACAGAAGCTTCCTGTTCATGCTTCCCACTCAGTCAACAAACGCTTTTAGATCGCGACATGTCCAACATGGTCATATTCTCCAACTTTGAGAAAACTAATAAAAATAGCAATTCTTAAACAAAAACATAGAATTACTCGTAACTTGTTCTAGCATGGTTCTAGCCCTGCTAGTAAAACAGAAACAGTGACCGGCAGAATTGTAAAACAACATAATCGGTTGACACACAAATTTATTCTGAGATCGTGCAGACGGCAGACTCGTGCAGTTTTCTCGAGTATCCAAGTCAGTCTTCCAAAAAAGAGACTTCTAGAATATAAACCGATAGCTCATGACTTGTAAGGCCGAATGTTTTTAGAATCAGATTCTGCCTTGGGTTGATAAAACTGTGGTGGTTTGTTTTGAAATAATGTTTGCACCTGTGGCTTATGAATACTGCTGAGTCAAACATGGAAAACAGTGTGAAAAAAAAGAGAGAAAGTGCGTGGTGGGGGAGGGTAGAAGAGAGGAAGTTATTAAAAGGAAGAGCTAAATAGAATGGCGGTGGTAAACAGAATGACTTTACAACAATGTCTTAGATTTTTTATGTATTTTATTGATGTGTTTTAAGGAACGGTTAAAGTTCTACAGATGTATATTTACACTGAATTAAATTAAACCTGGCAGAAGTAAATTTTACATAACAGTTTTGAACTAAATATTATTTACAATTCAATACAAAATATTACTGATTTACAAGTTTCTGGTCCGTCGACTGTACAGAAGTATCATCACTTGCTCAAAGTTCCATTTTACAGATAAAAGGCGTGTCCTTCAACTTTGCGAGGAATAAATATCACCACATTAAAACAACTAATACCGTAATGAATATTTACAGAACTATAGATATACTAACTAGTTGAACAGCTTTAGTTTTCTTTCGTTTGGAAGCCGAAAATGGGACACCTTAACTTTATAATTTTTTGAGTCAGAAAAAGGGTTTTTGTCTGCCGGCTTCGAGTTTGCGGCCTGTCAATATATAAGCGCAAGCATGTTCAGTAAAGATAAATCTACGAATCGCAGTTCCTTTTTTAACCATTGAGAAATCATACGTTTAGCAAACTAAAGATTTTGGTTGATGAATTTTAATTTTTTTTTTTTACTGCACTGCTCAAAAGCAGCGAAGGAGATTCTTAAGACCTCGACGATAATTTCCACTGAAAATCAAACAGATGCAAGGGTTTATGGCACAATATGCGCGAGACATAAAATAGGAAACAATGGTGAAGTATGTGAAGCCACAAGACTGCCATGTTATGTTGTTAGGTGCAAAAAAGGTCAGAATCCAGCCGATACTGAGAGGAAGCCAGCATACTGCAAAGCTCACCACGATAGCAATGGACATCTTCAGCACATTTCGTTCCCTTTTCGCGCGTTGTTGTCCAGCGTTGACCGATGGCTCGCCTGGAGTCTTCTGCGACTTGAGCTTTATAGTGATGATGATGTAGAGCACAGCTATCAACACCAGTGGGGTATGAAAGAATATAAAAACTATTGCTATCATGTAAATGTCGTAGGACACTCCAAAGGCTTCATTCGACTGCCACGTACACGCCAGCTCTCCTGGATATTCAGCAAGTTTGAGCGCGAAGAGAAGTGGGGAGTTGATAGCCATCGCGACGATCCAAGTGGCGAGAATAAAGACACGGCAATGCTTTGAACTGATGACTGGGGAACGGAGAGGAAATACCACAGCACCAAATCGATCCACTGCTATCAGAACCAGGCTCTGAATGGACACAGCAGAAGACACATAGGATAAGAAGGGAACCAGCCTACATAAGGCATCGCCAAGAGGACCACCGATCAGCCAGGAGTCGACGTACAACTCTGTTAGAAGCCACGGGAACAGGAAAATTGGAAACAGCAGATCGGACATGGCCATGTTGACGATTAAATAGTTTATCGGTTTTCTCATAGTTTTCGTCTTGTAGACAATTATTCCGATGAAGGTATTTCCAGCCAACGAAACTACAAACAGCAGACAGTAAGCAATGGTTTCTCCGATTTTTTCTGCTGTAGGATTGAAGCAGCTGGATGGCTGTGTTCCATTCATCGTTGTGTTCAGGTTTGCCGACATTCTCGTGGTTACTTATATTATTCAGCTATTTCCCTCACAAATTATTTTTCATCTGGTTTGTTAACAAGAAAGCACCACGCTATTTATGTTCTACTGCGGAAGGCGGAATAATCGTCATGCGTGCGCAAGTAATTAATAATTTAAAAGATGACAGCGTTTTAAAAACAGAGCGCTTAATTTGACGAACATTAATGAATGAGGAAAATTTAGAGCCGTCATCTTGACCATATAAAGTGATATCAGAGGAATATTTTTACGATTTTAAACGGACGATGTTTCGAGAATTTCCATATTGTTACTTTTATACGACTGCTATTTCTATGCTAAGCTAGACTGTTTAATTAAACAGCTCAAGAAAAACTCTAGAACAATTTGCATCTTGTGCCCCAATTTCAGTAGAGACAGTTTAACCATAACTATTGTTCATATCTAAATATTGTCTGTACGTTCGGACTTATTGTAATGCAAATAAGAACGTTGTTTTTGAAAGGGTGATTCTAGCTAAAGATATCTAATATTTGTTAAATAATCAGTTCTCGTATCCTATATGGAGATGATTCACTGCCAAGTCTGGTATACTTTTTCTGTGTTTTAAATGGAAGAAAAATGGCGGCAGAATACATCAAATTTTACCACTTATAGTAATCTGCAAACATATCATTATTGTGCCAGTTAACTGAATTAAGTGAAAGCGCGGGACGTTATTTCAGTAAAGCACGCTCTCCAGAGAATCGTACAAGGCATCATTTCATTTTCATTTTATTTCTGCAATTATAGTCGTTTAAGCTTCTACTAGTTTGCGAACTCAGACGCATTTTGGGCGTGAAACAACAGCGCGAAACTAAACCGTGTTTGCAGCTGGGTTAAGTTTCTAACGGAACTACATATGTCAAATCTGCTATATAACTTTTAAGGTGTCAAACAATGACAGAAGAAAACCCACCGCTGTTTATTAGTCGGTACTAAGTGGCAGTTTACTAACTTCAACGCGTTCTACCTTAATTACTGTACAGTTAAGAAATTTCCCCAATATATTAATTTCTTTCACGATACTTAATTTTCGCGATTTGCGTGAATTTTCTTAAGAAGAGTTTTTTTATGTCATGCTGAATTTGTTTGTTTTATTTTATATTATTTTGCGTCCATTAACTAAATGATTGATATTCGCGAGCTTTCTAATTGCGAAAACACAAAAATTACATGGAAATTTTAAATAGAACACTGCAGGAGAATAGTGACTGGTACTGAATGTGGCAGCTATGTTGTGCTCGGTTGTACTTCTGCAAAAAATATTGTATTCCTTTAGACTCGCGAACTCTACCAATTTTCCCAAAACATTGTCGTGTGGCATCTGGAACAGGTGGAATACAACTTTGGAAACACACATTGTGAGCACACGTACCGGGAATTGAGATAATTTCGTATAAATAAAAGTTAATTTTCTTGATATTTACAGAAAACGAAGCCGTTAAGTCACCGAGAAGAAAGATTATCAGTGTATGTCTTCCTGTTTTGAAATACTCGCTTAAAGTAAAACCTCGAAATTCTTTTGCATTAAAGTCGTTAAATTTTTCGTGCGGAATCGTCGCTCTCTTTATGTTGCACTGAGAGTGATAATAAAGTGGTTTGCTGTTACCTGCACGTGGCGCAATGATCAGTGTTATTGAAAGTATTTCCGTTGTAAAATCAATAATAACTGTTTTATGTACAGATGTGAAATGGATTCTAACGGGAAACCATTTTGATCATAAGACATAATTTATGTCATTATTGTTAAATGCTTATCAAGTTAGTTATTATTAGAGAGCTAGCCTTGTTGATAAAATAAGTTGTAGTTTTAATAATTTTTAGATCATTTTTTTCATTTTTCGATTAACCTGTTGTTACACGGCCCCACAAGCTATAAGCTTTTATATTTATCGCGTTTAAATAAAGGTTGGACGTCGCGAGCGGGATAAATCGTCGCTTAACTGGGCGCGCCGTCAATTTTCACACGGCTAGTTTTCCCGCTCACTTTTTTCGCTTCTCGGTTGACAAGACTGTATACATATCATGTTATACCGATTCATTTTGCGACCTCTTAACGGACTTAAAACAGAACGACGGTTCAGTAAAACCAATACAGGCTTATTTACTCATTTGTCTGTCAATTATTATTCTTATCAACTGGAATATTTCGTGAAACTTTATTTTCAATAAAGACATCAGTATTCGCAACAAGGCGGAAAAACGAAAAACTGGAAAACAAGCAATGTTGCGGGGTTGTACTTGCGCTCGGCAAAGGACGGATCGGTCGTCCCAAACGCACCAGGTGAAAGTCTATGGTTGGACAAGTACGTGTCTGAGAACACATCTGGGTTAAGCGATATTGACAGAAACTTTTCCTTCAGGCTTATTTATACGTGCGTAAACAAAATAGAGACAATGTACAGACGGCTTGTGTCCACGTTCAACTTTTTCCGCGAACGCACGCCGTCCATACGTTTTCTCTATTATATTTACGCACGTATGCGACAGTGGAAATCCATCTTTTAATAGATATTCTCAAACTTTGAGAAAACCAAGTATAAGTAGAACCTCATAGATTATGTTAAAACTCAACGCTTTCTTAATTTGAGCTGCTTCATATGAATTTAAATTCACAAAGCTACAGCTTAAAACACTATTTATTTCGCTGAGGCTAGATGAACACTTTCCATACCTCCTTTTTTAGCTTCAACGATCATACTGAACTATTCAATTACCCGCCATCATGTGTCCTTGTTATATTATAGTTCTAACATAATTTAAATGAACTTCACGATCCGCTCGATTCGCATAAATTTCTTCACAACGGAGAAGGAATAGAAATAGGAAAATTGCCCGCTGTAGGACAAGCACAGCTGCAGGGAGTTGTAGGCAGAGTTGCGCTCGAAAGGGAATGATCGCACTTTTTACATGCAGTGGAGGCAAACATTTAACGTTTGTTCTCTAGACAACATGAAAGGTTATTTATTGCGAGAATTTCTCTTTTGCACTGAACAAGATCACAGTGAAAGTCGTATGATAGAACAAATCATGTGACTGAAGGAAAACAAGCGGGAACCGTACGTGATTACGTCGTGCAGATGATTGACAGAAGCTTCCTGTGCAGGCTTCCCACTCAGTCAACAAACGATATCTCGATAGATATTCTCCAACTTTGAGAAAACTAGGATATTAAACCCGCACAAGAACTCCAAATAAAAATAGCAATTCTTGAACAAAAACATAAATTAAAAATTACACATAACTTGTTCTAGCATGGTTGTAGCCCTGCTAGTGAAACAGAAACACTGACCGGCAGAATTGTAAACACACAAATGTGTTATGAGTTCGTGCAGACAGCCGGCAGACTCGTGCAGTTTTCTCGAGTATCCAAGTCAGTCTTATAAGAAAGAGACTTCTACAATATAAACAGATAGCTCATGACTTGTAAGGTCGAATGTTTTTAGAATCAGATTCTGACTTGGGTTGAATAAAACTATGGTGGTTTGTTTTTAAATAATGTTTGCACCTGTGGCTTATGAATACTGCTGAGTCAAACATGGAGAACAGTGTCGGAAAAAAGAGAGAAAGTGCGTGATGGAGGAGGGGAGAAGACAGGAAGTTATTAAAATGAAAAACTAAATAGAATGGCAGTTGTAAACAGAATGACTTAAAATGTATTGGATTTCTTATGTATTGTTTCCTAATTAGTTAAGATTATTACAAATAAAGTTTACAAAATACTAACTACAAAATACGTTGTAAGGAACGGTTAAAAACCGTCATACAAAGTTCCACAAATGTCTATTTACACTGAGTTAAATTAAACCGGGTAGAAGTAAATTTTACATAACAGTTTTGCATGGCGGAATGAATACCGTAATGAATATTTTTATTTAGAGTTAACTATAGATAAACTAACTAGTTGAACTATTATAATTTAACCGAGTCATAAAAAAGACTTCTCCCTGCCGGCTTCTAGTTTGAGGGCTGTCGGCCTGTCTGTATAATCACATGCCTTGTTCTGTTTTTTGTTTTTTAAATCTCTTCAGGCTAGCGTCTTAAAAATAAATTTACGATTGACAGTTACGTTTCTGACCATTCGAGAAATTAGTACAGGTTTAGCAAACTAGTAGAAAACCAAACGGACTAGATTTTGGTTGATCGTTATACTCGCCTTATATTTGAAAGGAATACTACGGTGCGACTTGATTACGAGACTGCACTGCACTAAAGCAGCGAAGGAGATTCTTAAGGCCTCGACGATAATTTACACTGAAAATAAAACAGATGCAAGGGTTTATGGCACAGTATGCGCGAACCATAAGAAAGGAAACAATGAAGAAGTATCTGAAGCCACAAGACGATGTCATGTTGTCAGATGCAATGTGGAGCATAATCACGAAGATATTGACGGGGAGCCAGCATACTACAAAGGCCAAGACAATAGCAATGGACATCTTCAACACATTTCGTTCCCTTTTCGCGCGTTGTTGTTCAGCGTTGACCGACGGCTCGCCTGGAGTCTTCTGTGACTTGAGCTTCACTAAGATGATGGTGTACAGTATGGCTATCAACACCAATGGGATATAAAGACCTATACCATATATTGCTACATTGTAATATACAGTGAAAGACTCTCCAAAGACTTCTTTCCACTGCGGGTCACACGTCCGCGCTCCTCGATATTCAACAAGTTTTAACGCGAAGAGATTTGGGGACATGATAGCCATCGCGACGATCCAAGTGGCGAGAATGAAGAAGGCGCACAGCTTTGAACTGATGAGTGGGGAACGGAGGGGAAAAACCACAGCACCAAATCGATCCACTGCTATCAGAACCAGGCTCAGAATGGACACCGCACTGGAAACGTGTGATAAAAAGACACACAGCTTACATAAGACCTGTCCAAGAGAACCACCGATCGGCCAGGAGTAGTTGAAATTCAACTCTGTTAGAAGCGGCGAGTACAGGAAAATTGGATACAGCAGGTCGGACATGGCCATGTTGACGATTAAAAAATTTATCGGTTTTCTCATGGTTTTCGTCTTGTAGACAATTATTCCGATGATGGAATTTCCAGCCAGTGAAACTACCAAGAGCAGGGAGTAAGCAATGGTGTATCCGATTTTTTCTGCTGTAGGATTGAAGCAGCTGGATGGCTGTGTTCCATTCATCGTTGTGTTCAAGTTTGCCGACATTCTCGTGGTTTTTTCTTCAGGTTTTTCTCTCACAAATGATTTTTCTTCTGGTTTGTTAACAAGAAAGCACCACGCTATTTATGTTCTAGTGAAGGCGGAATAATCTTTTGGCTTAATGAAGCATGCGCAAGCAATTGATAATTTAAACAGCTTAATTTGCCCGGCGGCGATGTCAACTGAAAACGTGCGAGGAAAATAAACAGCCGTTACCTTATGATCATGTAATAATATAGGCTTTTTTATTTACGCTAAGACTGTTTAAAGTTCAGGAAAATTAAGATTTGCAGATTGCGCCCCAAAATTGCCGTTTGGCCGACATCATATAAACTAAAAGGTTTTTAGTTATCACTGATTCATATTAAAACTGTTGCAGCTTGTGCTCAAAATTGCCTTGTTACTACGTTCGAGCTTATTGTCTATGTAAATACGAAATTTATTAGCGTAAAGGTAGAATTCAGACGCCTAGGTCTCTACTGTATTTATCAGAAACTGGGTCAGTGCTCTTAGCTTATGGACATTATTCACTGCCAAATCTGACCCTTGTTTTCTTTTTCCAATAAAAGAAAAATGTCGGCATACTGTATTTCCTCTATTTAGCCCACTCCCTTCTAATAAGCTCCCCTTTCTGGGATAAAGATATAATAAGTCCCTTCCCTCTATAAAGTGCTCCCCTCTCCCATCCCAATGTGAATTGTGAATCGCATCGCGTGCTGTCTATAATGGCGGCTAAAAGTGTTTTCTCGCAACGCCAAATGACTAATATAATTTCCATAACCCAATGACCGACTTATCAGGTATACGGGTAATCTGATTGGCTACACAGGGACCGTCTAGCGATCGGTAGACGACAGTTTGTCGGAGCGCGCGCGATTTAGCATGCATCATTGCACAAATGTATCAAACTTAATGAAATAAAAATAATTTTTTTGTTTGATAGATCGTTCAGTGGGTCACCGTTTGCTAAAACAATTAGACGGCTCGCTCTCTCGGTTTCTATCGACTTTGATCATTTTTAACAAGTGAATGCTTAATAAGCATGAACGAAGTTATAGCATTTGGTGGACAAATTTCACTCGATCGCTCGTTTTACAATAACTGTCAAAATTCTCGCGCGCTCATTGGCTAATTTTTATTGTCAATAAGGCCCCGGCCGCACTAGGCTGACAAAATTTGTTTGGCGCTACCAAAATATACTACAAATTTTGTCTCCGCCAAATTTTCATTTTGATAAACGCGTACGCACTTGTAAACCAAAAATCGTGACAAATTATTCGCGAACCACAACATATCAATCACGTAGAAACCGAAAACATCTGTTGTTGCTGTGAAATTTTGCATTCAACTCCTCGACAATCTTTTAAAACCAGTACTTTCTAAAGTTTTTACTCTCCTGCCTTCGTGGTATGATACACAAACTGATTAACTAGACATTTTAAACGACTTGCATGTTTCTTGCCGCTTTTCCCGACTGTCACTGTCACTTTTTAGCGCAATACTTGTACCTGATCGGACCGTGCACTGTTCACTGTTTATGAAGCAAATTGTGCTACTCAAACATCACTAGGTGCTGTTAACAGGTACAATTTGGGATCGGTAGTAGTTGTACGGACCGAGGCAAGCGAATAATCAAAATAATCATCGCTGTAACCTTGAGATTAATGTGTGTGAATTGACGAATCTGTCAGTTTTGACGCTTGACAAAATTTTGTCCTGCTCTGGGGCAGGACGACGGCGCCTTTAAAGTTTGGTAAGACTTGACAAAATTTTGGTAGGAAAAAAATCGTCGTTCGCACTTGTGAAACGGAACTGATGACAGATATTTTTGCAAAACAAACAAAAATTCGCCTAGTGCGGCCGGGCCCTAAGAGGACAGACACGGCGGATCTTCAAAATTTCGCCAAAATGGCAGCGTTGTCGGTTCTCGATAAAGTGGACAAATTACATCTGAACCAACCTCGTCCCCAGGGCCTTCTCTCCTTTTTTTTCAAGATGGCGTCTGATGGAGCGAAGACCCTGGCAAAGGCTGGGTCACGTGGTACAAATACTCCAAGATTCTTGGAGTATTTTATCACGTGACTTTGTTGTGGAGCTGAAACAAAATGGCGGCCAAAGCTGAGTGTCCCAGATTACGTGGACCGCTTTTTACGGCGTATCTTTGTAGACGAGGAAACAATACTTCATTTGGAAGACTAATTTATTGTTTGGAAGCTCTTCCGCCTCTTCGAAAGCATAACGCGTGGTCAAAGACTCTGGAAACACTACGGTAACTGTAACACCACCGCACGTATAAAACTAGCTATCCCGGGAACTATCGGTCTTATGTAAGCTAAATATAAATCTTTAAAGCATTTGTACGCACCCGTACCTTCGATCTTCCCAGAAAAGACGAAGGGGTCGTAGCTATGTCACCGTCTGAGATTGTTCTTCGTAGAAATCAAAAAGGAGATCTAGAGTTCGATCGTAATTGTCTATAAGCTTACATATTTCTTGGATTCATATTCGTAGGAAAATCATTGAAGTTTTCCATGTCCAGACACGTATTCCTTCATGTCAGTATTGTACCGATATTACGGTTAGCGCTTTGTACTTGCGATTGAAGGATATAAGCCTGTTGTTTTTTTTCTTCTATGTCTTATGGCTCTGTCAATCCGCTCATCCCCTTCCCCGGGCATTTTTTTTGTCAGAATGTTGCAAATGCCCCTCCAATTTAGTCGGGAAATTTATGCGCAAGCTTTCCGATCCTTGATCACCTAACCAAGAGCTTATGAATTAATAATATTTGATATCTTGTCCCGCAAAGTTGTCAAAGCTTCTTTCCGACATCTTTGGTTCGCATGTGGAAAGCAACAGTGCAAATTTTTGCACATGTGTGGTGGGGCTCCGGTTCACTTGAAAAGTGCAGGGCTCAAACGAGGTTTAATATCAACTCAGTTTTAACACTTTTAAATTACGGGCAATCAGGAAAGTTAAAATACACAACAAATAATGTACGTCTTTTAAAATCCAAAAGATATACATGTAATGTTGCCTTTGACAATGCCCCACCCCCTGGACGACCTGATATAGCAAATACCCCACCCCGGGAATGGAAAAGTCGTAAAATGCCCGACAAATGCCCGGGGGGGGGGGGGGATCTGACAGAGCCATTAGCTTATGAATGGGAGTTTATTTCAAATCATATTCAAGTAGTGCACAAGAAAATAGATGATTTATATTTTTTGATGTTTCATAGTCCATAAAAATAACATTTTTTTTTTAAATGTAGTGTTTTTTGAATGTAGTGGATGAAAAAAAATTAACCTGACATGTAATCCCATGGGGAGAAAGATCTGAGGATACCGTTTCCTCTAGATAATAATTATTGTTTTCCTATTGGTAAATTTTCTTTTATCGCCATCTTATCACTCAGCTAGGGAAGGGGGACAGTCAAAACTATTATGGAAAGCCTACACTGATTTGTATATTTTTATGTGTAAGGATTGTAGACTCAAATCCTTCTCCTTATTATCTCAAATCCTTATTATATGTATATTTTTTCGAACCCCTATTAAGCAGCCACCCTCGGGGAAATGGCAAGTGGGTCGGCCGCTTAATAGGGTTTTGTCAGAAATTAGCGTAAGGCTTGGTAGAAAACATCACTTTGTTCGAATACAAAGACGCTTGGAGGCTTGTGACAACTGTGTGTTTGAATGTTTTTATCAGTCATCACTTTCTATTTCGGACTCTTATCTGTCATCAGCTTTTACAAAACAAAGCCAAACTACATGTATAAAATTTTGGAGGCCACTGAATAGAGAACCCTCAGTGGTATGGGCCAAAAGGTGGCCACAGCCACGTAACAGAGGTGGCCCCTTAATAGGGGTTTTATTTACAGTATTATACTGACAACAGTTTTTGCGACTTTGATAACTGGCCGTTTAATAGGGGGTAGCCGCTTAATAGTTGGCCCCATAATTTGATTTTTACAACAATAAATTTATGTACCAAATATGTTCACGACACAATTATTATTGTTTTCATTCTTTTTTTCTTTTATGCAGAAAATGTTACTTGAATTCATTGTATTCACCTCTGTAGTTTAAAATAAAGATGCACTATTGCTTGTGTTGGTTTTCTGTCCTGCTTGCTTTCATTTTGATCTCAAAGTCTCTTCCCCACCCAACAGTCAAATGAAAGATAATGTAATAATTACATTTATAATAATTATAATTATATTTATAAAAGCAATTTATAATTATTATTATTATTATTATTATTACAAATTTCTCACCACTAATGAAACACAATATTTTGCTAAAATTACACACATACTACAAAATCCTGGTCATAAGCCCTGGGCTTATTCAACTTCGTAAGGGGTCTTAGGTGGGCTTATAAATGGGGGGGGCGCTTGGAGGCAGAATAAACAAGTTGATGCAGCAAATTATTATATCAAGATATGTTTTAAAAACAAATTTCAAGTCAGTACATCAATGCAACTGGAACATAACAAACAGAATAAAGAAAATTAATATGGTCTAAAGTTGAACAATTTCTGTGAGGACATAGTAAGGAAATGAGGAACAGTAGAGAGGGGCTTAAAAGCAGGATTTTACTGTTGCATGATGACCTCCGCATACTGGTAAGCAAGAAGAGATATGCCCACCAGAGGTCAACCACTAACATTCCAACACCATTAGTTTTAAAGTGAAACCCGTTGTTATATCAAGACTATCAATGCCGCCAAACCTTATGAGAAAAGCGGTATCTTTTTAGCATCTCCATGATTTTATTATGTTGAGATGGAGAAGCTGTTCTTACTTTTTGGGGTGCAGGGGAGCCCAGATTACTCTCCATAATCTTATAAGAACAAAACAAAGGATCAGTCATTCTGCGTAAGAACAAGATACAGGATCAGTCATTCAGTGTAACAAAGGATCAGTCATTCAGTGTAAAGAACAAAAGTGAAATCAATCTCATAATAAAGCCAAAAACATGTGCTGTATTTGATTGGTGACAGTGTTAGGCAAAATTAAAATGTAACAAAAATCCTTTTAATGTTACATCTTTGTATATACACCATTTTCCTTTAATTTTTATACTTTTGAAGCATCTAATAAATTGATGAGCTAATTATTCTGTGAGTGAACACAAGCTACTCGGAAAAAATAATTCCTGAGTTCCCCACGACAGGGGAGTGGGCAAACGTCTATAAACTTACTATTCCGCACAACACGGTTTGGACAACTCTACGCACTGAGACTATGGAGAGTCTCGTGGGAGTTAGGCATCCGAAACCGGTGTGCGGAAGGTCATCAGCTTCAACTGCCTGTTGGGTGGAACTGAGAATTTGTTTACAGAGTAGCTTGTGTCACTGACATAGAATAAATAAGGTAAAGTGACCTGTTTTGAAAGAAAATAACTTCTGATCCATATACAATGTATTGTAGCAAATATTATACTTCAATTTAAGGTTGAACTTTTAATTTGAAATCAATAGTGACAAACCAGATGTAGATGTGGATGCCAAGTCACAAATTACCAATTGTGTATTACATAAGATAAATTATTTATTACGGGAAATGTGTTTAGAAGGATTAAGCTCATAATTAAATATAGCGGGTGTAAATGTATAAAAGTGCTAAACAGGAGATTTTGTGTAGGGGTCTCTCGCAAGTCCCTCCAACGGACAAACGGTGTTTCAAACATCGATAGAACTTTAAAACTCAAGCTGAAATGAAAGGGTGAGTTGTAGAACGAAAAACAAGTCGCAGTTTGTTACAGTTTATACAGCCGATAGTTTATGTGTAAATCAAAAGGGGGGGGGGGAGAATCAGGGGGGGGTGGGGGGGGGCCACTAACAGCCCTAAAAAATCTAAAAGCTAAAATGTGCCTGAATGTACGGTGTTTACCGAGAGAGGTCAGTTGTTTCCAGAGTCTTTGACTCACCGTTTCATGCTTCCGAAGAGGCGGAAGAGCTTCCAAACAATTAAATGTGGGGAGTCTTCTCAAATGAAGTATTGTTTCCTCGTCTACAAAGATACGGCGTAAAACGCGGTCCACGTAATCTGGGACACTCAGCTTTGGCCGCCATTTTGTTTCAGCTCCACAACAAAGTCACGTGATAAAATACTCCAAGAATCTTGGAGTATTTGTACCACGTGACCCAGCCTTTGCCAGGGTCTTCGCTCCATCAGACGCCATCTTGAAAAAAAAGGAGAGAAGGCCCTGGGGACGAGGTTGCATCTGAACAGGAGTTTTCTTTGAGGCGTAAATCATCAACAGTCGTTCACAGGTGGCTTTTCAATCGGCTGACTGAGATTTAATTCAACGGTAAAGCGAATGGAATCTGTTTATTTTGCCGCGTGTAACTTCAAAACAACTGATAAGAGTGGACTGAAACTTGGCAATATTTCAGCGGGTTTAGAAGAATTTCCGAATGGAATAAAGGTTAGTTTCAGAAAATCTGTCTAAGAAATTTATTCTCGAGTTGTTGTACGTAGTTTTAAATTCACGAAGCTGCGATTCTCGAAATCGTTTCGGCTAAAACAAATTCAGTTCACAGATTTACCTGGCGTTTCTCCTCGTCTGAAGTTCTACGCTTGATCGTTTTGTTATTGTAAAAAAAATAAATGGACGTCAGTTTTAATGCGTCTGTCCTGTTATTGATCATGAATTTCGTCATAACATTGTTATAATTGTTTTAAAAATAGGCGAACATTAAATAGCTAAAGTGCACAGAAGCTTGAACCGGACCCCCCTAAAATCATAGTTAATAAGTCAGGGGCAGGGGGGGATTTAACGGTAATTAAATCATGGCTTCTAAAGTCGCCTGTTTGTGAAAATAGCTGGTTACGTGAGTCCCTGAAAATACGACAATCAGTGGACAGGAACGAAATTTCAAGTTTATTTGATTGTCAAGTAACTCTTATGCTAAATTTTCTTTGGCTGTGTTTCGTTTTCAATCGACAATCTAAATGAGAGGGCACATGTTTACAAGTTTGAATTTGTCAAATGCGGTCTGGTATATTAATGTTAAAGTAAAAAACAAAACCGATTCTGAATAAAGATTAAAAAGTTCATGGTCTTTCGTATGGCTTTCGTCTGCAAGACAATTATTCCGATGAAGGACATGAATTCCCAGCCAGCGAAACAACATCGAGCAGGCAGTAAGCAAATGTTTTTTCCAATTTTTTTTCGCTGCAGGATTGATTGTAGGCTCGATTACCAGCCGCTGTTTGGGAAAATGAAGATCGGACTCGAGAGAGCGGCGGAAATCGAGCCTATCGGATTGTAGCAGGTCAATGACTGTGTTCCATTCACGATTCAGCTTTACGTTGTGTTAAAGTTTGTCGACATTCTGATAGCTTCGTTTCTTATCCACTGAGTTATTTCTCAGTTATCTGAATTCTCAACTGAAGAGCAAACACTGCTCTGTTAATTTTGCTGCCTGGAAGTGGAGGAAAAAATGGTGATTTTCTTTTTTGACTTTTCTCACCGGTTATTAGCTGCTGTTAATTAATAAAGGAAATGGTTGTTTATTTGTCGTGTCCTCTCTCTCTCAGTAAAATGTCGTCAAATAAACCGCAGGCTAAAATAGACCACCTTTAAGGTATAGCTGGATTAAAAAGAATTCCAGTGAACTAGTAATTTTCTCTTTTTGAAAACGCTTGCTACGCAGGCTACCTGATACCGGGGGATATGGAAGAAATCGTTCGTGCCACACACTAAAAACGAGCGAGGAAAATAAACAGCCGTTTCCTTGCGATCACGTATTAAATGATGTAGAAAATTTTCCATGACTTTGAAAGGACGATATTTCGCATAACGTAAATTTTAATAGTTCCACGATTTGCAAGAATTTCGTTACCTTATACAACTGACTTAAACTGGCTTTTTTCATTTACGCTAAGACTGTTTTTAAACATCATGATTAAGGAAAATTAATATTTGCAGATTTCTCAGGCGAAAAATTGCCCTTTGGCCGACATCATATGAACTAAAAGGTTTTTAATTATTGTTCATATTGAACTGAATTGTGGCAGCTTGTGCTCAAAATTGCCTTGCTCCTACGTTCGAGTTTATCAAGTTGTCTATACTATGCAAATAAGGGGCGACCCATTTAACTTCTGAGGGGGGGGGGGGGGGGGGGGGGGGATGGAGGATTTGGTATAGGCAAGAATTTTTTTTTAAACCCTTTCATGCTACAGGATTTTTTTTTCTCGGGGCATTTGTGTGCATGATATTTTTTTCTCCATGTAACATGCTGCAGGATATTTTTTTTGTGTGTGTGTATGGGGTACGGAGGAAAAGTTGCCTTTCCGTTGTGACTGACCTTTGATCGCCATCTCGTTGCTTTTTAATACGTTCAGTAATAATACATATGTATCAGGGGCGTAGCCAGCCCTTTTTTCCCTTTAAGCCCAATATGATCATAATAGAGAGCTCTGAAACGAGCGCCAAAGGCGCGAGCTTCTAGGGGGGTCTTGGGGCATGCTCCCCCGGAAAATTTTGAAATCTAGAGGCTCGGAAATGCTATTTTCAGCATTCTCCACGAGATATTTCGTCAAAAAATTGATCTTGATCAAGTGTAAAATGACAGGTATTTTTAGTGCTTTCAGCAATATTTCCGAGGTTTTGTTAACTTGATACATTGTACATAAAAAAACGTAATACACATATTCCGGCCATAGTACAAGAAACAACGTTTTACTAAAGCTTGACGTGTGCAGTAAGGAATTTTTGCACAAGGACCAAATCTGGTAAAGAATTATGTTTATTTTTCAAAATCAACACGTTGATAAAGGTGGGGATTCACTATTGAAATTATAGTGAGCAAAGAATCAGTAGAAGAAATTACGGCCGGTTTCGGTTCCTGAAAAAAAAAATCAGGGAAATTCCTGTTAAGGACGTTCGCGCCCATTGCTAGTCCGCATCCTTACCTTTTACCTTCCTTACCCAAATGCCTTTTGGTATACCCTGTTCCAGACCAAAATGCTCAAAAACCATACCCTGTCCAGCGGCACGTACCTATTTAGTGTTTATAAGGGAGTACCCCCCCCCCCCCCCCCGCCACCATCTTGGATTTGACAAAACTGTAGACTGGTACTGTGTAACCACAGCTATAATAATAATTATTAATGTACAGAAAAAGCTATCTGAAGAAGGGAGATGCAAAAATTATTGTAGTTCTAGTTCCCCTCTTGCCCAAATACAGATGCTATTAAAATTCCAAACTGCCTGCAGCAGCTGAAGATGAAGTTGAAGTCAGCCCATCATGTAGTGTCTTGCAGGAATTTTTTTTTCGGCCCACTGAACGTGTATGAATTTTTTTTTCCGTCAGTGGTCGTGTGCACGAAATTTTTTTTTGAACAAGTTTGCTTGCAGGATATTTTTTTTTCAAAATCCTCCATCCCCCCCCCCCCTCAGAAATTAAATGGGTCGCCCCTAAGAAAGTTCATTAGCGTAAAGGGAGACTTTAGACGCTCAGGTCTCTAATATATTTATTAAACTGAGTCAGTGCTTTTAGCTTATGGAGGCATTATTCGCTGCCAAATCTGACCCTTCCAATAAAAGGAAAATGTTGGCATACCGTGTTTCCTCTATTTAGCCCACTCCTTTCTGAGATGAAAATATTAATAAGCCCCTTCCCTCACTACGTTTTATGTACAGACTTGAAATGGATTCTAAAAGAAACAATTTTGATCATTAGACATTATTGTTAATGCTTATCAAGTTAGAGCACCAGCCTTGTGGCTTTTAGCGGTTCCGCTTCAAGGTTGATTTTTCTGACATTTCATGGTGCACTGATCAACAAGTCTCATTAGTGCGTTCGAAGCGCTTGTCGTCCGGGTTCAAAGAGACTACGAGCAGTCCTATTAAATGTACTAATGCTTTTGCTATCAGTCTGACCAAACGAATATATATTTCATTTGTTTCTCCGCAATGTTTTTAGCGTTTTTAGCACGATATAAGCTTTTATATTTATCGTGTTTATCGTCGCGAGAGGCTAGTTTTCCCGCTCACTTTTTTCGCTTCTCGGTTGACAAAACTGTATACATATCACGTTATATACCATTGATATCAATTGGATTAAAAGACGGTTAAAACCAATCGCCTTATTGTCTCATTTGTCTATCAGTTATGATTCTTATCAAATAGAATATTTCGTAAATCTTTATTTCAGTATTCGCAATTCAACAAGGCGGAAAAACGAAAAACTGGAAAATTAATCGAAGTAGGACGAGCAATGTTGCGAGGTTGTAGGCAGAGTTGCGCTCGGCAAAGGATGGATCGGAAAATTTTCCGCAGGCATATATAGGGCTAGAATATAAACCGATAGCTCATGACTTGCATTGTAAGGCGGAATGTTTTTAGAATCAGATTCTGACTTGGGTTGAATAAAACTATGGTGGTTTGTTTTGAAATAATGTTTGCACCTGTGGCTTATGAATACTGCTGAGTCAAACATGGAGAGAACAGTGTCGAAAAGAAGAGAGAAAGTGCGTGGGGGGGGGGGGGGGGGGGGAGAGGAGAAGAGAGGAAGTTATTAAAAGAAAAAGCTAAATAGAATGGCGGTGGTAAACAGAATGACTTAACAACAATGTATTAGATTTTTTATGTATTATATTGTTTCCTAATTAGTTAAGATTATTACAAATAAAGTTTACAAAGTAACTACAAAATGTGTTTTAAGGAACGGTTAAAGTTCTACAAGTGTATATTTACACTGAATTAAGTTAAAACCGGGCAGAAGTAAATTTTACATAACAGTTTTGAACTAAATATTATTTACAAGTACAAAATATTACTGATTTACAAGTTTCTGGTCCGTCGACTGTACAGAAGTATCATTAATTGCTCAAAGTTCCATTTTACAGATAAAAGGCGTGCCCTTCAATTTTGCAAGGAATAAATATCGCGCTGTAAGGAACGGTTAAAAGCCGCTAGGCAAAGTTCTACAAATGTATATTTACACTGAGTTAAATTAAACCGGAGTAGAAGTAAATTTTTACATAACAGTTTTGAACTAAATATTATTTACAAGTTTCAAAGTTCCATTTTACAGATAAAAGGAGCGTCCTTCAATTTTGCATGGAATAAATATCACCACATTAAAAAAACCGATTAATACCGTAATGAATATTTACAGAACTAGCTTTAGTTTTCTTTCATTTTGGAGCCGAAAAGGAGGCACCTTACATTGTAATTGAACCGAGTCAGAAAAAGTGTTTTTGTCTGCCGGTTTCTAGTTTGAGGCCTGTCTGTATATAATAACGTTCCTTATTCTAGGTTTTTAATATGTTCAGGCTAGCATGTTAAAGATAAATTTACGAATCGCAGTTCCGTTTTTAACCATTGAGAAATCACACGTTTAGCAAATTAGTAGAAAACCGAAAGGACTAGATTTTGGTTGATGAATTTTAGTTTTAATTATTATTTTTTTGACTGCACTGCTCAAAAGCAGTGAAGGAGATTCTTAAGGCCTTGACGATAATTTCCATTGAAAATAAAACAGACGTAAGGGTTTATGCCACAATATGCGGTAGCCATAAAATAGGAAACAGTGGCGAAGTATCTGAAGCCACAAGACCATGTCATGTTGTCAGGTGGAAAGTAGACCAGAATCCAGGCGATACTGGTGGGCAGCCAGCATACTGCAAACGCCACCACGATAGCAATGGACATCTTCAGCACATTTCGTTCCCTTTTCGCGCGTTGTTGTCCAGCGTTGATCGATGGCTCGCCTGGAGTCTTCTGTGACTTGAGCTTTATAACAATAATGGTGTACAGTATGGCTATCAACACCAATGGGATAACATAGAATATAACAGTTATTGCTAAAATGTGGTTTACTAAGAAAGACTCTCCAAAGACTTCATTCCACTGCAGCGCACACACCAGCCATCCTGGATATTCAACAAGTTCGACGGCGACGAGATATGGGGAGTAGATAGCCATCGCGACGATCCAAGTGGCGAGAATAAAGAAGGGGCACAGCTTTGAAACTGATGAGTGGGGAACGGAGGGGAAATACCACTGCACCAAATCGATCCACTGCTATCAGAACCAGGCTCTGAATGGACACAGCAACGGAGGCATAGGGTAAGAAGAAACACAGCTTACATAAGGCATCGCCAAGAGGACCACTGATCAGCCACTGGTAGTCGACGTACAAGGTTTGTTAGAATCCGCGGGTACACGAAAATTGGAAACAGCAGATCGGACATGGCCATGTTGACGATTAAATAATTTATCGGTTTTCTCATAGTTTTCGTCTTGTAGACAATTATTCCGATGAAGGAATTTCCAGCCAACGAAACTACAAAGAGCAGGCAGTAAGCAATGGTTTTTCCGATTTTTTCTGCTGTAGGATTGAAGCCGCAGCTGGATGGCTGTGTTCCATTCATCGTTGTGTTCAGGTTTGTCGACATTCCGTCGTGGTTTCTTATCAGTCAACTATTTCTCTCACAAATTATTTTCCATCTGGTTTGTTAACAAGAAAGCACCACGCTATTTATGTTCTACTGCGGAAGGCGGAATAATCGTCATGCGTAATTAATAATTTAAAAGATGACAGCGTTTTAAAAACAGAGCGCTTAATTTGAAGATGTCAGCGGAACATTAATGAATGAGGAAAATTTTGAGCCGTCATCTTGACCATGTAAAGTGATATCAGAGGAATTTATTTACGATTTTAAACGGACGATGTTTCGAGAATTTCCATATTGTTACTTTTATACGACGGCTATTTCTATGCTAAGCTAGACTGTTTAATTAAACAGCTCAAGAAAAACTCTAGAACAATTTGCATCTTGTGCCCCAATTTCAGTAGAGACAGTTTAACCATAACTATTGTTCATATCTAAATATTGTCTGTACGTTCGTTCTTATTGTAATGCAAATAAGAACGTTGTTTTGAAAGGGTGATTCTAGCTAAAGATATCTAATATTTGTTAAATACTCAGTTCTCGTATCCTATATGGAGATGATTCACTGCCAAGTCTGGTATACTTTTCGGTGTTTTAATGGGAGAAAAATGGCGGCAGAATACATCAAATTTTACCACTTATAGTAATCTGCAAACATATCATTATTGTGCCAGTTAACTGAATTAAGTGAAAGCGCGGGACGTTATTTCAGTAAAGCACGCTCTCCAGAGAATCGTACAAGGCATCATTTCATTTTCATTTTATTTCTGCAATTATAGTCGTTTAAGCTTCTACTAGTTTGCGAACCCAGACGCATTTTTGGCGCGAAACAACGGGCGCAAAACTAAACCGTGTTCGCAGCTGGGTTAAGTTTCTAACGGAACTACATATGTCAAATCTGCTATATAACTTTTAAGATGTCAAACAATGACAGAGGAAAACCCACCGCCGTTTATTAGTCGGTACTAAGTGGCAGTTTACTAACTTCAACGCGTTCTACCTTAATTACTGTACAATTAAGAAATTTCCCCAATATATTAATTTCTTTCACGATACTTAATTTTCGCGATTTGCGTGAATTTTCTTAACAAGAGTTTTTTTTATGTCATGCTGAATTTGTTTGTTTTGTTTTATATTATTTTGCGGCCATTTACTAAATGACTGATATTCGCGAGCTTTCTAATTACGACAAATACAAAAATTACATGGAAATTTTAAATAGAACAGGAGAATAGTGACTGGTACTGAATGCTCGGTTGTACTTTTGCAAAAAAATATCGTATTCCTTTAGACTCACGATCTCTGCTAATTTTCCCAAAACATTGTTCAATCTGTGGCATCTGGCTACAGGTGGAATACAACTTTGGAAAAAGTTGCGGTGATCTAAATATAAAACATTGTGTGCACGCGTACGCCAATTGAGAAAATTTCGTATAAATAAAAGTTCATTTTCTTGATATTTACAGAAAACGAAGCCGTTAAGTCATCCAGAAGAAAGATAATCAGTGTATGTCTTCCCGTTTTGAAATACCTCAGTAAAATTATTTTGCATTAAAGTCGTTAAATTTTTCGTGCGGAATCGTCGCTCTCTTTATGTTGCTCTGAAAGAGTGATAATAAAGTGGCTTGCTGTTACCTTGCATGTGGCGCAATGATCAAAGTTATTGAAAGTATTCCCGTTGTAAAATCAATAATAACTGTTTATGTGCAGACGTGAAATGGATTCTAACAGGAAACCATTTTGATCATAAGACATAATTTATGTCATTATTGTTAAATGCTTATCAAGTTAGTTATTATTAGAGAGCTAGCCTTGTTGATAAAATAAGTTGTAGTTTTAATAATTTTTAGATCATTTTTTTTATTTTTCGATTAACTGTTGTTACACGGCCCCACAAGCTATAAGCTTTTATATTTATCGTGTTTAAATAAAGGTTGGACGTGACGAGCGGGATAAATGGTCGCTTAACTGGGCGCGCCGTCAATTTTCACACGGCTAGTTTTCCCGCTGACTTTTTCGCTTCTCGGTTGACAAGACTGCATACATATCACGTTATACCGATTCATTTTAATTTGCAATTCACTTAATGGAATTAACGAACAAAACGACGGTTTAAAACCAATACCATATCATTTACTCATTTGTCTGTCAATTATTATTCTTATCAACTGGAATATTTCGTGGAACTTTATTTTCAATAAAGGACATCAGTATTCGCAACAAGGCGGCAAACGAAAAACTGGAAACAAGCAATGTTGCGGGGTTTGTAACTTGCGCTCGGCAAAGGACGGATCGCTCGTCCCAAACGCTTCAGGTGCATGGGAAAGTCTATGGTTGGACAAGTACGTGTCTGAGAACACATCCGGGTTAAACGATATTGACAGAAACTTTTTCTTCAGGCTTCCCACTCAGTCAACAAACGCTTTAAGATGGATTTCCACTGCCGCGTAAGTTTACTTGCGTTAATGGGCGTGAATTTACGTGCGTAAACAAAATAGAGAAAATGTATAGACGGCTTGCATCTGCGGAAAAAAGTTGAACCACGTTCAGCTGTTTCCGCGGACGCACGCCGTCCATACGTTTTCTCTATTTTGTTACGCACGTACGCGAGAGTGGAAATACACCTTTTGACATTCTCAAACTTTCAGAAAACTAAGTATAAGTAGAACCTCATAGCTTATCTTAAGACTCAACGCTTTCTTAATTTGAGCTGTTTCATATTTATTTCAATTGACAAAGCCAGCTTAAAACAGTATATTATATTTATATTTGCTATATTATATTTCTAATAATTTAAATGAACTTCACGATCCATTATATTCGCATCAGAAATTACTCTTTACAACGGAGGAGGAATAAAAATAGGAAAATTGCCCGCTGTAGGACAGCTGCAGGGTTGTTTTGTAGAGTTTACATGCATCGAAGGCAACCTTTTAACGTTTGTTCTCTAGACAACATTAAAGGTGATTTATTGCGAGTATTTCTCTTTTGCACGGCACAGTGAAAGTCGTATGATAGAACCAATCATGTGGCTGAAGGAAAAGAAGCGGGAACCGCACGTGATAACATCGTGCAAATGATTGACAGAAGCTTCCTGTTCAGGCTTCCCACTCAGTCAACAAACGCTTTAGATGGCGATATTTAATATCTCGATAAATATTCTCCAACTTTGAGAAAACTAGGATATTAAACCCGCACAAGAACTCCAAATAAAAATAGCCATTCTTGAACAAAAACATAAAATTACACATAACTTGTTCTAGCATGGTTGTAGCCCTGCTAGTGAAGCAGAAACACTGACCGGCAGAATTGTAAACACACAAATGTGTTATGAGTTCGTGCAGACAGCAGACTCGTGCAGTTTTCTCGAGTATCCAAGTCAGCCTTATAAGAAAGAGACTTCTACAATATAAACAGATAGCTCATGACTTGTAAGGCGAATGTTTTTAGAATCAGATTCTGACTTGGGTTGATAAAACTATATGGTGGTTTGTTTTGAAATAATGTTTGCACCTGTGGCTTGTGAATACTGCTGAGTCAAACATGGAGAACAGTGTAAAAAAAAAGAGAGAAAGTGCGTGGTGGGGGAGGGGAGAAGAGAGGAAGTTATTAAAAGAAAAAGCTAAACAGAATGGCGGTGGTAAACAGAATGACTTAACAACAATGTATTAGTATGTATTTTATTGTTTCCTAATTAATTTAAGATTATTACAAATAAAGTTACAAAGTAACTACAAAATGTGTTTTAAGGAACGGTTAAAGTTCTACAAGTGTATATTTACACTGAATTAAGTTAAACCTGGCAGAAGTAAATTTTTACATAACAGTTTTGAAACTAAATATTATTTACAAGGTTCAGGTCGACTGTACAGAAGTATCATTACTTGCTCAAAGTTCCATTTTACAGATAAAAGGCGTGCCCTTCAATTTTGCAAGGAATAAATATCACCACAGTATAGATAAACTAAACTAGTTGAACTATTATAATTTCACCGAGTCATAAAAGGACTTCTCCCTGCCGGCTTCTAGTTTGAGGCCTGTCTTTGTGTAATCACATTCCTTGTTCTGTTTTATTTTGGTTGATCGTTATACTCGCCTTATATTTGAAAGGAATACTACGGTGCGACTTGATTACGAGACTGCACTGCACTAAAGCAGCGAAGGAGATTCTTAACACCTTGACGATAATTTACACTGAAAATAAAAACAGATGCAAGGGTTTATGGCACAATATGCGCGAACCATAAGAAAGGAAACAATGGAGAAAGTATCTGAAGCCACAAGACCATGTCATGTTGTGAGATGCAAAGTCGGGGAACATAATCATGAAAATACTGACGGGAAGCCAGCATACTACAAAGGTCAAGACAATAGCAATGGACATCTTCAACACATTTCGTTCCCTTTTCGCGCGTTGTTGTTCAGCGTTGACCGACTGCTCGCCTGGAGTTTTCTGTGACTTGAGCTTTACTATGATAATGGTGTACAGTATGGCTATCAACAACAATGAGGTATAAAGGCCTATACCAAATATTGGCTAAATGGTAATATAAAAAGAAAGACTCTCCAAAGACTTCATTCCACTGCTGCTCACACGTCCGCACTCCTCGATATTCAACAAGTTTGAGCGCGAAGGGATTTGGGGACATGATAGCCATCGCGACGATCCATGTGGCGAGAATGAAGAAGGCGCACAGCTTTGAACCGATGAGTGGGGAACGGAGGGGAAATACCACAGCTCCAAATCGATCCACTGCTATCAGAACCAGGCTCTGAATGCGACACAGCATTGGAAACATTTGCTACAGAGGAACACAGCTTACATAAGGCCTGGCCAAGAAAACCACCGATCACGGCCAGGAGTTGACGTACAACTCCAATACAATCGGCGGGTACAGGAAAATTGGATACAGCAGGTCGGACATGGCCATGTTGACGATTAAAAAATTTATCGGTTTTCTCATGGTTTTCGTCTTGTAAACAATTATTCCGATGATGGAAATTTCCAGCCAGTGAAACTACCAAGAGCAGGCAGTAAGCAATGGTTTGTCCGATTTTTTCTGCCGTAGGATTGAAGCTGCAGCTGGATGGCTGTGTTCCATTCATCGTGTGTTCAAGTTTGCCGACATTCTCGTGGTTTCTTATTCAGCTATTTCTCTGACAAATTATTTTTCATCTGGTTTGTTAACCAGAAAGCACCACGCTATTTATGTTCTATTGAAGGCGGAATAATCTTTTGGCTTGAGGTCATTTATTTGCAGGCAATTAATAATTTAATATATGATCACAAGTTATGACAGCGTTTCGGTCGACATCATATAAACTAAAAGGTTTTTAATTAGTGTTCATATTAAAACTGTTGCAGCTTGTGCTCGAAATTGCTTTGTTCCCATGTGCGAGTTTATTGTCTATGCAAATAAGAAAAGTTCATTAGCGTAAAGAATGAATTTATTAAACTAGGTCAGTGCTCTTCGCTAATGAAACTACCCTGGGTGCCAAAGGGATTTTTTTCCCTGCTTTTTTCCTTTGCGCGAACTGTAAGTGCTTCAACGCTCTTCGCTAAGGAAAAAAAAAACTAGGGTACTAATGGACATTAGTAAAACTCTACTAGTATACTAATGCAAATGAGACAATCTGATTTGCTGTGCTACTCGTATACTATCATCCATTAGTGTGCAGTGGATAGGTCGTCTACAAAATTGCGGTTTCTTCTCGTTTCTACGAAGTTTCGGTTGGATGATTTAGAGTTAATACTAGACAATTGTTGTGATTTTTACTAAAACAATTAGAAGTTATTTGCGGCCTCATCAACTATCATAGAAATCGAGAGCTTAATTGCTAATTATTCGCTGCCAAATTGTTTTTTTTTTTCCAATAAAAGGAAAATGTTGGCATACCGTTATTTCCGTACCTATTTAGCCCACTCCCTGCTAGTTGACGAAGCTCCCCTTTCTGAGATGAAAAAAATTAATCGTCCCCCTTCCTCTATTAAGTTGCCCCTCCTTCCTAACACCGTTTTATTTGTGAGTTTTCGCATCGTGTGTTTGTCTATAATGGCGGCTACTAACAATCATCGTTTTCTCAACAAAACGCCGAATGGACTAATTAAATTGATTAAATAGGAAAAACATTAAATAGAGCCGAACAAGTTTATATTGACAATTTTGATTAAAACAATATCTGATGATATAATGCGAGTCACAGAAGATTAGAACCGAAACGGTGGAATATCAAAACAGCATTTTTTATATGACCTGGAAATTAAAGCCATGAACACTGATGATAGGCACACGGGGGTGGGGTGCGGGCTTAATAATGGCAACTCAGTAAAAATTATGGCCCGGGGGTTTTTTTGGGTGGGGGACCTCTAAAGTACGCCTTGTTTGTGCAAACAGCCTGGTCATAGAGCGTGATCCCTGAAAATACGACAATCCGTAGGACAGGAACGAAATTTTAAGCTTTTTTTTTTTATACCCCCAAAACCCTTTTAGTGACTGGCAGTATTTTTCCAAACACTGTTTGACATTTTTGATAGGAAAGAAAGCCATGAACACCAACTGCAAAGAGTGGTAGAATTCCAAAATTTGACGGAATAAAATATTGAACCAGGCTCGAAGATATTAGCTTGAGTTAAATTTGAATTCTGGCGTTAAAAACAAATATTGCCTGATACCTTCAGTGCCTGCTGAAAGCCATGGAAGAATTTTCCCTTTTTGAAAACGCTTGCTATGACAGGCTAGCTGATGTATACCGGGTATGATAGAAAGCAAATTAATCCTCTCAAAATAATATCAAAATCACTGATTTTCCTGTGCATGTTGTTAAGTATGTTCTGTTTTCACGTTTGACGCAAGGATAAGCGCAATCTTTGTGATTATGCTTGCGTCAAGCCCGTTTTTCACGGCTGTAATAATGGCCTCTTGTGCTTGCGCTTATGCATTGCTGTCGCCAGTGAATTTCAGAGCCATTAAATTATTTGGCTTTTATTTTTTCTGATGTTTACGGCTGCCACGAAATGTGCGCCCGAATAATCAGGGATCAAACATAAGAATTCTGCCCTAGGGCTTCTGATGGACGATGTATTCTCAATTTTTTATTCTATAGTTTCCATATGCTTGGTTTGCCATTATAAAACTTTCAAATGTTCAAATTAAAACTAGGAAATTTTTCATGGAAAATTCTGAATCTCTCAATTCGAATTTTCCCCAATTTCTCTTTACCGTTTTGAATTTTTAATTAAAAACTGACGCGCGTAAATTTGGAAGACTTAGGTTCAAATCTCGCAAACTTTTTAATCGGCTCTTACCGCATAGACAACAGAAAAAGTGTGTTCTTCAAACAATATCACAGTGAAAAGTTGGTATGATAGAACAACATCACATGTCTGAAGAGGAATAAAACATGCGGACATCGCACGTGATAAACCATCGTGCAAATGATTGACAGAAGCTTCCGGTTCAGGTTCAGGCTTCCCACCCCACTCAGTCCAACAAACGCTTTAGGATCGCGGACATGCTAATATTTTCCAACTTTGAGGAACCTAATTAAGATTATGTCAATAATACACCCTCACACCAGAAACTCCAAATAAAAATAACAATTCCGCTACGAAAAAAACGCTAAAATAACTAATAAACTAGTTTTAGCAAGAGAAAATATGGTCTGCTAATAAAAATGAAAACAGTGACCGGAAAGCATGATTAAATGTATTCTGAGTTCGTGCAAGACGGTAGATTCGATGCAAGTTTTCTCGAGTATCCAAGTCAGTCTTCCAAAAAAGAGAATTCTAGATATATAAACCGATAGCTCATGACTTGTAAGGTCCGACTGGTGTTTTGAGAATCAGGTTCTGACTTTGGTTCAGTGAATAAAACTATGCGAGGTTTGTTGTTGAAATAATGTTTGACACCTGTGGCTTAGGAATACTGCTTGTCAAAACATGGAGAAACAGTGTCGAAAAAAGAGAGGCAAAGTGCGTGGTGGGGGAGGGGAGAAGAGAGGAAAGTTATTAAACAGGAAAAGCTAAATGATAGAAGTTTCTGTCGAAACATGTATTGGTCAAAACGCAAAAGCGCTTGTGTTTTTTCTTAAAAGCTAAATACCAATAGGCGGTCGGTAAACAGAATGACCTAACAACAATGTTTTAGATTTTTTATGTATTTTATTGTCTTCCTAATTAGTTAAGATTATAAGAAATGAAAGTTACAAAATAACTACAAATGTGTTTTAAGGAAACGGTTAAAGTTCTACAGATCGTTTATATTTACACTGAATTAAATTAAACCGGGCAGAAGTAAATTTTACATAAACAGTTTTGAACTAAATATTATTTAAAATTAAATACAAAATATTACTGATGTACAAGTTTCTGGTCCGTAGACTGTACAGAAGTATCATTAATGGCTCAAAGTTCCATTTTACAGCTAAAAGGTGGGCCCTTCAATTTTGCAAGGAATAAATATCCATTAAAAACAATTAATACCGTAATGAATATTTACAGATACTAGCTTTAGTTTTCTT